>OY821744.1:5042834-5449633 GCA_963682055.1 Primula veris | reverse complement strand
TTTTATTTTTGTGTTGGATATAATTGACTAGGTGTCAGGAGCGGATTTTGGGCTAGGCCTAAGAGGTACGGGGCCTAGAGCCCCCCAAAAACGTATATTTTCAAGGCCGCCGTTTGGAAAAATATTAAATAAATATATATATATATATAATTCATTTTCTTTCTCTAATAAATAGTTATCTGTGGCCGAGTGGTTGATTTCCTTACTAAAGAGTCTAGTCAACGTGTGTTCGAGTCTTTGCGGAGACAAGATTTTATTTTTTTATTTTATTATAGAATTTAGTACACTAATGAACCCTTTAATTTTATGTAAGGTTCTATGTGGTCTCCTATATTAACGAACAAAGGAAATGACCTAATTTGTTAAATAGATAACAGATTTGGTCCCTGATTTCCTTTTTAAAAAATCATAGTATAATTTTGGGTCGAATGCGAAGTTTGTAAAAAAATTTGCTTCGTATCATTGATTTTTTTTTGTCAAATGTACTCTACTTATTGGATATAATATTTTCTAGTTTAATATTTTACCATTTATTAATCATATCTTATAAGTTCTATTTAAATACCTTTTTTTTTACGGAGAAAAAAAAGCCCCATTTTGAAGGTGGCTTAAGGTCTCCAAAACTCTAGAAACGGCCTTGCTAGGTGTATTTGGAAATTGACTAGGTTTCTGTCTATTTACTATTTGGTCATATTTATTCTTTAGAATTAATTAGTAAGCATTACGGTGAAATTACTTGGTTTTGCCTAATATGAAATGTGTCATCTTCTATTTCTAGCTTTGTTTTGATTTTAGTAATTTATGTTTTTTGAAATTGCACCTATTGTCAAGTAATGCAACAATAATAACTAGAATTGCAATATGAGAGTTCTGAGAAGGAAAATGGACTACAGTAAACAAGAAACAAATAAGTGAAGACATTTCTTTTTCGGGCTCATTGATGTCTAGTATACTAACCTTCTAGTAATTCCGTACCAAACCAAACATCTTTTTTGACTTTAACTTCTGTTAAATTGAGCAATAAAATTCAGCTCACTGGCTGTAAAGTGACTTGAAACAATTTGTTGTATTTGTACTTTGATTTACTCATGAGGATCACCTCCATTCCACCTTGAGATCCACTCATTCCTTCTTTTTTCTGAATTTTAGTGCATAATAGATCTCTGTTTTTTTTTCCGTATTTTTCTCAAGCTGGGTGACAGCATCTGTTATTCAGTTTGACAGAAGTCGACTAGGTACTCAATTGTGAAAGATGTTTAATTCAGTCTTAAATTATTTCAAGCCGAAAGTTTAGCATCCTGAACATCAATTAGCTATTTTTTCTGTACGTAACTTCATGCACGTCTGGTTTCCACATCTATCAAATGGTTTTCCATTGCTATTCGATTTTGAAATAAGAGGAAAATGTGTGCGGTCTAACTTCTTGTGAACCTTTACTTTCAATAGGTATTTACACTGTTTGCTTTTTATGTGTTGATGTTTAGACATTGAGTTTGAGTTCAGTCAAGATATACACCTCTCTCGTGGTTATTGTTAGAATGTCCATCTAAAAGCTGTGAGTCTCATTCCCGTTATACCATATTGGAGCTACCAACCACCACTCTACTATCTAATTTCATATCAACTGTTTGGATAACTCATAGTATATCACAAATTGACTGACTCATAACTTACCCCCAAACAAATACAAGTCACTTTACAATGTTCTATATTTTTATGCTCTGTCATGATCATGGTTTCATATGGCAAATAATTGTGTACAAACTTAAACTCGTAGTTCCAGAACGAATTCTGTGATGTCATACATAGAATTCATTTTGCCTTGATGGAGATTTTCCTATTAGCAGCTCAACGATTGATAATCAACTCGAGCACTCAAAACACCAATTCTGTCAAATATGAAATATGGAAATATTAGGTCTTGTGCATAGACATTTTTTAGTTCGTAAAGCTGAACTGTCACTTGACCATGTTTTAAATGTAATATACATTCTTTCTTTGACATAAGAAACTGCTTATATATCTGACATTTTGAACTTTTCAGGAGAGGTGTTTCCAAATTCTACAGCGGAAAATCAAAGTCTTTTACAAGTCTAGCAGATGTAGTCTCATGTACCTCCATTAAAGAAATCGCGAAACCGGAAAATGCTATCACAAGAAAACGCAAGAATTTACTTGCTCACTCTATATTCTGGGACAAAGACAACAATTTTCCACTTAGAAATAACAGTGTCGGAATATCTAAAAAAACTACCAATTCAGACAGAAGTGCTTCTACCATCAGCAACGAGGGTAATAACAGTGACAGCTGTAACTCGAGGGCCTCATCACCTATCTTAACTCGTCCTCCGTTACATCCACAAAGTCGAAAATCACCAAATGTCGAGTCATCATCATCCCCCTCTTGTCGGAATGTCTCCCCTTGGCGTTCGTTCTCTCTCTCTGATCTGCAGGGTGCTACTACCGGTAGTCCGACCACTGCGCTCATCGTTAATAAAAGAGACGGGCCATATTAGGGCTCGTTGGTTGCAGCTTTTAATCAAAGAGCTGCACCTTTTGAGGTTGATGAGAAAGCTGTGTAGCCACCTTAAAGCTGCTCGGCTTTTCAGGCCAAAGATCCAAAAGAACTCGGCTTTTAAACTGGTCAACCAAGTACAGTCCGGCTTTTCGGTAGAAAAGCAAAATAACTGCAACCAGACAATGCCTTGGAGTAAATAGCTTGTTTAGAATTTAACTCGAGTTACCCCGAGAACTCTGAAGGTTGAAGTTCAAGGATCTGAATTTGAAGATGGATCATGGTGCTGGAACACGTTATTCCCTTGAGTTAGCTTTGTAATTCTGTTTATGGTTATATGTATAAGCAAACTAATCTGTTTTACACTTTATTGTACCTTAGATCACAGTGTGTTCAATTCCTTACTTTCTTGTAAATATAATGGTAAATTTGTTTCTCATTTTCGATGGATATGATTCGATATTTTATCTGAAATTATACAAGTCAAATGTTCTTTGTCATGAATGGCTTACAGAAAAAAAAAACAAAAGAAATAAAAATGAATGGCTTACAGTAGGTAAATGATTATTGGTAGGGGGAAAATACCTCATGGGGAACTGCAGTTCCCAGTGTTCTTAAAAGCGAGCCTAGGTAGAAACTTGGTGGAGCCTAAACGCGAGAATATTAGGTGGCATTAAACATATTAGGTGGTGATCAAGTGGAATTAGGCGTTAGGCGACCAATTTCCGTTCAAAACCTGTCTTGCCGCCTCTTGGAACATTGGCAATTCCTGTTTATGTTATAACTACGTGGTGTTTAAACTTGAAACATTAATTTGATGCTTTACAGACTGGTCTCTGGTTGGTTCTTTCATCTTTGTGATGCAGTAATTTGCTCAAAAATTGGTTTGGTGATTGAGATGCAGTCAATAATGTGTTTATTTTCCGCAAAATGTTGCTGCGAATGGTTTACGGAAAATGGCAGGTGCTATGTGGGATTTTTTATGTTACTTGTTACTTCTGCTTGCAGGGCTATTGCAAGTATGACATCTATCGAGCAGCTAATTACTATTCTTCGCTTCATGTGACATAATTACGCACACCAATAAATTTCTTCTAGATTGTTAACTTCTAAGATATGCTTTTCATGTATAGGTAAATCTGCAGAAATCAATGGTTGTAGCTGAACTTCACCGAAGATGAGATTATTAGCTTTGCTCATCACACTGGTTATAGAAACAGGGTTTAAATTTGGCATGTGCAACTTGTTTACGAGTTGGAGAGTAGAAAACAATGCCATGGCTATCTCGTTGGCAATGGATCTTTTCTCTATGATTTGGTCTCGCTCTCCCCTACGTTTTAACGTCTAGACTTTGTAAAAGAGGAGCAGCAAATAAGCTATACAATATCTTTGCCGGATACTAAATTATTGTACACATTTGTATCTCACCTTTATTTCTTCTCGTTTCTCTCTAATTATTCCATCACACGATAAACACATACATATAGTTATGAGAAAACATATGATTAGTATATTCAACTATCATACATTTTTTATTTAGTATAGTGAACTACCAAATTTCTTGATTAGTATATTAAACTTTTAATTTGTTTCGATTTGTATATTGCCGTTTAATTGACCTAAAAAGGTAGATTAAGTTCATATTTTTTTTCAATTTTATATACTAATATTTCTTTCAACTCCGTACTTATTCAATATTATGGGAAATAGTCTTCATAGTCTGTGAGCATAACGACCGGCTTCAATTGTATTAAAATTAAAGAAAAAAAAAGTATAAAGTGAATTTGTAACACAAAAGGAACTTATACTATAACAAATAAACACTTTTAATTCGTACTTTTGCTAATGAGAAAACAATTTTTTTCACTTTCTCAATTTATATTCAATTATATATGGAAAAGAAATAATAGTGCTCTTACACCAATTGTAGCCTTGACAAGTTGCATAAACAAGTTTTTTTGACATATAAATAATTAAATAGTTTCCGTGAGCTATATATCTATGCTTAAAATATAAATTGAACTTTTTATAACTATACAACTTCCACCATATATAATTTAAGTGAGTTTGTGTATCCGTGTATATTTTTAAATAAGAAATATAACTTATTACATATTCTTTAAATGTACAATACTAATATTAAATATGTAAGACAAAAGTGACAATAGAGAACAAATATATAATTATTTCTGAATTTTATTTGACATATCTTTGAATAAGTCTTGTAAAATTATTTTGTACATTTTTATGTGATTTATATATTAAATTATGAATAAATATGTTTAATACAATTCCAGAGTAATTTATTTTGTTGTGCCCCATAGAAATATTAGTTGAGCAATATTTAAATTCTTAAGTATATACCACATTAAATTTATCATAATATTGGAATAGTGGTTGTCAAACTTTAATATATTGAATTATTTCAATGAAAAATATTTTTGGTGTTGGTATCACAATTTCATTTTTAACTGTATGAAGTTATTTTTCAAAAAGCTAGTTTATGGAATTAATAGATTTGGTTCTCGAATTTAGAAATTTATATATTTTTGAAATTTATTGGACCTAATTCAAAAATAATTGATAGTTTAGTATTTACTAAATTAGAAAATCAGTAAAGTATAATAAATTAAACTTTCTAAACAGCTGAAATGACCATATATGATATACCCTAATGATAACGTAAAATGTTTGACTCATCAAATTTTTTTTGAATATACTAAACATATATTTTATCTAACCTAATTTCATCGTTTAACCCATCAACCAGACAGGTATTTTTCTCTTTTTTTCTCTTTTCCTGGTATTCTTTTGATCAATTGGGAAAAATACTAGGTCAAATTCAAGATTATTGAACTGAAACAATTCGAAATTGTATTGATTGGCTAATAATTGATAGGATTAGAGCAATATATTATGTGGCTAATTGCTTTTATTTACAACCCCGATGCAAAATAAATAAATAAAAGACAATATCTTATCTAACCTTCATTTTGTGTGTTTTCTTTTTCTGCAATAGTTAACAGAAATAAGTAAATATTTTCTAATGGAAGGGTTTTTTCTTGTCGTTGTTCGACTAATTCTTGCTAATCACCACGAGACATGAAAACAACTAATTTCTGCATTTCAGACTGTTTGTTCTTGATATTAAGATTGGTGTTGAATGAAGGGAGCATAGTTAGTTTCTTCAATTGTTAAATTTTCAACCAAGGAAAAACAAACTTGAGTTTCTGACATTTTTTTCAACCGAAATTTTGTCGAAAATCTCAGAGCCTTCACTTTGAGATGATGATCGGAAGCATTTTTGTAAATCTATTGACCCTACTCTTATAGGCCCATCTCCTCTAAAACCGTATTGACACTATCTAATGAAATATCACCGTTTTTAAAACCATCTTATGCTAATTTTTGAACCAGTTCATTAAGCAGCCCATCGGCATTGAAGTTTAGGTGCAATTTGTACCAGACTTTGCATTGAACAGCAAGTATTGTACAATTCTATTTCAAGCATTGTATCACACAAACTTTGATTGTTTCCTTCGTTTTATGTCCTTAGTATTATGTGCGTAATTCTACAAACTTTGATTGTTTCCATAATTTTATGTTGCTGATTTTTCTCTTCAGTGTTGTTCATGTACGAGCAAATCAATGACGAGCATGTTGAGTTTACTCTTAGAACCATCAATCCCCTGGACTTCCCACTTTCCTTCAACGACACGGCGATATTATAGATCGCGTAGTTCATTCTCAGCTTCACAATGACTTGATCTGTTGCGGAGACGTGTTTTACAAAGTCTTTAAATATATAAAAGTGGACTAAATCTGTAAAATAGAGGATCATTTTACAAACTCAGCTGTGAATGCTGGAAGTATACTAAGGTCATTTATTTCATCTAACGTTTCTGTGAGATGTATTCTTTAGCCAAGCATAATGTATAGGAGGTTTAAGGCCTGCAAAGGTGATTATGATGGTATAGTAATTACTCAGAGTGGGTTTCAGGTGTAAATCCCTTTTGGGATGTGTATTGGTTGACAAATATTGTACTCTAGAATCTGTGGAAAATTTGTCGTGGGTAACATTCGCTTGTTTAGATCTTTTTTTTAATTCAATTCACCTTTTTGCTCGATCTTTTTTTAGTTCAGTTCACCTTTTAAGCAAAAAAAAAGCAAAATGTATCTGAATATGTATGAAATTTAGTTTTCACCTAATTACCTAAAACTGTTATACGTCTGTGTGTGTGTGTGTGTATTTGTGTTTGTGAGCGTCTATATATTTATATGAGCTTAAAATCTGCAACTAAACAAGGGATATAGAATGTAAATTTCTACAACAGTTTTTAGGTTTCTTGCCCAGCAGAAAAAAAAACTGAAGTTCATTGACTTGGTCACGCTGATCGCTTCTTGCTCAGGTTTATGACATTTTACTTGACCTTGCTCTATGAGTATTTCAATTCTTCTTATAAATTTTTCTAGATTTATTGCTAAATTCTTTTTCCATCTCTGTTTAGCTGGATAACCGAGCTTATAGTTGATGTTTCATTGCCACGTGCAATTGTTTCTCAAGATCCTCATTTAGATGGCAAAGAAGAAAAGCTTGTGAAATAGAGTAATGATACTTAAGAAAGATAATGTATGTTTGTTGTGAGCAGGGCTAATGTTTTTAAGCCATGCACATGGTAACGACAAGACCGAATGTGGAGAACAGGTACTTTTTGGGTAACGACAAGGCCGAATGTGGACAACGGGTGCTTTTTGGGTAACGACAAGACCGAATGTGGACAACGGGTGCTTTTTGGGTAACGACAAGACCGAATGTAGACAACTAGTGCTTTTTAGGTAATTACTTAAGAATGTTGCCACAAAACAAGCAGACATTATTTCAAATAATTGGCAATGGTGTTCTTCACAAACGATAGGATTTCTTTGTCTGTGCCGACAGAATCCTATTAAACTTTTTATAATACGGAAGTCATATCATTGGAAGTAACATAAAACAGATTTGTCGTTTTGAATGCCGACAAAATCTTAGTTTGTGGATGAGTAATTCTCTTTTCTCTTTAAATCAGAAGAAAAAACATCTGGGTACAATGTGTATGAAGATGAATGCTGTTAGCATATGGGAAGATATCATTATTATGCTTGAGCAGACATGGCTTCTGTCTTTATATGACATTTGTACCACTCTTTCAAGTCTCAAAAACTTGCCAATTTAGAAGACCATTGGTATACATACTTGGACCTCATCTACTATAAGCCTAATATGACCAGACATCCAGATTTTCTTGTATATTTTTTATACAATAATTAACCCTCAGTTTGGTGGCGCAGGTATCGAATCTTGGTGGTGACTGGGGTACCGAGGTCCTAACAACCTTTGACAACCCAATTTGGTGGTATTTTCTTGTATCAAGCTGTTGTAACTTGGAAGGTAGTCTTTTCGAGTTTAAAATTTTCTGCAATATCAGTGGTACCACATGGCTGTACTACAGTGACATTGTATAATTCTTCGTCATTTGCTTTCCCTCTTAGGTTTAACCATATATATTTATCTTATGAAATAAAAAGTAGGGGAAAACGTTACTTTAAGTTTAAGGTCACTTTCTTTCCTCTAAAGTTTCCGTTAAGACATACTCTCGTGCCAAATGTAATTTTTTAAAATCTGCAGGGGTTAAAAGATGATTATGATGTTGCATCGAGTCCCCAGTAAGATTGAGTCATGAGTTAATTGAGGTGTAAATCTCCATCTAAGGCTGTCTATTGGCGCACTTTTTTTGTGTGAAGAAGAAGTCGTGAGATGAGAGTTGTTAAGGGTATTATATGGGAAGGACTCGTTTTCTACAACAGCTAAAGATGACTGAACTGAAAATTGCACTCTTCATGATGCCGTGTCAAGCAACTTCGTGCTCAGGTTTATGGCCTATCCGCATGACCTTACTCTGTGAGTATCCAATTCATCCTACAACCTTTCTGTTTTTATTATTGTTAGGTGCTTGATCCTAGTTTAGCTGGGGGGGTTTTTCAGTTTATATTTGATCATTTCAATATCACGTGCGATAATCCGAGAATTCCTCGGATATGTTGGTCATATATAGTAACGTCAGTGTCCTTGTCGATTATATGTTTTGAGAAGGAATACTGATCTGGTGACATTTACATGGTAACGACAAAATCGGATGCGGACAACTAGTGCTTTATGTGTAATGAAACTCATAAAATGTTGCCACGAAAGAAGCCTCTCGTGTTTTCAACTTTCATATAATTGGCATTAAGGCCGTTGACAAACAATTAGATTTAGTGGTCTATAGCGACAAATTTATACTTTTTAAGTCACTTTAACCTGGAATACATATAATATAAAACAGACTTGTTTGTCCTAACTCCAACAAAATCTAATTTTAAAGACGGAAAATCCTTGATTTACTTTATAAAAAAAAAAACTCTCCTATGCAGAGTTTTGTACTCCTGTATGAAGATGAGCCTGTTAACCTAAAAGATAATGTTTTAACTATGCTTCAGGAAAACATAAGACTTTTTTTTATCAAATTTACTTGGCCAATCTAGAAGACTATTGATGTACTTTGATACCATCTACTCTGAGCCTATTATGACTAGTGCGGGTAAACAACTTTCCCGTGGATCTCTCTCCTAGAACAAAACTTACTATTATAAACCTCCATCTCCTTTAAGGTTAAATTGATATAAATTTTCAACAATGTAAAATGACTCATTTAATTAATAGTTAAACAATGTACTAATCGGGCTGTGAATTCAAAGGGTAACTGCAGTTAATGCCTTGGTGATTTAACGAATTAATATATTTAGATATGAAATTGCTTCTTCTTTTTTTCCGGTAAGTTGATATGAAATTGCTGAAAACAGGTAAATAATCCGATTTAGATTGGGTCCTCAATCGTAAATCAAAATGTTTGGATATATTATTTGATGCGAGGGATAAATTTACTTGAACTTTGAACGTAGATAAAAGTGTTGCAACTACTTTCGTCTTATTAAAAAAGACTGGTCAATTTGATTCTTTCACTATCTCTTTCTTAAGACGACATGTGTCTACCTTTTAATTTAGTCGGATACACTTGTTGTAAGAAATTGAAAAAGGTTTTTTTTTGAAGATTATTGAAAAAGATTTTTAGTGTCATTGTAAGTGTGATTACAGGTATCATATTTAACACATTAATTACACTAACCCTTGCTAATTTCTTTCTTGTTTTGACTCTCAACAATATCTCTTTTCGTCAAAAAGACTAATCCGGACAAACTGATAATTAATTAAATTAGTTGGAAGTTATTCTAAATTGTGTATAAATTGGTATGAGGTAATTCAATTAGAGCAAGCTCATCGAGAGACGGTGATTTAGATTCAAAAATCATCTTTCTAAGAGAGAGTCTCCATCAGGTCTTCTATCTTTGGTTCAGTTAGTCTTTCCATCTTATTTTCATAATTATTTAGTTACCTTTTTCACCACAAACCAAAATGATTTAATTGCATAAAGGGTTTTTATTACTTTTCGGCAAGTCTTTGCCGCACGTGATTATTTTTTCTGAAGATTTTTTGAGAATGACTCCTTTTCCCAGAAATTCTATGTTTGTTTTCTCACTTTTTTTGTGCCGCTAACGCCTTAATCCCCTTCTAATTGTGAAGGGACTCTTTAAGATACTAGCTGCTAAAATGTGAGCAAATTCTTGCAATGTTTTCTTTTAAATCTTTTAGTATTCCGTCTTTTGTTACTGCTATGATAAAGTTTCACGGTTCTTAGTCCCCTTCTTTTCTGGTGGTTTTGGTTGCATGTCTTTTCAGTTTTTGACAGACTTCATTCCAAAAACAGATGTTGATCCATTTTTTTAAAATTGGAAAAAAATGAATACTTTGTTAGTAGCTGCTGCTAAAATGTGTGAGAAGTTTCACCTTGTTACTTGTTTGTACTTATGTTACTCCCCTGATAAAAAAAAAATCAAGTGGTAGTCAGTCCCCTTTTCCTTTCTGTTGCTTTTGGTTGTGTATACTCAGTTTTTGTTGTTCTTTATCTTTCAAAAAAATGTATACGTATCTGTATTTTCTCTAAATTTCTTTGGAAAAATGCACCGCCATGATAGCCTGTTTTCTGTATTTTATTACTGGCCTGTACTTTTGTTACTTCTTTGATAAAAAAAATTTCCAAGAGTCTCCTTTCGGATTTTCTAGTTGCATCTCTATTCAGTTTTATCTTGTTAAAGCTCATTTTTCCCTTTTCCTCAATTTTTTGATGAACCGCTGCCCATTTCAAAGCAGGTTTTTTGTACATTCAACCGGCAATGCCTAACTTGTTCCCTCTCATCGCATCCTCTCTCCCCCCTCTCACCCAGGATGAGATAAAAACCTTCCACGAGGTAGACCGCGTCCTCTATTCTGTCCTCATCTTCAACCTTTGGCGAGACCCAATCGAGTCCATGAGAGTAATGGCCTTGTGGCTGTGGTTGGAAAGGACCATGTTCGACAGCGTCATCAAGAGAATCCTCAGCCTACCCCATTTCCTCATCAACGAGATCGCTGATGAGGCAACAACGTGCCTTAACTACCTCATGAACGCTAACCCGTCCGATACTTTGCCTGAACAGACAGACTTCCCCCGAACCCAAAGCTTTCTGAGCAATGGACTGACTTTGAAATTTTTCATTGAAAACCAGGGAAGTGCTGTTCTTGGGATAGGAAAAGCCTTATCTGATGTTTGTGTCAGGGCATTATCTGACCTAATGCAACAAGCTGTGGAGACAAACAAAGCTCGGGCCTTGGCTGAGGCGCAAATGGCCATGTCATCACTTTTTGAACAAGGGCTCTCTAGGCGGAACATTAACAACAATTTTGGCAGGATTAACCAAAGATCTGGGAGAAGGCCCGAGTTGGTTCATCCTGATGATCGGACCTTGTTCGTAACCTTTTCAAAGGGCTACCCTGTACCTGAACAGGATATTCGCGAGTTTTTTGGTGCTACTTTTGGAAATTGTATTGAGTCACTCCACATGCAGGAGGTGCCACTTGGTGATCAGGCTCTCTATGCCCGTATTGTATTTCATAAATCTTATTTCATTGAAGCTGTTCTCAATGGAGTTGAGAAAGCAAAATATACGATCCACGGTAGGCACTTGTGGATGCGCAAATTTGTGCCGAAAAAGAAGAGATCTTCGTCTCCACCAGGCAGAGTTCTCTTTAGGGGGGAGTCTAGTTCCGGGACGTAATGTGATGCTTGTGTGTCATGTGCAATAATGGTAGTGTCTTTTTATGTGTTTTTCCTAAGGTCTGAGCATTGATAGTTGGGGTCTTTCGTTCGTATTGTAATGAGAAAAGTAAAAAAAAAAAGTGTCTAGTTTTAAGCAGTGTCGCTTATACTTGTATAAGTTGCAAGTTTTTGTTAATGCATTGTGATGTAATGAAGAAGCGGTGTTTGTATGTGAAACATTTCATGTTGTTTAGTTTTCTACATCTGCAATCTTTTTACTAAACGTTGATGTTTGGCGAATATAATCAAAGAATTGATATTGTATCATATATCTAACTTTCAACTCCGGTCCTTGTTTTTCTTAAGGTAACACGTTCATTTGCAGTAAGCTCATCTTAAACTCCACTCGAAGGAAAACAACTTTTATGGTTTGAATCCAACAACATCAGACTAGTTTAATTCAAAGTTTCTAAAAGCGAAAGCGTGTCTTAAGCATTTTTTGCAAGAGCTTCGCTAAAAGCGTACAAAGTGAGATTTTTCGGCATAAGAAGCGCGAAAGACGTAAAGAGCATAAGCTTTTCCCAAAAAAGTTAACAAGTTCTTTTTGGGTTGAGTTTTTCAGCTAGACTAAAACATTATGTTAAACCGAATCCTCGTATAATCTGTTCAAGTTGAATGCAGAATAGATTTCTACCATAGCCTAATACTTCTCACTTCTCAGCGAGTCAAGATATAAGAAGATCAAATAAGAATTAAAATAAGTCTGAACATGCATACTCCATCAGTGGATATGGCTCTTCATGTTAGTGGACATATAATATGTAACCAAAATATACTTTTAACATTTATGTATACTTTTAACATTTCTGTATACTTTTAACATTTATGATATGAACCTTGTGATTTTCATAAATTTGTGGTGACGAGTTTCTGAACATACGAGTATTAATTTTAACACATTCTCTACCCAGTCGGTATAACAACTTTATACAAGTATTAAGAACCACTATGAATTTAGAAGTAAAAATAAGTTTAATAAACATGCAAGTAAAATGGAAAATGGTACCTAAACGTAAGGACAAAAAAAGAGGTTTTGCATTTATTAAAGTTTAATAAGTGGTTTGTTACAAAAGTAAAAACTCAAAAAGCCCGAAAAAAAGTTATTTTAAAGAGTAAAATCCAAAATGGCAAGTGAAAGTTAGTAATCAGTTTTAATTTTGACTAACTTTTTGTCTTTTTTATAACTTTTAAACTTATCACATTTAAATCACCTAACAGTAACTAATTTTGTCAAATGTCATAATTGGTCAAATGTCAAGACAATTTCAAAATTGTCACTATCCTTTAAAGTCTAAATAAAATGAAAAGTAAAAGCGGAGATATGGTTGTGAACCAGCTCAAAACATTAAATTTTGGATTGGGAAAATTTGTAATTGTTATTGACATGATAATAACATTTAATGTTAACAACTCTCATAATTATTATTCAAAGATTCAAAACTAAACATATCATGTATACATTGAATTGAAGATTTTGGCTAATCAAAACTAAATAATATTTAAATTAATGTAGTCATTAAATTAGTATATGAAAAAATACTAAAGTTTTTAAATAACTTATGAAACAAAAATATCAAAAATGAAAGCATCCAAAATAATAAGTTTTATCCATAAACTAAAACTACAAGATAATGAATAGGAGATAAATAATTAAAACCTTTGAGAATTGTGAAATACCTGTGCAATTCCTAGTTATCCAATTTTATAATGAAAAATAATAGATGCAAGTTCAACAAATTAAATAACATTGATGAAAATTGTTTTGGTAAAAAATGTAATAATGTTATCTAAGTAATGTTAAGGTACACCAGAATTATTCACATTAAACGTAAACATAACATTTTACTTTAAAATATAGTAAATATATAGCGGTTTTGTTAACGAATGCACTCGGGGCATCGTTTAAGCATTAAATTACTTTACTAATTCAAGTTAAATTTAATAATCATTGCATATATATGATAACATTATTGTATTACCAATTGTATGCATTTAATCTATCATGTAAATTTTAAAATGAATTACTATATAAAACCAAATGCATGAAATAACATGTATGGTTAGGGTGGGAACCATAGTATGATCAGGGGTTGCCATCATAACCCCACAATTTTTAATAATTTGAT
Source organism: Primula veris (assembly GCA_963682055.1). Lineage (NCBI taxonomy): Eukaryota > Viridiplantae > Streptophyta > Magnoliopsida > Ericales > Primulaceae > Primula > Primula veris. The sequence goes on along the minus strand of OY821744.1, from coordinate 5,435,723 downwards.
TTTTTCTATAATTTTTTTTTGAATAATTTGTAAATAGAGCATTTCGGCAATCTCTTAAATTTTATTTTCAACAACCCCTTTTAAAACTATATATTATTTTTATAATTACATACTACTATATTTCGTACAGATTAATATATAAAAAGTAACAATTATAAATTAATATCAGAGATAATTAATGTTTACTATATTCAACTATCATGCGTTTTTGATTTAGTATACTGAACTAACAAATTTACTGATTAACATACTGGACTAAATGAAAACTTTCGATTTAGTATATTTCCGTCCAATTATCTAATAGAAATTAGTAAAGTATAAAATTACTCTTATGAAACTTAAATTAGTTTTGATTTAGTGTATTTTACTAATATATTTTTTCAATTTTGTACACTATTTTTTTCTATCAACTTCACACTTATTCATTATTAATGAAGTAGTCCTTGTAGTTTATGAATATAATCAATCTGATACTTATAATCTCAAAAGGCACCAAATATTAAATAAAAGAAAGTGTAAAAAATAATATGTATGACTAATAACTTACACTACAAATAATAAGTATTTTTATTTGGTACATTTCTTCATGTATAGAAAATAAAAACTATAGCACATTTTTTTCTGATTAAAATTTAAATTGTTATATAAAAAAAATCTATGTTTAGAAATTATAACTTAAATACTACTCATCGGTAGAAATGTTTAAAAAATATGAGTCATTTAAAAAAAAACATATACGACCAAAATAAAATTATACTAAAAAAATAAAATAATTTTAGTTAATGAAACTGATAACTTGTAATGAAAAAAATAGACAAAAATCATATTTTTGTTGCACCTTTTTTAGTTGGTACGTTTGGTCATGCATGTATGATAAAAACGATAACTCATTTTTTCCATTCAAATTTAAATTGTTTATAACATAAAAACCCATTTGTCTAGAAATTGTATCTTAAATACTATTTATCAGAACAAAGTAGAATTTTTTTTAAAAGGAAGTTACTGAAAAACAAAAAACAAAAACAAACAAACAAACATGTAAGACCAAAAGAAAAGTATACTATAAAAATAAAATTATTTTAGTTAGTAAAATTGATAACATGTAATGAAAAAAATAGTCAAAAATCATATTGTTGTTGCACCCTTTTTAGTTTATTTAAGAAAATTAAATCATGTGTATAAGAGATTAATCTAGCTATTTTCACATTTTGCTGCAAATTCTTTTTAAAGCTGTTAATGAATTTTATTAATTCTGAACAAATTTACATCCCAATTATAATACATTTGAAAATGTAAGGACCAAAATAAAACAAACATAAAATTTGAAATTTCCAAAATTTACGAAATCAGTCCCAAACACATGTATATACAGATAGAGTCTATATATATAAGGCTATTATTATAATAGAAGTATTGGTGGCCAAGTTGTTAAGAACCTTCCACTTTGGTGACAGACCAAGGGTTCGAGTCGCATAGGTTCTTGTTTTAGTTAATTTAGTTTTTTTTTAGTTGATTTAGTAGGTAAAAAGACCATTTTGCCCTTCAACTTAACTGAAAATGTTAGTTGACGTCACTATTTAACGGTCAATTTGGACGAAAAATACTAAATCGAAAGTTTTCATTTAGTATAGTATACTAATCAATAAACTTGTTAGTTCAGTATACTAAATCGAAAACTCGTAATAGTTGAATATAGTAAACATTAATTATCTCTTAATATCAAAGCCTTATTTTCTAAATTAGTCAAATCATTGTTACAAAAATTAAGTCAAATGTTACAAAATTTACAAAAGAAAATAAAACTCTCAAAATTAAGATCAAGTATTTTTTTTATTTATTCCAACAACTATTTATGAAACAAAATCATGTATTTTTTTTATTTATTCCAACAACTATTTATGAAACAAAATCATGTATTTTTAATTTAGAGAAAATGATTAAGTTAAAAAAATCTATAAAAAAAAAACTAATTTTGATAATTATGTTGTTCATACACTATGAAATTTGTCAAGAATAATTTATAAAATTCTGTAAACATTTATTTAAAATCTTTACAATTTAATAGAATATAGACAAATAATAATAATATTGTAACTTTATGTACACGATATCTTAAAATTTAAGTATTAAATACTAATAAGTTTGACTCTTAACCTTCTTTTTATTAATTATATTTTTGAGCTCGCTTTTTTTTTTCTTCTAGTTTATCAACAAAGAAAATAGGCTATTCTTTTTTCCGGAACCGACTCGTTAGCTAATCAAAAAACTCGGTCATACAAGTGACGGTCTAAAAAAAAATTTATTTAAAAAAAAAACACTACAAAAAATGGTGATTTCGTTTTTGTAAGAGTGCGAATTTTCAACGGACCCTAATTTGAGAAAATTTGGATTGACGGTTTTTTTTTGGCAACCCCAAAATTATTGTTTTGGTTCCACCCCCGATTGAAATACTCTTACATTTATTTATTACCACATTACCTCACTTTCATAAGAAAAACAGAGAAAAAAAACTAATAATACTATTTATCACTCATAAACCAATCAAAATTCTTTTAAATATTTTCATCTTATATATATCTTTTATTTTTTACATATTTATATACATTCCTATATATTTATTATACCTATATTTTTCAACATACATACCTATATATTTATTATAATACACTGACCACGATTACCAAAATATACATATATACATACACATAATACCTATTTTTAGTGGTCCATTGGGCTATGATGTACTTTTTCTATTATTAACCGTTGGCAATGTAATACCATAATTAGGATTATAATTTATATGGAACTTGCAATATACCGACCTTACAGTTATCGAAAGTGTGGTATGTTGAAGTTATGTATGTGCGGTGCGACAATGATACGACGAACATACCAATGATATTGTACAATGTCCACGACTACACCCTACCTGTTCAAACCCGATATAGATATCCAAGGAGCCAATTAATTGATTTGGCACGTTGATCAATATTAATCCATTTCTCAACTCTCAAGCCACGCAAGTTCTAGTCGGATCATGACCGGCTTTTCTCATTAAAAAATCATTCTATGATAACCTTGAAGGTGCAAAAAATAACGCAACTACTTAAAACTACTTGTATGATCGATATATTAGGGGCAGTTGTTGATCACACAATTATTTACGTGCACTTTTGTCGTGAACAATTTTGAAACGAAAAATGTAGAAGTACATCAAAATTATAAAGTTGAAAACAAAAACCACAAATATTGAGAAAATAAATTATCATGTCGACCAATGTATTGCCCTACTCTAGCATAATAGAGGTATAGGGTAGATCTTTCCATCTCCCTTTTATTACATTGAAGACTTTTATTAAATTTCCGAAATAATATAGAATATATATGCTACAACAAAAGTTCTGGTTTAGTGCAAATTGAGAGACACTACTTTTCAATGGGAAACACCTGAATAAATACTTACTAATTGAAATGTATCTCGATCAATTGGCTCATAGAAAATTATACAAAAGTTAAGCCTAATTAATTCGAAATAATAAATTTGATTTTAGAGAATGATCAAGTCCATTACTTTTCGATACTTTTCCAAAACAATTGACATCATGAAGGAATCGGACCCTTAGCAAAGTATACAGGACTTCACTGGTGTATGTAACATGTCTATGACTCTATTTTAAATAGCGTTATCGTTAACGTATCGTTTTTTTAGAGCTATGCTAAAAGCGCAAATAGTATAGTAACGAAGCGCTTTGCGGTGTATTTTTTTTCCTATTAATATGACAATATAATACTAGGTAATCATATAATCTATATTAATTATATTAACATTTAAATAGTTAAATATAATAAAATGTGTAGGCCGTTATAATTAATCAAATACATAATCCAATACAACTAATTTGATCACAAATCATTCTTTAATCATAAAATTTGCAAACAAAATATTTATAATTCTCCACTTCCGCTATCTTAACAACTCACTTACAAGAAAAATCACTTATTTTATCTATTTTGCTCTCTATAAAACAAGATAAAAGCTCATGATATATATTAACTTTAAGTATAATTTAGTCGTAAACAAACACGTATGTATAAATTTATTCGTTTTTTTCCTAAACAAGATAAAAGCTCATAATCCAAAATCGAAATATATAATATAGTATGTTAATTTCTAGATAAAAATAAACAATAATTAGCAAATATTCAGACTTGAATTTATGTCTCAATTAGTTGATCTTAATTAATAAGGGAAATGACTGACTCATTCATGATTGACCTCCATTCGGAGGCGGTGAACATCGGGATTGGTGTATGTCGGGGTTGGATGGCGGTGGATTGGAAAGAAATGAAGTGAAAGTATCTGTTTGTTTGTCTAATACTGTTAGGGCATTGATTTTAGTGAATACAAAAAAAAATATATATCTCAAACCAAAACGGCATAGTGCAATATTAGTTTTTTGTTTGTTTTTTAAATACTCAGTGGTTAGGATTTCGGTCCAAAATATCGTTTTTTTGCGCTTTTAGACCCAATAACGTGATTTTTTCGCTTTATCATCCAAATAACGTTTTAGCATTGCGTTTTTCTTTTAAAAATCACTATATCGCACAACGTTACACAATTTTGCGAGTTTTTTTAAAACAGTGGTCTATATGTATATATATAGAGTAACTTCCTCTTGATATTTATTTTTTATTTTTTTGTAGTCATTTCCTATTGATAATACTACTACTTATTAAGACATGTACTAATTACTAAACGGTTCCCTCACTGTTTACAGTTTACCCTTGTTTTTAAATGAAAGTGACGTTTTTTTTTTTAATAGAGTAGTGATGTGATACAAAACCACAAAAATTTAATACGTTACTCACAAGTCACACATTAACATAGCAGTGAATAGGCCCTAACCCCACCGCTACCATAGCCGTTACCACTTTCTCAACGGCCACAAAAGTTCTCTAAAACTGTATTTATTCAAATTTCTCTCCTATTTTCCTCAACTTCTCTATATATTATAATATATCTCTATAAATCTATATTGTGCAAAAATGGCCTCCTCAAAAATGAAAAACTCATGCTCCTTTTCCAACATCCTTCTTTCATGCCTAAATTTCACTCTTTTCATCATATCTTTAACATCAATAACCCCAATATTTCTCCTCAAAACACCACCTTCTATCTTCGGTTTCGTGTTCCTAATCGTCTCCTTTCTCTCCCTCCTCTCCTCCTTTCTCGGTTTCTTCTCCCTCCTCTCCCGCCCCTGCTTCCTCACACACTTCTCCCTCCTCCTCGCCGCCGTAATTGGGCAACTATTCGCCTTCTTGTCCCTCTTTTTCAAGGAGAAACGGAGCATTTCTTTGCTTAAGTCGCCAAGGGACCAGCGAGAAGCCAAGCTTTTGGTCAGGGTGGAGTGTGGATTTTTTTTAATTATGTTGGTTTTGCAGGTTTTGGTGGCGGTGATGACGTGGACGGTGCGTAGTTGCTGGGTGAAAGAGTATAAAGGGTTCGAAGAGGCGGTGGACAAGAAGAGAGAGGACCGTATAACGAGGGTTTACGAGGAATCGATGGGGAATTTGGAGAAATCGAAAGAGGTTAAGGATAAGGAATTTGATGAGAGGATGAAGAAGAAATATGGGCAGTGGGTGAAAACTGATTTGGAAGGGTGAAGAGTTCTTTTTTGGGCTGTTTTTGTATGGTTTTGTGTTTTAAATTATAGTTTTAATTCTGTTTTTTTTAAATGTTGGAAGTCACTATGGAATGGCAACTAGGTGGTGTTTAGTTGATTATTGTGTGATTCTCCTAGTTTTTTGGTACAAGTTTGATGATGTTCTTTGATTTTATTTCATCATCACTTCTCTTTTAATTTTGGGACGTTTGGTGCTGTATGACATATCTAATTACAGAAATGTAAGATTTCATGAAACAAGAAAGTTTGAATGGATGAAAAATCAGTTCAGAATAGATAACAACTAACCCAATAATTATTCGATCAAAACCTACTCTTTTAATTTTGGGACGTTTGGTGCTGTATGACATATCTAATTACAAAAATGTAAGATTTCATAAAACAAGAAAGTTTGAATGGATGAAAAATTAACCCAATAATTATTCGATCAAAACTGACACCTAATTAAGAAATTCAAACGGCCAGAGAATAGTTACAACGGATAACCTCGTTACTCTCGATGCTCAAAAGTACAGAGTGATTATAAAAACATACAAGATTCTTTCTAGTTTACAATCAGAATTCATAGTAAAGAGTGTATGTCTAAGTATATTTCTTCCCTATACCTAATTAAGAAATTCAAACGGCCAGAGTAATAGTTACAACGGATAACCCCGTTACTCGATGCTCAAAAGTACAGAGTGATTATAAAAACATACAAGATTCTTTCTAGTTTCTAATCAGAATTCATAGTAAAGAGTGTATGTCTAAGTATATTTCTTCCCTATACGCTTTCATATACATGAATTAATTCTACGAAATCATATTCAAACTTCTAGCTTGCTTGTTCAAATATATACGGTCATGCTAAAACAAGATTTGGGGACTGTCAAACCATTCAGTAAATTAGATCGTCAAACCAAAATTGATATTTGCAGTGTTAATCCCATTTAGTCTCCATAGTTCATACACAACAACAGCAGATCAATAAAGAACAAACTATTTCTAATAGGCTCATGAATACAACAAAATTTGCCCAATTAAGATTACACTATAATGCAAAAGTATCCTCTAGCATCCCCGGCCTGGAAACGAATAGCGAGAAAGAAGTGTACAAATAAGTAGGGTATTAGGGTCTATTTTTAATACAAGAAAATTATTTTCTTAACAAAATCCACTAGAGTAGTGCAGTGGTCCATGTTGGGGGTTCGGATACCTTCAAAAGTTTCAAAATAGGAGTCATCTTCAGACCAATGATTTCCAACTGAGAATTTGAATGACCGTCCACAAATAAATTTGTAATCTGCAAAATAATAGACCACCAAGTTCAGAAGTCACAATACAATGTAACCCTTAAAAAAACCCCAAAATCATGAAGAGCAAACTACGGCATGAAGATAAGTTGCCATGCAAAATATACCATTTCCATAATGTTCTCACTGAATAAAGACCAGTATGCCATTAGCACAATTAACACGAATGTAAAAGGAAGAAAATCATCAATTTGGATTAGGAAGGCTGTGTGAGTGATTTGAGCGGAACCCAATAATAGATTGGACGGGAGAGCTCTTCACCAACTTGAAACAGTAAACTTCCACCAAATCAATAAATTCGCACTTTAAGGCTGACAAAATTAACCTTGACCTTGGCTTTTATGAAAATATATACCAAGTAAGGAGTATGAACATCAGCAATTAACATGAAAGCAAAAGACGCAACTGTTTGGAATGTTCAAATTCTCAAAATCATATTAACACAACAAATATGAACCAAAGACGATGAAGATCTTTTAGTGTAAATGAGGAAGGAAATCTTAGGAAGAGATAGATACCTGGGTGCATCCAAATATTTTGAGCACCTTCAAAGATAAGCAACTATCTACAATCAACCCTAAAGCCTCGTTCGTCAGGTTACGACACCATGATAAATCCAAATTCAACAAATTTCTTGACCGCTTAGCAAGAGATATAGCCGTGTCATCACCAACCTGCACATGTCATCAATATCTAGTTACTCTCAAATAAGGTGATACAGCTTCCATTTATTGGCTTTTCCCTATTTGGTCATAGAAAAAATAACCAGTATTATACGGGGCTCGTAATAACAAAAAGGATTAGTGAAATATTCTAGCGTGGGTATACACATACCTTTCTAATGTTATTCAGCGACAATTCGTTCAGCGACTCACCGGATGCTTCAAGATAAGCAGCAATAGCCTCATCACTGTTATGTTAAAGAGAAAAAATTGAATCCACAAGTACAAAGGAAAAATGCACATAAATTCGTTCCCACTGTTAAAGTTTGATCCACAAGAGGGATTATTTGACAAAATATTAAGAGCTAGATTCAATAGAAAATTTCAAATTCATAAGTACCAAGGTCAAAAGCACATAATTTTGTACCCACTTCTTAATGTTTGATCATATAAGAGGGACCGTTCAATAAGACCAGAATGTAAAATTCAAGAAAATTCATGAGCTAGATAAGCCAGAAAATGATCACCACTCGAGAGTGTTGTTATATAGTCCATGCCTATTTATATGCTTTATCTGGATAAACAAACAAAAATGAACTAAAGAACATTATTGCTTTGCAATATGCTGGAGACTGAATAATCTTCCTTTCAGCCATGTCAGGGCCATTCACAAATGATAGCATAGCTTGAAGGCATCACTACGAGAAGTCATAGATGTTGGGGTTTATCCAATAATTTAATCCAGGGGATCGTTGTTTTAAACTACAATTACATAATATATTTGTTCTACAGCCTCTCTAAAAACTGATTTAATAAAAAATTCTTAACTACTCTTAAAAAAAGATATGGTCAGGGAATAACAATGAACAGATACTTTATTTCGGCTAAAGTAAGTACTATGTATACATAAAAGTTATAAAACTATAAAAGCATGTTGGATGTTGCTCTTGACCAAATTGTGTGTGCTTGAACATGTATATGAGAGAGAGGGAAAAATATGACATGAAAATTATCTATCGCTATCCCAAATAGCAGAAAATAAAACACCCACGTAGATCCACACTGTATATTAATTTCTCAATTTTAATATTCTTGGAACGAAAATATACGCTCAATCTTATTGTATGGGTAAGTTTCAATTGATGGAGAGTTGTGGCTTGACAATCAAAGAAAATATTTCAAAGACAATAATTCATATTTTCCTTTCTTATAAAAGTTACAGAAATGAGAACCAACCTAAATGGAGTCCTAGAAAGTTTTAGGCTTCCAATCATTCGGCAACTATTTGTGAGATATCCTAATGTAGAATCTGTTAATTTGCACAAGTTACTCAGGTCAAGCGCACGTATATTAGTGCAAGCTTCTGCAACGACTTTCAGAGAAGAGTCGGTCAATTTCCTGCAACCAATTTAAAAAGCAAATTAAGAGATACCAGGTTTCTGTTGATTCTTGTTTCCAGAAAATACCAGGAATCGAATAAAAAATTCTTAAACTGATCATACCGACAGCATTTTTCATAACTTGCCTAGTTTGGTGGTACCCCAAGAATAATATTTTCTGGCACTTTTTACTTTTAAGTATAAGTATGCCGGGTGCTACAAACAAAAGTATATTTTCTCATATTTACGAGGTTAGTGACAAAAACCATGCACATCTCCAAAAGGTTAAAACTCTTGATATGGTTTCCACTACGATCGAACAATTTTCACTAGTCCAAAACAAATGTAGTATACTTATCCACTATTAACCAAAAACACCCTCCTAAATTCCTAATACATAAAAGTAGTTTTAAATAGTCCACAAACAAACCTAGAGTGCTTAATGTGAAAGAAGAAAACAGATTCAAAGTCATATCCAACAGACCCAAGAAATTTAAAATGATTGCACGTACTTGCAATCTGCTAAGACAAGCTCTTTGAAATTCTGACCACGAACAGCCACTAACTCACTGATAAATACATCGGTAACAGTTTCAATCCCAGCTAATGACAAAGCTTCCAACTTCTCTAGCTTCGACAAAGCTGGCAAAATAAGCATAGGGTCTACGTTTTGGCAATCATCCAAATACAATTCTCTAACTATTGACCCCAAATGATCAGCTATAGTATTAATTCCATGGCTGGTGATAAGAGAACACTGGCTAAGATTTATGGAACTTAAAGCAGGAGCAGAAGAAATAAGTGCTTTTAACCCTGTATCCGAAAGACGACATGCACCCTTTATAGATACAGCAGCTAATACCGGTAGAGCATTTGGTGAGCGAGCTAAGGTGTCAGGTAGAAGATAATCTGGTAAGCAACGTCCACATTGGTCAAGTTGCAAGACCTAATTACAGAAAATGAAAAAACACAACATAACAAAAAACCAATTCAGGAAGATAGATAATCAAATCATTATAAACTTATCTTCTCTTAGTGAAAAAGAAACCACAAGTAGTCAAATATCATTGAGTGAGAAAAAAGGATAATATTAAAACAAGGTAAAAAAAATGACAGGCATTTAATAATAATTTATGGGGGTATTCGGAGAGTATACTCACCACAATAACCATTAATAGTTAATTAGTACCAGGAAAATGAACAAAAGGATTACATATTTGTCAAAAAACGTAGTATGAAACAAAACATTCTCACTTGGGGCTTTGACCACAAATGCATGTTGAAGGAAGAATTGATGACTCATAGACAGCCACTATTTACGTTAATCATACAAGACAGCATAAAGATTCTCAATTGCAACTTTTAAGTAAATAATCTGGGTTATTTCATATTTACGACTGAAATTTGGTTGTAGCTTTTCAGCTCGTCTTGTTTACTTCTTTTCTTTTGCTTAAAAGTTGAACTTTACTGGTTCTTATGCATCAAAAAGCTCGAAGTCTTGAGCTAGATGAAACTGTTTTTTTTATTCAAGCTAAAAAAACCTATTTTATTTGCTCAAAATCCGCAGCCAAACAAACCCCTAATTGTGGTGTGTATATCAAAAGACTAAGCCGCACCTTCTGCTAACTCAATAATTAATGTGATGCTAAATGTTTGATTACAAAAAAAAAAATGTGACTGCTACAAATTAACATGTAAGCGACATTATCCATAGACCAGCACAAAAGAACAAAAAGGAATGATTTTAAGCTACACATGGTAAACTATACAAAACAATCGTACCGTCAGAAGACTGGCCTCACAAGCTTGAAAGGCCTTTGTGAATTCTTCCTCTGTCAACCAAGAACAGTCCCTTATACGTATCTCTGTAGGAAATCCAGACACAAGTAGGTCAAGAAATTGACCATTCATTTTCCGAGAATCACATAGCATATGACTAAGCTTGTGCCTAATCATATCAGGGACACTCTCCAGTGAAGAAATTGCTTCTGCATTTTTTACCAGAATATCTAAACATATATCTTGCAGTTTTGGTGTAGACCGAAGAGGGCATTTCGGGGAATTATTGTTTTTCGGAACCCATTGTATCGTCCCAGTTTTGCTTTTACTTGAAGAGGAACTTTGTTGTACATTTGATTCTCGGTCCCTGATTATTTTCATAGCAGTAGAGAAAGGACCAGGCCAGTCTTCCACTTCCCTTTCAATTTCATCTTCAATTACAGGTTCACTGACATGGTTTTCCTCTGGCTCTTCGGCAGAAAAATGGGCAAAACGTGACGCATTTTTTTTAGCTATATCTCGAAATCGCTCCTTATATCCCCTTCCTCTATCATTATCGGCATCGATACTTGCATCATCCAAGACGGGACCTGGATGATTATATATAATATCCGTTTCACCCTTTATAATATTATCTGATCTGTCACCGCCCAAGTCAGCAACATCTGACAAAGAACCATCTTCGATAACCTTGTCTTTACCCTTATCTTTCCTACTAAGCGCTCTTCTAACCTTGACAGCATGATTATCACTAATTTTTGGTTCTTTTCCCAATTCCTGTTTACCAAGATCATCCGAGAATGGGTCTGTAAAAAGAGCAACGTCATCTAGTAACTCATCTCCAACCACCTTCTCCTTACCCTTTGATTCTTTAATCTGCCTCCTAGTTTTCACGCCAGTGCTAATACTTTTACCCTTTTGACTTTGTTCTAACTCTACCACATCCTCTACTTTCACAACTACAACCTTGACTTTTTGTACCCGACTCAATTTTCTTTTATTACTTCCAAAGGTATCACCTTCACCCAGGGTTAGTATTTTATCAAACTCTTGAAATCCAACATTTCCAGGATGATAAAAAATATTACCTTCCTCGATTTTGATATTCCCCTCTTCCCTTGCTTTAACCTGATCTTCCCATACGCCAAAATCAATTGCATTATTAGCTCCTTTTACTGCTTTAACAATTTTCTTTCCTGATCGCAAGCTGAGGACTCCTTTAGCCTCCAAATTTTCTCTTCCCACAGTTTCAGTATCTATTAGTGATACAGCTGCAATCACATCCGTGATAAACAATAATCATAAATGGAGAAATATCAACCAACAAGCAAATAGGAAAAATAGTACTCTCCGTATTAAGCTCGATACTAGTACGAATTGAGAAGTGATTTTTTGTAGCAACTGTATCACATATTGTTTCCATAAGAAACAAGAAAAAGAGGAAGTATCGAAACTGAAAATTTCTCACACAAATCTCTTGCTTACTTGAAATGAAAATTGCTATTAAACTCCTACATTTCTCATCTCATTTAGACTAGTCTTACCTTCATTTTTCAGATTTTTAGCAAGTGGACTTTTCCTTTTCCGCTTCGGGGTTGTTTCTCCCTCAATAGAAGCGTAAGAAAGTTGGAGACTTTGTCTGCTAGCAGGACCTGAGAGAGAGACTTAGTCAGAATCAAACACAAGTGAGATAATAGTTGTGGAGTTGGTTTAAAATAAATTTCAATCATAAAATTTCTCCCTTTTTCCCTTAGTTACTCTTTCCATTGAGTGCTGGCTCAAAAATATGGCACTTTAATAACATTTGTAGGATTAAAGTTCAGTCATAAAAATAATAATATATACTATAGCAAAACCTATTTAGGGATCAATAAGATATTGCTCTAGCAGGTGTGTGTATCCATATAGACCGTAGTCTTCCAAAGAAGACCATTATTCTATACAAATCTAACCAGCACACTCCAATCGAGATCTCTAGTGACTGATAAATTAAACTACATGCATTGTATAAGCTTAGAAACAAGTAACCATAACGCACCTACATCGAATTGTGTAAACTGTAAATCAACGGTGAAATTCATGTTTGCTACCATTATTAGGTACTAACGTACTAAAATATATAGCACCTAGTTTTCGAGCAACCATACACTCAAAACAATTCCAATAAATGTCTCACATTACAGAAACGTTCAGTCTAATTGACATTAGTATGACAATGTCACTAGTAATGTATCGAACAAAATAGACCATTAATTATCTATTGGTCCATTTCATTCTTTTGTTCAAAATGAACCGAACTGTCGAAATCTCTATTCAAAACGCCTGGCTTCAACTTTATGTGACCTATAGGCAGCATTTTCCTTAGCATAAAAGGCATTAAATAATGAAAATTCGATTGTTCTCTCCTTTCCATAGTACACAAACAATGAAGTCGCAAATAAACAATATAAATTGCATGATCTGAGATCCTTTGCATAGGAGATCTCATCAAACCGATGAGTAACCAGGAATTTCAAATGGGAGGGACTGATATATATTTTTTTTTAATACTCGTAAGAGTTTTTATAAGTTTTTTTTCATAATATGCGTCAGGCAAAAATGCTAATTTTTTAATATTTTAATCAAAATACATAGAATAAATTTTACTTTTTCATCCGTTTTTCTCTACCTCGTTCCTTCCTTGGATTTAGCTCATTATCATTCAACAGCCAACTACTCAAGTCTAAATCATCAATTTTCAATATGCATCAATGAGAACCATTTTCGTACAAAATTAAAGTCACGACTCACGAGCATATATAGAATATGAAAAAAGTTAAACATTGACTAAATAATAACAATTTACCCTTCCAAAAATATGGACGAAAATCCAAAAACCATCCTACTAAAGCACAATTTCTTACACTCAAAAACTCAACAAAAGCTATCTTTTATAATTCCCGACATCGAATTATACATAAGTAAGGTTCAACTTATCTTTTCATAAGAAAGCCACTAAACAAATAAACAATTATAAGGTGCTGCCCAACTGTAGATTGATGATTTATATGATTTTTTTTCATACTCGTGCACTATTTTTTTTTTTAAATACAGGAGGGGTACAATGATAAATTTTGAAGAATTTAATTAAAATACATAGATTTTTTTTTAAAATGGGAGGGGTCGCACCAGAACCCGATTCTCCACCTAGTTCGCTACACTAATTTAAATCATTAAATTTCAAAAATCATCAATGAGAACCATTTCCTAATTCTTTATGTTTAATTGAAAATATTTTAATCATTTTCGTACAAAATAGAATTCCCAAGTATGTATACAAAAAGAAATGGTTGGACATTGTATAATGAATAGAAATTAACCCTTCCAAAATTTTGACGAAAATCCAAAAACCATCCTACTAAAACGCAATACCATACACACAAAACTCAACAAAAGTTCTCTTTTGTCATTCCCAGACATCCTGACTATTCATAAGAAAGGTTCAACTTATCGATGATTCACAGAAAGTCCATACCTAGTTAATCAATTTTTAAATAGATGGGTATTGAATGCCAATTAACCAAAACCTCAGGGTCGTCAATAAATAACCCAAATATATATATATATATATATATACCCTGACATTGAGTATATATAAAAACATGTAGTTACATATACTAAAACGCAATATTTTACACACAAAAAAGACCAACAAATTTCTATTATAATTCACGTTAATTTGAAGAAATGTTCAGTTTAATTTCTCCCAAGATAGCCACTAATAAACTAAACAATCATAAGGTGGTGTTATAAACTGTTAATTGATAATATATAAAATGTTCATACCTAATTAATCAATTTAGAAATTTTAAATGATAATAACCCAAATATATTAATATAGATATACATAAACCCTGACCTTTCTCCGGCAGATAATCGGTGACCGGACTCTTCCTTTTCCCGCTACAAACAACCGTCGATGAAGTCTCTGGCGGAGCAAGCCGGGGACTTCTCCGGCGAACCGGCGTTAACTTGGCTGGAGTTAACCGTTCGATAATCGTACTCTCTTGTTTTATCGTTTCGTTAGGGTTTGGGGAAATGATCTCTCTCGACCTTAAAACCGGCATATGGAATAGAGGCTATGTTTTTCGACTAAAAAAAATATTTTTTCACGCCAAAACTTTACCTTCTTTTTTTAAAATTTTTTTTTGAAAAATAAAATAGAAAGTTAAACCCTAAATCATAATTAATATTTACGGTTTTGACGTAAAAACAGGATGTTTGCGGTCGAAAAATCGGACTTAATCTAGTTATATATATAGATAGAGAGATACAGATATATAGATATAGAGAGTAATGTGTGTGTGAATGAGGGGGGTGTGGGAGAGAGTTGCTGTAATTACTAATAATAAAAGTGGGGTTATATATTATATTATAGTCCGTCAGATTAAATTGGACGCGTAAGATAATCTCAGGTTTTAAAATAATAATCCGATTTCATATGTTATTTAGTGGATCTCGACGGTTGGTTTATATCTAAGGGTGGTTAATATTAATTAGAAATGTGCAGTTCTTTATTAATTTCTGTGACTAAGACTCCGTGTGGGGACGCCTCGTGACCCGTAAGTTCCCGCCAAAATTATAAATACACGTGGCATAAATAGTTAAAAAACCCTTACTTATGTAAAATTAGATAAATATAATTATTTAGTCCTAACAAAAATAAAAATGTATAAAAAAATTAAAAATAAAAATTATACATATTAAACAGAATTAGATATAATTAAACCGAATTAGACATATAATATTGGACAAGATTGTACATGATTAGACATGATCAAACAGGATTAGACAGGATCATAAATATTTTCTGTATAAAAAATGTATTTTTTAAAATTTTGATTTTTTTAATTTTTGCATTTTTAAATTTTTTTTTGATTTTTTATTAACATATGCAACTATTTATAAATAAATTTACAAAATATGTATTTTTTTTTTTAAAAAAGATATCAAGTTTAAAACAAATTTTAAAAATAAGTTTCTAAATATATATTGAATAATAATTTTACTATTATTATTGGTTTTTATAACCGGTGTGACTTTTGGGAGGTGTAGAATTATGGTCAATTACATTAGGGGTATGTGTACTTCAACTATGACTCTTTTTGTCCTCTTAGTTTTATGTAATTTACTGAAAGACCGTTGAATAATAGAGAATTTTACAGATTTGGTCCTGCGGTTTAGAGAAAAGTGACATGTTTTGTGCATTATATGTTACGGACAATCCCCTTTTGTAGTATCCGTGTCATATGGGATCTATACTATTTGCAAGCATCAATATGTGGGCGATACCAATTTTCTTAATTAAATTGTGTTTTATTGTATATGAAGATCTTTTTGGCGTACGATCACTATAATCGTTTTTTTGTTAACAAATATTTTGTATGCATATCTATCAACTTATGCACACGTCAAAAGAATAATTGCGCAGAATATACCAAAGTAAACAAAGTCGTTATTTGCTATACCGGACACTGAGGATATTTGACACATATAACTTACGGAGATTGATAACAAATCCTAAAGTATATGGGGTTATCTACAAAGAAGACTTACTACGTGGGGGCTATTTACAGAACGTGAATATCTCATGGAGATTGATGTAAAATTTCTAAAGTATACGATAAAAAGTTACTTTCTACAAACATAAGGAAAACTTAACCGATCAGTTACATACATACAGTAAAGGGAAAATCTATGCATATACTCCAATTCTCTTTGTCTAGAAAATGGTTAAACCAACTTTGTCGGAGGCGGTCCATCGGGCTCGAATTTTATTTTTTTTACTTTTATAATAATGTTGTATAGAAAAAATATATATACAAAGTGGGATTTGAACTTAGACAAATAAGAATATAAACTAATTACAACTATCGATAATCATTGGACTACACAACTACATGTAATTAAATACTTAATAAAACTTACTAATACTAATAAATTATATGAATGAGCTGAAATTGCTCTTCAGAAAATTTCGGGATTGCGTTGCCCAAGACCCGAGCCTTACTCACCTTATCCGGGTCGCCCTCGGACATTGTTATGCATTTTTCACTTTTTCTTGTACTCATACCAATCCTATGATCCTCCTAGCCCGCCCGATTTTCATTATTTGTTCATCGTGTAAGAACACGGATTTTCGTAAAAAAATACCGGTGTAAAAATAAAGTATTATCCCATATCATGTAGATATGTGAGTACGTATATGGTATACAAGTTAAATAACTCTTAATGTAACCCTTAATGTTTTGTCTTAGCCTGATTTAAGCACATTTTCTTTTGCTGTGCTTATTCAAAATATTACCCAACTATTCTATTCTCGATGTTACTATCTCAATTTGCTATGTTTATTTCATTTTCTTCAAAATTAAGAGGATGAAACTATTTACGGAAAACCGGAAAAATATACGAAAGTTCCTCCGTCATATCCCGAAAGCCTATGTTTTCAAAAGGATAAAAAAAACCTAGTCATTGGTTAATCATGTATGATACGACATCCGTTGCACTCAAATCACTATAGTAATTCATTAATAAAATTTCCATAACTTGAATAGGTTAAATACATAAGTTTTGTAATGTGGTATAAATGTAACAATATTTACATTAAATGCAATTCAATTTAGAAATAAATTAAATGCTTACACGATGGAGTTTTTTGCCAAAATGGTCCAGTGGACCACTTAAATTCCCAGAATGGGCTACCTTTCTGAAATATACCCAAAATGGTCTACTTTCGAAAAACGACCGATCGAAATGATTAAAACGACCGGTCGTTTTATTATTGAACTCTCTGAAACAATTTGGACAATAAACGATCGGTCGAATTGGACAATACGACCGGTCGTTTTTCAGACAAAAACGATCGGTCGTTATGTTCATTTCGATCGGTCGTTTTTGGTCTGAACTCACTGGAAGAAATCATACCTAAAACGATCGGTCGTTTCTGAAAAACGATCGGTCGTCTGTTGAAAAACGATCGGTCGTTTTTCAGAAACGACCGATCGACTGTAAAGAATTTACAGAACAAGGATTTTTTGCAGTTTTGGACACTGATTTGACAAAAAATATATAAAAACATGATCCCATTTTTGAACATGATCTCTTAAAAAATGATGTCGTAAATTAATATGTTTAGTACGAGAGTGTTGGATCGGATTTTTCGAAAGATTTATGCACTAGACTAGTATTATCACATAAAATGATGTCGTAAATTAATATGTTAGGTACAAGATGTGTAGGTGACGTTTTACTAAACATCCGATTTAAAACAAGGAAATGTCACAACATCCGATTTAAAACGAAGTTAAACAAATCTAAACGATTAAGGAAAACGAACGATAAAATGCAAGCGAAAAATTGGCCATAGTTTTGCTTAAAAACGGTCAATCGCCACAAATGAAAACAACAAAAATAACCCAATCAACTAGATATATATGCGCACAAGT
Source organism: Primula veris (assembly GCA_963682055.1). Lineage (NCBI taxonomy): Eukaryota > Viridiplantae > Streptophyta > Magnoliopsida > Ericales > Primulaceae > Primula > Primula veris. The sequence continues at coordinate 5,417,443 of OY821744.1, read as the reverse complement.
TATAATAACATCAAAATCGCATTTGTAGAATTATAATAACATCAAAATCACAACGTCATACAAATTAACACGTAATGATAAATAGCAACATAACATAAAAAAGATTCATAACATAAATGCAAAGCGTTTGCTACTTATTACATCAAAAACAACGTAGTTCGAAAAGAAAATGAAAAACAAACGAAATACAACGCAAAATAAAATAGGGTATTTCTCCCCCTTTAACATCATTAAAAACATAAAAAATGGTCAATCGCCACAAATGAAAAACAATACATATAACCCAATCAACTAGCAATATATGCGCACCAAATTCAATAAAGTGATTAAGATAAAAACGCATACTATAAGTGCACAAACTCACAACGCATAAGCAACATAATAATGATTCATAAAATAAAGCGTTTGCTACTTATTACATCAAAAACCAACGTTGTTCGAAATCGAAAGAAATGAGAAATACAACGCAAAAACAAAAGAGAGGGTATTTCTCCCCCTTTTACATCATAAAAAAAAAAAAAACGATATCCGCCTAGTCGCGGTGGGAGGTCGCATCATCCTCTTCGTCTTCGTTGTCGTCTGGGGGCCCGGCAAAGTCGGGAAAATAGCCATGGAATTGCGCCCTTTGCTCGGCGCTTTCGCGATCTAGTTGGTCGAGCTCCTCTTGTCCCGGTTGCAAGAAACGAAACATCCTACGAGTCATTTGTGCATTCCGATATTGGTTGATGTATAGATCGTCGTAGAATTGTTCGGTGCGCGGAGGACGGTTGGAAGATCCGACTTGAGCTTTTCCGCGACCGCGAGTGGGACGAGAAGAGGAAGGCATTATGTGAGACGGGGGAAGGGACTCGGAGGAAATAGGCACATCCTCACGAGCGGCTTGCGGTGTGGGCTTAGGGCCGACATATTCTTCCTCTTCGAGGGAAAGATGAGTATAGTCGGGGCCGGACACCCGTTTACCAAACCAAGTAATGGTCTTGGCGGTAGTGTCGAATTTTATTGACATTTGGGCAAGATAGGAGGTGTCCCAAATGTGTTTGTCCTTGTTCTTAAACAGGGTTCCACCGGGAACGAGATTGAGGTCCTTTAAGATGGCCGAAATCAAGGCACCGTAAGGTAGCCCATTCTTGGATTTCGTTTTTAACGAATCCATCTTAAAGAGAATGAGTGTCGCGAAGTCAAGTCTGACTCGGCGATGGATGCACCCAAGAAGAAAGATGTACTCATTAATAACATCCGTGAAGTTGGAGGTATGAGGGAGGACTATGTGAGAGAGGATGTGGTAGGCTAGTTTGTTGCGAAAGAGAAGGCCGTGGGCTTTGTTAGAGCGATTGTTGTGGGCGGGATGAAATAGCTCATCTTTGAAATCGGTAAAATTAACGATGTTGAGCATTTCGCAAAGTTCGTCACTTTGCTCGTACACCCCCTCAGCATCGAGGTGTAGAAGATTTCGTAAACGGTCTATACCGTAAACGAAGGGTTGGCCATTAAACGATGAACGCACGCGGAGTGCGTCATCATGACCCCTATCAAGAACTAGGTTATGGTAAAATTCATATACATTTTCAATGAAAAAAGGCTCTTTTAGAGTAAGAATTATGTTGAGTTTTTGGAAGTTTAAATCTTGCATGAGAAGAGGAAAACGTTCAAGAAATAAAGGCATGTCTAATGTAAAGTTAGTCAAGATAGCTCTTTTACCCATTGTAGATGGATAGAGAGGAGGAAGAGAGCCGGAAGAGGCACCGGGGCCCGATGGTGGAGCGGTGGAGGAGCCGGTTCGTCGACCGCGAGGAACACGGGGGCGGCTCGGGGACGGAGGCACGTAGTCGTCCTCATGGTCGTCGACGAGGTGTGGTTGAGCTTTCTTGGTGCGAACCATGGTTGGAATTTTAAAAAAATTAGGGTTTTTGAAAAGTTCGTATTTTGAAAAAAAAACTTGGTTTCAAGAAACGGAAGCAATCGATTGTTGATTATAAGGATTAATAAGAGAATTGGGTTATATATATGTATTAGGGATTTTTGATAGATTTTGATAGAAAGAGGCGATTTTGGAAGAGAGAGAGGGTGATATATTTGTTGAATGAAAATAGAATTAGGGTTTGAAAGAAGTTAAAAGGCTGAAAAACTACAAAACGATCGGTCGTTTTTGAATTACGATCGGTCGTTTTTGTACAAAATTCTTCCAGTGAGCACACTTAAAAAACGACTGGTCGTTTTTTGCAGAACGATCGGTCGTCTGTGTAAAAACGATCGGTCGTTTTTCACTACGATCGGTCGTTTTTGTACAAAATTCTTCCAGTGAGCACACTTAAAAAACGACTGGTCGTTTTTGAAGAACGATCGGTCGTCTGTGTAAAAACGATCGGTCGTTTTTCACAGAGATCGGTCGTTTTTGTACAAAATTCTTCCAGTGAGCACACTTAAAAAACGACTGGTCGTTTTTGCATAACGATCGGTCGTCTGTGTAAAAACGATCGGTCGTTTTTCACAGAGATCGGTCGTTTTTGTACAAAATTCTTCCAGTGAGCACACTTAAAAAACGACTGGTCGTTTTTGCATAACGATCGGTCGTCTGTGTAAAAACGATCGGTCGTTTTTCACATAGATCGGTCGTTTTTGTACAAAATTCTTCCAGTGAGCACAATTAAAAAACGATCGGTCGTTTCAAAATTATGATCGGTCGTTTGCACTTTCCGACACTGATTTGGCAAGAAAAATATATAAAAATATAAAAATATATATAAAATCAATCAAATATATATATTTATGTTAAGTGCACTTATTTATTTATGTTGTTCATTCTAATTTTTATGTTAATTGCACTTATTTATTTATGTTGTTCATTCTAATTTTTATGTTAATTGCACTTATTTATTTACTCTCATACTTAACAAACAGTTTATCTTCTCAAAAAACAGTATGAAAAAACACTGAGAATAAATATAGATATTTCATATTAAAAAAGACAATTACAATCGGAAAATTATACATATTGTCTCGTTTAAGCTACAGCTAAAATCATAAGCGTCAAGCACGTATTGGATACGGACACTTACGACAATCATGTCCTCGCCCTTGACAACTAGAACATCTCATAAGTGCTCGTCTCTCCGACTGATCCATACCATTATGAATACGAGTAGATCTTGGACGACCCCTTTCTCTTAAAAGAGTAACATCCGGAAGAAATAATCTATCACATGAATCCCAATAGTCTTGATGCCGAAGAGGACAAAATTGCGCCGAGTACGTACCTTCGTATGATTCAAGACTGTAATATTTTACTATGTAAGCTTCCCAATCAAGACGGTTTGCAGCGCATACGGAAAACACATGTGAACAAGGGATTCCATCACTCTGCCACTTACCGCAATCGCATTGCCAAAGTGAAAAGTCGACAACTTGAGTATTGCCTCCCCTGGAATTTCTTGAACTTGTACACACGGAATAAACCCCTCTTTCATAATCGAAAGTAACATTGGTATGACCAATGTCCGACCTACGTTTCTCTAAAATTTTAAGGATATTGGGACCATATCTTGTGCCGCTGTTTCTCATCCCGATTACTATCTTTTTCCGCTCGCAAAAATAGTGTACCAACTTATAGAAAATAAGCTGCACAGCAGCAGTGATTGGTAAATTACGAGCAGCTTTTAAAACATTATTGAAAATTTCAGCCATGTTTGTGGTCATGTTACCATGTCGCCTCCCTTTATCATGAAAATATGACCATTTTTCCGCAGGCTCTCTTATCAACCATTGATATGTTTGAGGATTCATGACTTTTATTGCTTCCATGATTCTTTTCAATTTTCTTTCTTGTAATTCCCAAATGGCGTTCTCCGCTAACTTGTGTAAGTCAGGATCTCCTTTGAAAGCTTTCTTAAAATTATCCAAAAAATGATTTGAACAATATCGATGAACAAAACCTTGACCACGCCAAACTCCTCTCACTGCACTTAGAATACCAGCATGTCTATCCGAAATTAGACAAATATTCACGCGCTCTTTAATCACATGTCGCATAATGTTAGAAAGAAAATAGCTCCACGAAATTGTACTCTCCTCAGCAACAAATGCACAACCAATGGGAAAAACATGATTATCTGCATCCGATGCCATGGCCAACAAAATCTTACCTTTATACTTCCCATATAAGTGAGTAGCATCAATAGCGATAACTGGCCTACAATACTGAAATGCATCAATAACGGCCTTAAATGTGAAGAAAAATCTGTTCAATACCTCACCCACTGGATTTCCTACCACATCGTAAACTGGCGTGGTCTCATAAGAAGCAACGGTACCGGGATTATACTTTTGAAGCGCTTTCATAAATTTAGGTAAAACCTTATACGAGTCTTCCCAATTACCAAATATCTCTGCGATTGCTTTTTGTTTACCCAAATAAGCTTTTTTGTATGAAACTGACATTTCAAAGCGGGCATTCACAATCTCTTTAACTAATGAAATCTTCATCATAGGATTAGTTGTGATGGCATTTCGAATGGTTTGGGCAACAAGATTGGAATCTAACTGTGGATGATCAGTTGTAAGCTCGGCATGAATGCATGTATGAGGACCGTTGTACACCGACACTTCAAAAAATCCATGTTTCTTTCTTAGTGAAGCTCGTAGTTTCCATTTGCATTGTTGAGTTTCGGCCAGTTTACAACGAATTTCCCAAAATTTTGCCTTCGAACTTTTAGTGGAAAAATGGATGTTACGTTTGATTGACCAAAGTTTTATTCCCTTTTTCAACATTTCTTTATCCCTAAATAAAAGACCAATAAAAGGATCATTAACTTGAGGATCCCAAAATCCAGGATACATCATATAATTTCGTCTCTGGTTACTATAATTTTCTTGAGTGTCGAACGGTTCATTAAACAAACTTGACATTGGTTGATGCATAGGAATTTCATCGGGAATAGTATTATTCGCCAATTGTGACCCACTTGATTGGTCGTTTTCATCCTCATCCATATACAAGCCCATTTCAGATGATAATTCTTCGTACTCAACTTCTTGTACATTTTCTTCGTCATCGTCAGACTCGTTTTCGCTAATATTGAAGTCCGGATCTTCATCCTCTGGTTCATCTCCAAGTTCTATCGACCAACCAATATTATCTGCCAATCGACACACTGCATCCAAATGTGTCAAATCTGGTTCGTTGTTCTCAGAATATACCTCGAGCATTGGCTCTTGTCGAATGGGTGTTCTACTTGATGTACCGATTTCATGCATTGGCTCTTGTCGAATGGGTGTTCCACTTGATGTACCGATTTCATTAGTGGAAAGAATATTATAATACAACCCGTAATCTTGATCAGAAGAGTAAACTTGCTCAATTTCAACATATAACTCTATAAACGTTCTTCCATTTTCTTCTATTAACTCAAGCATGGTTTCCAACGAATCATTATCATCAACAGCCAATCGCATATATTTAAACTCAGTAAGTGTAGTCAGATATGGATAACGACATGTTAAACTCAAACGATTTGAAGTCGATGATACATCAAGTACCTTAAACAATTTTTCCAAAAATTGGTCGTATGTCGTGTTTCTAGATACCTTAAAATTTTTTTTATAAGAAATATCATAAGATAACCCCTCGCTAGTAGTTTCCATTATCGTACCTCCCCAATAACACATAATTGTAGGATTTTTCATTTCGATAACCACACGGTAAAATTAACAATTTTACTCAAATAATACTCCAACAACACAAAATATTGAGCTTTTACCTGTTTTGGAAGAGATATGAGATTTGCCCTAAAATGATCTAAGAGCTCTGTTTTTTTTTATTTTTACAGTGGTCTGGGAAATGAGATGAGTACAGTGGTCTGGGGAAATGAGATGAGTTTTTTAAGTACAAGTATTTCTGAAAAACGACCGATCGAAATGAACATAACGACCGATCGTTTTTGTCTGAAAAACGACCGGTCGTATTGTCCAATTCGACCGATCGTTTATTGTCCAAATTGTTTCAGAGAGTTCAATAATAAAACGACCGGTCGTTTTAATCATTTCGATCGGTCGTTTTTCGAAAGTAGACCATTTTGGGAATATTTCAGAAAGGTAGCCCATTCTGGAAATTTAAGTGGTCCACTGGACTATTTTGGCAAAAAACTCTACACGATGCACCGGTTCAATGGTTATCAATACTTTAAGTGGCCGGATTTTTATACTACATTTTTTTCTGAAAAAACGTACAAACCGTACATTTTTTGTACGAACCGTACATTTAATTTACGGTTTGGGCTGAATTGCAATTTTTTCGAATTTCAGGGACTGAAATGTAATTTCTGTAAACTTCGGGCAAACCGTACCTTTAATCTACGGTTTGGACTGAATTGCAATTTTTACAAAATGCAGGGACTGAAATGTAATTTCTGCAAACTTCAGCCAAACCGTACATTTAATCTCTGGTTTGGCTGAAGTTTACAGAAATTACATTTCAGTCCCTGAAATTCGAAAAAATTGCAATTCAGCCCAAACCGTAGATTAAATGTACGGTTCGTAAAAAAAATGTACGATTTGTGCGTTTTTTCAGAAAAAAATGTAGTATAAAAATCCACCCTCATACTTTAATTACAATCAAAAGTTTCAAATATCATATTCTACTTATCGTAAAATAAAAAAATAATGATATAAGTAGAGACTTTTTGACATACATCATCGCAGAGACTTAATGTGCATCGTTGATTTATCTTCATATAGATGATCTGATGGTACACATTGAGTCTTTGCGAGACTATATCTCAAAAAAAATATATGTTTATAAAATCAAAGAGGTTAAAATTTTAATGAAATACCAAAAAAAGAAAAGAAAAACTCATTTATCAACAGCTAATTTACAGCAGTATATGTATAGAGACCACTAGCCAGCTAATGTACTAAACAAAATTACCCAAAGAGGAAAAAGTAAAATAAAAGTGTGCATGATTCAAAAACATCATGTGAATATAGACAAAAAAAGTCCTATAATCCTATATTTCAAAGCTACCTTCTTTTAATTTCATAAAAAAAAAAAACTTGTAAAAATGGAGGAAAAGATGATGGAGGAGAGAGAAGAGAGCATGGTTTCACCATTAGGAGGCAACCCAATTCTCAGAACAGCTCATTTTCTAAAACCCATAACTCAAAATCCTTCACCTCTTTTAAATCACTCAAAAGATTTAATCTTTGATGTTAAAGAAACATCTTCAATGGTTTACTTTAGAGGAACAACAACTCCTCTTGATAGGTGGAAAGAGTGGGTTTATAAATTGCTACCCAAGTATCAAGATATATGGAAAAATGCAGGTATTTATGATTCCATACTAAACTCTACTTACAAAATTGTTAGGCACAATGATTTGGTTTTAGCATTAGCTGAGAAATGGAATGTAGAAACCAACACTTTTGTTTTCCCTTGGGGGGAGTCTACTGTTACTTTAGAAGATATGATTGTTTTAGGGGGTTACTCGGTTCTTGGCGATTCGGTTTCATACTCTTTTAGTACTGATGAAATGAAGCGAATCGAAGAGAAGCTTATGAAATTGAGAAAAAATATCGAGCGGGGCACGGGTAGGTTTGCTAGTCAGTTGCTTTGGTTAGATGAATTTATAGACAGTGATGATGAGATAACTCATGTGGCGTTTCTGTCACTGTGGTTGTCGAGGTACGTATTCTCCTGCGGACACGGTGGTATTGGGAATGTTTTTTCTGTTGCTATTCATCTCTCGTTTGGAACTCGTTTGGCTATTGCTCCAGCGGTTCTTGCTGTGCTTTACCGAGACTTGACTTTGATAAAGAATACGCTAGTATCTCCTTCTAAGGGGTCGAATTTAACGGAAAAAGGGGTTAATTTTAAAACAAACATTTGGGCACCGTTTCAACTGGTGCAGATTTGGGCTTGGGAGAGGTTTCTAACTTTAAGGCCTAGACCTAATCTGATTCAAGTTGGAGAGCCAAGATTGGCCAGGTGGCACGAGCAAATACCATTAAAAACAGACGATCTAAGGAAGTCCCTCAATTCGGCTGGTGAAGATTTCCAATGGCGACCATACTGTATGGTAGTAACTAATTGGAGGTTCAACGAGTTCTATAGGACAAGTGGAGATTTAGTCAATGTTGAGTCTGGTATGGACGAGAATATAGAATCGTTTGCTCTGTGTATTAGACCTAGCGAGCTCGTTGGATTAGGAGGTCTTATCCAGCAATATTCGCCACACCGTGTTGCTATGCAGTTTGGGTATGATCAAGATATTCCTGCTTTTGTCCCTAGATTCAACGGAAGTCCTGATTCTGCTTGGGAACATTTCACGAGACCAATTAGGGATAAAAATATATATCTACCTCCTCGTCTGTTTGAGTCGGATGTTACTTTGCGATATTTTTCTTGGTGGGGCCTCACTGTGACAGCTAAGGAAGAAATGATTGAAAGCAATGTGGAGAAAGCTCAGTCGAAAACTGAAATTCAAGTTTATAAGAGACGTACTAAGTATAAAGAAGACTATGATCCTCTCAATGACCTAACAACTCAAGAGTTGCTGAGACTTGTTCAGAAGCCGGATGTAGTTGGAAAGGGAGTTGTAGGAGAGGACAAATGTTCGAAGCGCAAGAATTCTGAAAATTCTTCGCCTTTGGGTTTGGAGATAAGAAGAGCTCGGCCTTTGGGTTTGGAGATAAGTGGAGCTCGGCCTTTGGGTTTGGAAATTAATGGAGCTAATGAAGATAAGAAGATTAACAGAGCTGGTGAAGACAAGGAGATTAATGGAGCTTGTGAAGGCAAGAAGATTTACGGAGCTCATGAAAATGTAGAGATGGTGGCGGATCATATGGAAGCAATTTCATTTGCTAATGAAAATGGAAATGGACGGAATAGTATTTCGTCATCTGAAATAAGTTATGATGCAAAAGAATTCCCAAGCTGGTATGAGCCGCGCAAGCGAGATATGAAACTCGAAGATCGAATTAGCAGGCTTGAGAGGTTGACTGCTAAGCTTAAAGCTGAAATATTTGGGCGTAATGTTTGAGGAAGTTCCTGTCTCAACCTTAACTAATACTCTATGCCCAGATATATTTCTGATAGTTATAAACAACTTTACTTCGGAAAAAGAATAAGAGATATACTGTTTTTTTCACCAAAAGATCAGTTCCTAAGTGCTAGGTGTATTAAGCATTAGTGATATTACAGAACCTAGAAGAACCTGGTGCTATTGGTAGTTTAGAAAAAGGGATTAAATGGGTATAATTGTTTTAATGATTCTCTATTAGCATACTTTATGATGAAGTTTGAACTTTTGTCTTGTTTTTTTTACTTTCTGGAATTGGTTTTTAAAGTCCGTCTTTCAGCTCGGTAGAATTGTTTGCGTATCCAATATCATCAATCTACCATGATATATTTCGAAGTTTATCGACACTGCTACTCATTGAAAATTTTAAGGTATGAGGCAGTTTTGTTACATTTTAATGCTTGTCATTTGTTGCTCATGTAGTTTGACTGCCAATTCATTGAGAACATTCTATTCATGAACCAATACCTCCTTCTTTGATAAACAGGGGTGACCAGGGAATTAAAATTTTCTCTAATTTTTTAATTTACCATTCTATGTTATCGGGTGCTTGTAATTTCAGCTAAACCTTTTCTGAAGAATCTATTGATTATCCATCCAAATGCTATACTATCATGGTGATATTTTTACTCAATTTAAAATAACCTCGAGGCATTATATCCAAATATTGAGAACATGTTCTAAGAGCGAATTAGTCAAGCCTGGGATAGGATTGTCACGATATCCAATGCCGTACCCAAATTTTAATCATGGTTCATATGTGTGGGTGTCTGTTCATGTTCTTTATTGAGTATTTGCTTTGTTTTGGTAATCTACTCTTAGTTAGTTCTCTAATTTTTCTTTTGCCTAGTATGGTCACGAATCTGGCGTTGTTTTCAGTTTGTTCAGTGAAGTCTTACTTCATAGGTTGCTATTATTATTTTGTGCTCAATTTTCCTCTCAAATCTGCATGAAGAACAATAGATATAATGCATGATGCTTGTGTAAGATACAAGATACTTTTGACCGAAACAAGAACCTAAATCAACAATCAGCTTGCTGTAGTTTTAAAGTAATTTCGAGTGAAAGGTGTTTCCAAAGTTCAAAACTATTTATGCTATTACTTGGTGTGTTTCTGTGAGAAAACGAAAAGAGTTAACATCTTATTTAGATATAATGAGGAAACATGAAACGCTTGGAGTTAAGCCTCGATTTTATTTTATTTTGCAGAAATTAAGTCCTTCATAGTAAGTGCCTCTAGGATCATTGAGAGTTTGAACCCGTGAGTCCGTGACTGTTATGGCGAGTCGGTATCTTACCATTTCTTAGTTGTAACAATTGTTAATCTGTTATGCTTATGTAACTGTATAAAGTTGCTTAACATTCATATATGTACTTTACTGTCATTTCCCGGTGAGTTTGGCTCTACTGTAAGAACAGCTTAAACAACCTAAAAAGATGCATAATTCTTTTATTGAGGGCCAAATCTTAGCCTTCACTTGGTTACTTCTCCCCTAGAAAAATAAAAACTGCTTGTACGAATATCAGCACCTTCCCCTGAAAAACGAAGAACTGCACATCAAAATTTCCGCACCTCCCGTCGACTTGTTTTAGTTACCACTTGTCGGCTGCCATAGTGAAAACAAAAATTTCAAACACTACATAGTAATATGTGTTATCTTTTTCTGTGACCGGGTTTATGTTTAGCGAAAATTCGGTTCCGGTATGGCAACAAAATTGATGACCTATTCTACTAGCAGGTTTGATTTTCCTACTATATGACTTATGAGTCGCTATATATGTTAATACGCTTAAGAGGTAAAACCATAAAAATACTACTGTAGGTCTGTACCCATGTCCTACGTACTATATAGTGAACAATTTAGTGAAAGTATCATTTTCTTGCTACTTTTTGGTTCATTTTAAAACTTTTACTACTCCAATTCTCAAAAAGCCTCTGGGAATTGGTTTGAAACTGGTGTTTTTCTGCAAAATTGGTGTAGAATATTGTTCTGAAAATTAATTACTTTAGTACCAGAATAATAATTTCACATTAGTAGATTTTAATAGTCAACTTATAGAACCTGAAAGCTGAAACATCTTAAATAAATAAATAAAATATATTTAGTGGACCTCTACCTATCCCTCACAATCACAGAGCTTGCTTCTTTATTGAGATAAAAACAGTCATGAAAAGGAAATTAAATAAACGCCAATTTAAAGTCCACATGGTCCATTGGTCTCTTGCTTCTGAAGTGGACTAAAACAATCATAATTTGATATCTGACATGGGAAGAGATGCACCTGTGTGTAACAAGGATTAAAGTTATATGTCGTGCAGAACTTTAGAAGTATATTTGTATGTGAAAAAAATATAGTACTACATTCAAAGTGGTTTGCATGTGTTTGAGCCTGCCATAGTGCCAGTTGATAGGGACAACCCCCATTAGTTTTTGAACTACCACAAAGAATAAATAAAATTCAAAAGAGGCCTTTTTATGTTGGTTTTAAGTACCCATCCTTTTCTGCTTGATGAAGAGAAAACTCTATATTTGTAAAAGGACAGAATTAGGGAGCCTTAACACAATGGTGTACAAAAGTGTGTCATAAGTAAAATTAATTCATGATTGTATTTGACCAATGTTGGGTTTAGATTTATACAGACTGTTTTCTTGTTGTCTCAAGACTCTAGCCTTAAGAATTGCTGCTTATAACTATTTATGATTTGTTCCCTTCTCTACTTACACATGGCTATTTACCAGTAGCCATCTTCGTTTCTATTACTATTAATTATTTGTTTTATTCTTGTCCTTATTATGCCAACACAGATGCATTCTGCTAAGTTCTATTCTTCTGATATTATAAAAGGTAGGTTTGCCATTTAACATAACGCATAATCATAATTTTGGTACAAGTGAAGATATGGATTATCTTTTTAATTGCTTTTTTAATATTGATAAAGCCATAACTTTAGTCGGTGGTGTTAGATTTTTTAACAATACTATAATAATAAATTGACAGTAAATATTGAACACTTCTCGATCTTTATTATTGCTCGTCAATTATAATTGCTCGGTTTACAATTTCCTATTGCACTTGTGCTCGGGTTGGTAATTTTATCTAATCTTGGTCTTTCTTCTTCCCTTCGGTACTCGGTTCTTTATCTTGCTCGGTATGCTTTATAGTGTGATAAGCTCTGATAAGTTTTTCTTTTTTCTCTCCTTCTCTCTATATTTTTTGATATGTTTTTCGGATCCCTCTTTTAGGGGGTACTTGGCTTTTTATAGGCAACTATGCCTCATAGGATGTTGACAAATGTCGCCATCTTAGGCGTCATCTCATGGGCTTTTCCTTTGTGGACTTGTACTACTGGGCTGGACCTTTATATATAATGACATGTTAGGAAAGTTCCCTTAGACCTTGAGTTTTTGGGTTTTAGCATTGGGTACCTTCTAATAATGGGTGGGTTGATTCATACCCGAATAGAACATTCGAATCCAATTTTTATGTTCTATCAAACATTTTCCATATAGTCTTTTTTTTATAATAATTAGTAATCCTTTTTTGGAGATAAACTTGTTTTGCATACGTCAGGGTTCGAATCCTGTTGGTGAGCGTGGTATACCCACTTGTTGTAGTAACCCTGTATGTCTAGATAGTAGCTTGAGTTGAGGTTTAGGACTTGTTTGGTTGCATCTACTCTTTTGCATACTATAAGTAGCTTTAAACTAATATAAGTATATAACCCTTTTGTGAAGCAGTACATTCTGACTTCAAACACTGAGGCTTTGCTCTCTTTGCTAGGAGTAACTTTTACAGTTGAATAAATGAGTGAGGATTTGCAGGTTAAAGTAACAGAGATAAAAGTAAAAGTAAAGGCAGAGAGTAGGAAATAAAAAGCTGATAATTCCGTACAATCTTCTCATGTTCAGCCACTGACCAAAACCACTCCGTAACACCAACTCCCACAGACCAACTTTGCAGAAAATTATAAACAAAAACTTCAAAAATAAATTTGGATCAGATTTTTAGTCAGATTGGTTCTACAGTGTCATGTTCCTGAAACAAAATGTATGCATCTTACTGCTAAATATCATGTTATTTGTACGGAAAAGGGGTATATAAACGTGGTTTACACCATCAGGGAAACTGTGTTTTATTCTGGACTGTACAATCAGATGATCAGACGGTCCAGACCTAAATACAGTTTTTCTAACCGCCTAAAACACAGTCAATGGCACATCTTCCCATTTGTACCCTAAATTTATGAATGCTTATTTTGATAATAAACTCCTTTTTTAGATTTTAGTTAGTCCATGACCATTGGGTGGTGATATACACACGCTATTTACACTTACTCTATACACTTATTAATTAATAACCAGATGACGAAAACGCTATAATACAACACTGCATTTTTGTATTCATGAATGGGAGAGGTGTATGCAACTAATTATTGATGACACGTGATAGTCGATGACTAGGTAAGAATACAAAGATAACCTCTTTTTATTTAGTTTTTTTATGGGTTTCCGTATAGATGCATGGCAGAGACAAGGGCTGCCACAATAGCAGGCAACAGGTGTAGCAGAGGGGTTACAGTCATAATACGTGCAACAATGCTTAGCTACTACTACTCACAGGTGGTACAAAAACAAAACAAACATAAAGCCAAAATGTATTTTCTTTCCTTTACTTTTAGTTTGTATTTTTGACCATTCGGTTTGGTCAAGGATTATTTTACCTTGGGAAATTAGAGTGATAGTGTGTGTTTGTTTGACAAATAGACGACGTATGATAGGTGCAACAATACTTACTAATTACTACTCATACCAGCTACCACTCACAAGTTGATATAAAAATAAAACAAACATAAATCCAACTTATTAATATTTCCTAACTAGTTACTAGTTACTACTCACACCACTCAGTCACAGGTGATACTTACTTTTCTTTTGTATTTTTTAATATCAGGTTTGGGTGAAGGATTATTTTACCTTAGCAAATTATGACCAAAAAATAAAATGTTCTTTTTACATCTAAGTAGTTTATATTTTACATATAATGTTTACTAACTTCCCCAAAAATGTTTGCAAAAATGAACAAAGGTGACTAGGTGAGAGAGAAGTGGTGGGTGTGGCAGAAGGCAGAAGTAAAATATAGTATTAGTGGTTTATCAGAACCATTACTTTTTATATGTAATGTACAGAGAAGATTCTGCAACTCAAATGGTCCTGAAATATATATACCTACCCATCTTAATATCTCTCTCCCTAGTCCTCTTCATTCACAAACAAAAAACTATTGTACTAATAAAATATTTCTTAGCTCCTCTTTATAGTACTCAACTCTAGCTCTTTTTTTCTTGCAAAAATTAGTATGATGAGTAGTGGCATTAACATGAATATTAATGGTAGTAGCAGTGGTAATTTTCCATTCACTGCAACTCAGTGGCAAGAGCTAGAACACCAAGCATTGATATATAAGTATATGATATCTGGTTTGCCTATTCCACCTGATCTCCTCTTCTCCGTTAGGAGAAGCTTTGACTCTTCTCTATCCTCAACACTTCTCCTTCAACAACCTCACCAACAGGGTAAAGCTCACTAATCACTTCTTTTTCCTTTATATATAATATTTAATAAAATGCTTTGGAAGATTATGATTATATATATATATATATATATATATATATATGATCCAAGAGGCTTCACTACAATAAAATAACATATCAACAACTAGTCTATTACTACACGACTTGTTGCTAAAAATTCAGCAATGGCAACATAACAGTTATCAACTCTTATGTTGCTATGCTGATATACTTTTGTAGTGCTTTATACTTAAGTTGTTGTTGTCTGTCGTGGTTTTGAAACATAGCATTTTGTTAGTAGGACTTTGTGAAATTTGTGTTTTCTGAAAAATGTTCTTGGGTGTGAAACAGACTGAGAAAAGTAGCTTTGGATCACTTGTGATAAACGGCACCACTATGGAAAAAATATTTATAATCCCCTTTTTTGGTTCAGGAAAACCGAGTGATCATAAGATGTTCCTACGGTGTTCATCCAAACCATTATTGAAACGAAAACGTCCTCATATTTCGTAATTCCGTCCCTAGCACACACGATTTTTCTAGCAAGAAAAAACTATGTGTACATTCGGATAGTTAAGTAGACTCACGGTCCCCTGGTTAAGAAATAGATTTGTGGTCCTCATAGTTGCATCTTAGAGAGATTGGTTTTGCTCAAAATTTGTAAAGGAGCTTACTTGCTCTCAAAGTTCCTAAACCGGGTGAGAAATTTTGTACCTTTTAAAGTATTTTCCTAATTCTTGATGGCTATTATGACTAAAAAAAAGTTGATACAAACATAAATCTTATAGAAAAAGTTTTAAAGTATAGTGACAAACCATACTTTGTTGGAACTTTTGGGACCAGTGTTTCAAGTAATCAACAAGATCTTTCTTTGTCCATATTTCATAACCTGAGAAGAAAAAAAAAACTAAATTGTATTTTTTGTTTTGGGTATATATATATAGTTGGCTGGAACAGTTTTCAAATGGGATATGGTAGGAAAATAGATCCAGAGCCAGGGAGGTGTAGAAGAACAGATGGCAAAAAATGGAGGTGCTCGAAAGAGGCTTACACTGACTCTAAATACTGTGAGAGGCATATGCATAGAGGCAAAAACCGTTCAAGAAAGCCTGTGGAAATTACTCTTAACAGCCCAACAAAGCCCATCAATTCTGCAATAATTGCACAAAACACCCCATCTTCCTTGTTTTCTCCATCAAACTCCACACCTCTCTCTTCCATGACGTTTGTTGATACACCACCTAGCTATGGATACGAGACCAATCCTTTTCTGCATCCTCACTCGTCAAAGTCTCATGGGATCGATTTTTCTTCTCAAGAAAAAGAGCGAGACTATAGGTACCTTCATTAGTACTTAATGTGTTGAGTAAATTACACTTTTGAATTTCCGATGCACCAAAAAAATATATTCTTTTTGCCTCGTAGTTATTTGGTTGAGTACTTTCCCCAGAATATTTGGTTAAATATATAGTTAGTACTACTGGTTAGTGGTTACTATGGAAATATGGAACACACTTCTCAGTGAATTTTTGTCGTTTTTTTTTCCTGTGAAAGCTCGTTTGGTAGTTAAAATCGAATTGAACTTGAGCTTTTCTTTATAGTTCAATGGTATCCAAGTAACATGAGAAAATTAAAAATTACAAAGTGTATTTCTGTAGGATCATATTGTGAAAATCCCAAGAGTAACATTACATGACGAACGATAATTAAAGCATATGTTTGGTTTTAGGCTTTTAGCAAATAAGTCAAGTCTTATGCCTTTTGCCATATTGGAAAGTAACATGTATGATGCTCAGGGTAAATTCAATTTTTCCCCTAACCAAAAACCTTGAATTTTTGGGCTTAACATCAATTGATTTACTTTTTTTCAGCTTTGAAACAGAAAACCAGCCTTTTCCCTTGAAGTTGCATAAAAGAACTAGTTACTGCAGTGTTAGGCGCATAGGTTTAAAAATAGCCGAACTGATGTATAATAGAATGCCAAGCAATTTTTTTGTGGCAAACTGAGACAAGCTGATTGTTTTGTTTGAGCGCGAAGTGTAGTCATGTACTTCCGTTTTCTTATTTAGAATTCGGCATTAGGATCCCAATTTTTTTTAATAACAGGTACACATATGGTGTGAAAGAGGACATTGGTGAGCATCCTTTCTTCTCCGAAAGCTCAGGCTCAGTAAGGGATTACTCTGTTTCTCGGCCCTCTAATTTAGGGTACCCCTTTTTGCACCTCAATGATGCCTCAAAGCAACAAAAACAGGACCATTATGCCCACATTGTGGATTTTGATTACCAAAGGGAAATGCCTACGAAACTCGATAGGGACGATATTAAACCACAGCAAGTGATGCACCGTTTCTTTGATGAGATGCCTAAAAGTAAATATTCATGGGAAGAGAACTCTCCGAATTGCTCGGGATCTTCAACAACTCAACTCTCTATTTCAACGCCCAACTCTTCATATGACTTCTTCATGGACCATAAATGGTAAAAAACTCTAAATTTTGAAAGTATATTTTATGCTTGACTTTTCACCTTGTTACATTTAATAACTTAGGACAGATATCTCTCAGCAAGACAAAATTTTGCACAATTCAAAGTTTTGGGGCCGTAATCAGCTAAATAGAAGTACTAGTACTCAATGTACAAGAATTTTTATAGTATCGGATGTTGATGATTGACAACTCGTTACAATCGAAATTATATATATTGTCAAATGTGAAGTTGATGACGAGTTGACAATCATCTAAAATCAGGTATTGAATCAGAAATTTTCAAATTGTTCATAAATTAAAAACAGATTTTTGGTATAATTGTCCAAAGGATGGAAATGGAATTCTGATATTATTGTCTCATGCCCCCCCTCTGGACATAAAATTGTTCACTGTGAGTCGAATTAATAGAAAAAAATTTAGTAGCTAGTTCGTAGCACAAGACAAAAGCTAGTGTTACTCAACTAGTTCGTCTTCTGATTTAAATTATAAACAACTGAAATCACAGGGGCAAATTGTTACCGAACATACTTTAGATACTGAAGTAGATAAGATGTAAAATGTCGAGGGATAAATGTGAAGGTATGTTTCAATAGTAATAAAGCATTTCTGGTTTTGCAGATAAATGAATTCTGACCAATGCCCAAAGAGAACTTGCAAGGAGGTGGTGTGTTCTTCAATTGCTTTATCCTGATTCTATATTTCATTTTCTTCTTATTTCACGTGTTGTTTTGAACGGTTCAAACTTGAAAGCACTTTGGATTTTGCCGGTGTCAACATGTTTTTTTTGTTTGCAGATGTTGTTTAAGAAGCTTTTTGGTTACCTTTTCTCTAGCATGTTGATGGTTGTGCTTATTTTGAACCATACATCTTGCTTTGGCTTTATATAACATGTGAAACCCAAATGTTAGGACTTAGGAGGTTCGTTTTCAAAAAAGGAAATGGTAATGGATTATAGAATAAGTTACTTGTAAAGTTGCAGTAATGGTATGCTTTTCACTGGTGAAAGATTTTCCAAGTAACATTGTACTTATGGATGGTTTGCAAGCGGTTTGAAAGAGTTGTACACATACCTGAACAAACAGTCGCACATTCAACTTGGGATGTGTCGAGTAGTTACTGTTAATTAGATTAATGAAGAGATACTAAAATTACGTAAAAAATTATTTAAGACCTTCTCATTGGCAAATCCATATCGTCAAAAAGTATAAACTACAACAGTCAGCTTTATGACTAAACGATTCCGATTCGCTATACTTCTTTCTTTCAACCCAAAAAAAGATGGGAGTCTAGTGAACAGCTGGGTACCCAAAAAAAGATGGAGTCTAGTGAACAGCTGGGTAGAACCGTTGACGAATGTGTCTTTTGATTACATATCCCTTCAAGCAAATGCAAAGGTCGAACATGGAACTTGTCATGAAGAACTTGTGCGGAAATTGGGTAATTGAATTGTATTCGTATAGGCTAAATGTTTGTTTTTTTCAAACTTCTTGAACATGTATATCATCAAGACCAAAAAGTTAGAGAAGTTTAAGGTTATAAGGGTTCCATCACAACCCACTTTTTACCGAAATGCAATTTTTCAGTGTCTATAGCATTTTAGAAGCAATGTAATATCAGTAACCGCGATGATAGTTTTTCTATCCCGGTGACTCAAATCACAACATCTCCCCTAATAGTATGAAGTACCATGCTAGCTAGATGTACAACTCCATTAAAACTCTCCATTTTAAATCCTACTTTCAAGGGTGAGTTGCAGTTGGGGCTGTATGTTGTCACATTTGTTATTAAAGTCATACACAAACGAGCCAACGTATCACGTAATGGGAAAAAGGCAACATCAAGTTTTGAGTGTTCGACTGAACCGTTGTACTAACATTCAGCGTAGCCTGTTCCTGGATAATAGTGTCCAGTTAGACAAATTTAGTACAAAGCTTACTGGACGCATGGTGATTTGGTTAGGAGTGTGATGGTTTATATAGGTCGTACGCAACAAGACTGATCTTATATAATGTGAGAAAAATCAACCCCCCCTCGACATTGGTTAAGAATGCTAACTACGGTAGCTAAACTTACATTGAATATACTTATTTAATTGTTGTCTTTAGATATGAAAGTATATTTTGAAAGAAAAATTAGATGTAAATATTTTATTAAGGTATATCATATATGTGCATGAATATTTCCTTTCATTTATTTCCATATTTCATTTATAGATCTTCTTGTTATAAGCGCTATATTGGCTAAAGTTCAATGAATAAAATGTTTAACTTTGTTATATACATAGTTGTTGAAAAGGAAAATGGAAGCGAAACGTGAATAAAAAATGCAAAAAAATAATAGTTTTACACATGAAATAACGAGAAACGGGAAACTAAATAGAGTTTTTGTACTATATGGTTACACATATTAATGATGCTATGTAACGCAATCATAGGTCTGGATACACTTGAGCCGTGAACAAATGTATCTTAAATGTTATATGGTTTTTCTTAAAGTTATATATACATCCATCATGTACTCGCATCATATTTGCTTGATTTGTTTAAAAATTGAGTTAAAAATATATCTAAAGCTAAACAACAAATAATCTTGAATTCAAGGTTTCTTCATAAATCTATCTTTTATTTTATTCTATATTGAAGATTTTATTTTTTATTTTATTTTTTATTTTATTCTGGGTACTACTATTTTTAATGTATCAAATTATATGTAATTTATATGGCTCATTGGTGCATGGTCACCTTTTAATAAGATTTTTGTTCATATGTCACTACTTTCATAAATTTTTTAAGTCTAGGTCACCTTAATAATTCAAAAAAAATTATAATTTAATATTTTTTACTTAATAATTCAAACAAACACTAAAAAAACAAAACAAAAACTAAAAAACAGCTTTTAAGTTTTTTTTTTTTACACTTTAGTATCTTTTAAAAAGAGATTATATATATTTTTAGCTTAAAAATAACTTTTAAGCTCTTTTTTACATTTAATATCTTTTAAAAAGAAATTATAAATTGTTTTTTAAACTTAAAAATAGCTTAAAAATAATTTTAAGCTATTTTTTATTGGATCGGGTGACTAGAATTTTACAAAATTGGGCTCATAACCACTATTTAAAAATCTTATTAAAAAATCTCAATTCTAAGGCAAGTCTAGTACAGTTAAAAGTAAAAAAGAGAAAGAAAAAAAAGGGCAAGTCATATGTGGGTTGGGTTCATTTTGGCCCAATTTATATCAATGGGCTTTGTCTTAAAATCCTTTTTCTTTTTAATTTTTTAAACCCTCCCGTGTGGCAAAGACACATAAATAAGAAAAACAGACCGTGAGAACAACATATATATATTATTTTATTTTGAAATATATATGTAAGTCTTCTTAAAACTGCCATTTCTTTACAAGTAATGACATGTTTGATGTTTTATCTTCATCTTATGTTTTGTACTAAGCTGTCTATTTTTCTTTTTTATCAACTAGCAATCTTTATTTGGATTTTTGAGTTAGTTGGTACATTTGGGTAATTATGAAGTTTTTGTATATCTTTGAAGAATAGTAAGTTGGTTAATTTACTTGATCATTTTGTTTTGATCATCTATAACTCTGTAAGCTATGTGATCCTCTTAATTTTTCATCTTTTGTTTATGCATCGTCACGTTGATGAACAATGCGCATTCATTTTTTTTAATCATTATTAACAATATAATTTTGGATGAATCCAAAACTTAGCCTGTTCTAATTTTCCAGTTTCTAGAATTGATTTATTATGGCCTTGTTTGTGTGTTGATTTAAGAAAATAAGCTTACTTTTCTTATGAGTAAAAAATATATGGTTCATTTAGTAGCTTTTACTTTTTAGTTAGAGGAACCACTTCAATAAACCAGATGGAGTACCAACCCAGTACAAGCAAAAAAAGAAGTATAAAAAGATTTGATGTAAAATCTGCAACATTATAAGCTCTTAATAGTTTAAAACTACCTTGTACAGCCATGATATAGGCAATGATTTTTTGTTTGTTTGTGGTTTCAGTTGTTTACCGAATTATTCATTCGTTTTGCACGCATGGACTCGGAGTCTTTGCCCAATGATACTAAGAAGGCACCTCGAAAGGTCTGTTTGGATAATCGTTCGACAACCTATATATGATATATTTGAACATGACTGGATAAGTATATTTAAGTTTCTCTGATAAGTTTAATTTCATCTATTGCAGTCTAGATTTGTTCCAAAAGCTCCCCCTCGTAGAGTGCTAAAGCCAGTGGCACCTAAAGTGTAATATCTACTTTAAACATCACCCGTAATATACTACTCCGTATATATATTTTTTTCGAAGAAAGAATGAAGGAACTTCTTTTGTTAATATTGCTATTTTGCAGTGAAAAAACCGAGGCAGTTGAGTACGATGATGTCAAGGCGCAGGAATTGTTGAGAAGATTCAAAGTATTTTTTTTTCTTTTAACATTTTCTATCTGTTTGTACTTTTATGCAATCAGAATGAGAACATATACTAATTTTTCCTGCATTTTTTGTTTCTCAATTTATGATTGGTGATAACTTTTTTGTTTCACAGGAAGCTTCTGTAAGAGTAAAAAAAGATGAAAAAAAAGGTTCGTTTCATTTTTCTATAATCGGATCAGTGCATCTAGATAGAGCTAACATTGAAGTTGTATGTTTCTATTAGAATGGATAAATGAAAATTATAATTAATCTTCCATATACGTACTTGAGTTTCCGATGCAAAAAAAAAGATATGGAGGGTATTTTATTCGGAGTTCTTGATTCGATGCGTACTTTGATCAGCCTTTTCTTTTAATTAGGTGTATTTTTCCAGTTTATTGATTTTAAGAGTGTATTTAAATTTTCGTTGAGAAGAGAGGGTGTTAACTTGATATAATTCGTTCACATTTAGATGGCGATTTTGGAATTCTTTTGTGGTGAGTGATTTTAGTTTCATCTATAGCTCATTGGAAAGAACCTTATAATATATAATTCCCACAGGTTGCTTATTGCCTCATTTTACTTAAAACAGTTTCAAGAAGCTTTTATACCCTATTGCTACAAATTATTTGCACTTCATTCATAATTTTCATATTAATTTTGTTAGTAATTTTTAGTGCCTATACAAGTTGCATTTGGTCAAGGTGGGGCATCGACTTATTTACGGTCATTTGGTTCTCAAAAGGGTGGTGCCAGTAGTAGCAGATTTGGAGGTACTCCATCTAGTACTAAGTGTCTACCTCTTTTATTGTTATATCATACACTGTGTATAAAACATTTTAGATCAAAATTCTGCGCAGTATCTGGTGCAACTGCCTCTGGCTTGAGAGTACAAAAGGAATACAAAGAACCATGGGTAAGTTTAACTCATATATGACATAGGAGTATTAGTTATTATATGAATATATGTCTAATATCATTTGAATAAATCAGTTATGTACAATTACTAAACTTATTTTGCAAAACTTCAAGCGACTAATACTCCTATCTCTTTCTAATCACTAATTAGTCATGTACAGTGTGAAATTCGTAAGGCGCGAAATTTTTATTTTGCCAAAGTACAACGTTAAATTTCATATAATTTGTGATTTAATGACTTGCGTGAAAAAAAAAAATCTCCGTCGTGTCTTGACTGCACAAGTCTTTGCTTTTCTAATTTCTGCGTATTATTCAACATATGTGAACACACGCCTATAATGTTTGACTTTGAAGTTGTAGGGTTAAGATATTTAGAGTACCGAACTTCTAGTTTCAAAGGCAATAGATCGTTTTTTGGGTTAAAACAAGCAAATTCCAAGATCACATTTAGATAATCCTATGTTTGTTAATTCATGTTGTTACTAGTGTTAATATACGGATCACGTGCAAAATACTAATTGTTGTAATGTTCATTTTCAGGATTACTATAAAAACTATCCCTCGACTCTTCCTTTAAGGAGACCATATTCAGGAAATCCTGGTATAATTAACATGCACTTACCAAAAGATTTTAAATTTAAGAACCTTTTTACGATCCTTTTATGTTTTTTTTGTCATTGTACTTGTAGAGGTTCTTAATGTGGAGGAATTTGGGGAGACTTCTGAAACCATATCATATAATGAACAAGTAACAAAGCCGGCGGTTGAACTAAGTCTAATGGTTGGTAAATTTTACCAGTCTAAACTACGGCCTTGTTTGATTGCAGCTTTCAACCTTACTTTTTTTTTGCTTAATAGTTGGTCAGCTCAACAGTCGAGTTTTTATGGTTTTTTTCTCTAGGAGACTATACGGTTGAAGCTAGATGTTGATGTACCTAGAATCCAGCTTATTTGCTTAGTAGTTGTAAACAAACTCGCCCAAAATAACTCCTTTTTATTTTGATTTTTTTTTCTGGTTTTTATATATAGGAGGAGAATTCAGAACCGCGACTTATTTTCCTTCAGTTACCAGCAGTTATGCCTATTGGAAAGCAAATGACTAATACTGAAGAAAGGGGCTCGAGTAATAACTTCAATCGATCTAAAGAAATGAGGCTTTCGAAGAAATTATGTAGCTTAGACGATTTACCAGCAGGTTATATGGGAAAAATGTTGGTTTATCGAAGCGGTGCAGTTAAGCTGAAACTTGGAGATAACATTTATGATGTAAGTATTAACTTTTGGCTCCAACTTATTCGGTGTTTTCTATGCCAGTAGCGCTCAAAAATCATTTCTACACCTCATTGCACCAAAATATTTCCAAGTGTAAATTGAAAGATTGGAACTTCAGAAATACACTACACTAATAACTTTTAACACATAAATAGACCTTGATTATAACTATTAACTGATTATCCACTGAGTGTAGTCATTTTTTTTTGTTACGTGTACTATAGATTTTTTGGTGCGAAAAAGGGCATAATTTAAGTTTGTAATAAACTTTAAGAAGTTTGGTCATGTGAAATAGACTATCCGTTTAAAAAGCTGCTACAAGCGCCAAACGGCTCGTAAACACTGTTATTATTTTGGTGATTGGTTGCAGGTATCTGGGGGATTAGACTGTGTATTCGCACAGGACGTTGTCGCCATTAATACAGAACAAAAGCAGTGTTGCATTGTTGGAGAAATCGGAAAGCGAGCCACCGTTACACCAGAGATGTCGACTCATTGTTAAACAGTATGTCTCAGTTGCTATAGTCTTTCATGTGCGGCTACGAATACTTTGGGTTAAACATTAAATTTTGTTTTTTCTTTTGATTCGATAATACTTTTTGGCAAAGATAGATAATACGAAGCGGCTTTTACACCATTCATAATTTTGAATTGTTTCATAAGAAGAGGAAGGGAAATGAAAGTTTGGATCCCTATAGAATTTCAATTATTTGAATAAAAACATTGATATACGAAGAAGAGAAACTGATATAATATATGCCTGAAGTTCTCATGATCGGATGTACTGTCTTTTCTTTTTATGTATTTCAAATTTTGAGGAATCTGTTTTAATTTGCTTTTAATAAAAAGATTATAGTGATTTGTATCAGTAAGTTCTCTTCTTTAATCCAATAAGTTCGCTTCACTTTCTTGTTAGAAGTATTTAAAGTCTGAACTTTAAGTGGCATAAACAAATTACCAGTAGTAATGTACAATAGACGACGGAAAGAACTAGCTTGAATAACGAATAGTAATGTTATACTATAAAATTATATATGAAAAAAAAATGTTTGTTTGGAAACATCCACCTGACATCAAATATTTCAGTCTATTACGCAGTAATACCTGGACTTATTAAATGACTGATGATATAAGTAGAATTTTTTTGATAGAAACTCTCGTAGAAACTTAATGTGTATCATTGATTTACGTTCATATACATGATCTGATGGTCAACATTGAGTTTCTGCGAGAGTCTATGTCAAAAAATCTCTTCTTATATCACAATTCTTATTGAGTAAATATATGTCAAAAAGTCTCTCCTTATATCACCATTCTTATTGAGTAAATATATGACTTGGTTTCAAAATATTTAAATTGAACAATTATCACCTGAATAGTTTTAGAAAATTGAAAATTTGACCCTTATATGCAATTTACAAATAAGTATGCATTTTTCCCAAAACTCTGGCGACCCGTCTGAGGTTTGTCGGACCTCCCCTGATCTTCGACGGCGACAACCAGGGGTGAGAATGAGACCAGATTGGTCTAGCTCGTTTTCGTCTCGTTTGGTTCTTGAACTTGTTTGTTACGGTTTTGTTGGACGTTTTCTGTCTCTAATTTAGAATACGGAAAATCTCATTTCGTATCATTAACTAATCGTTTTGCTAGCTTTGTATCTTTTCATATCGTCTTGGATAGTCTAATCAAATTGATTATTTTACATAAACAACTGTGTTACACCTAACTCGTATTTACATGGACAATCGTTAAGCGAAAACGAAATTTCACGAAACGAACGAGATTATGATCATTATCACCTCGTTTACTACACAAACTCCATATTCTTATTCGTTATCATTTCACGTATAGTAATGAACGAACCTGAAGCGAGTTCTAAACGAAACAAACACGTTTTTTTCCCCACAAATGTCTCTCTTGTTTAATAATCTTTTAATTGGAATAAAACACAAGTAATTACGTAATTTTCCCCTCGGCCCTTAAAATTTCATTCTAATGGATCCATCACTGTCTAGTCACTCTATAGGATTATTTTCAATTCTAGGAAAATATACGTCAAACAATTCAAAATAGTATACTCGATTTATACGGTTCATTAGTGGTTGGTCATATTTTAATAATATTTTTGTTTATAGGTCACTACTCTCGTAAATTTTTGAACTCTATGTCACCTTAATAATTCAAAAAAAAACTTTCAAGTTGTTTTTTTACACTTTAATATCTTTATTTTACTTAATAATTCAAACAAACACTAATAAAAAAACTAAAAAAACAGCTTTTAAGCTATTTTTTCTACACTTTAGTATCTTTCAAAAAAAGATTATAATATTTTTCTAGCTTTAAAACAGCTTTTAAACTCTTTTTTACATTTTAATATCTTTTTCATATAGATTATAAGTTATTTTTTAAACTTAAAAAGAGCTTAAAACAGTTTGTAAACTATTTTTTATTGAGCCGGATGACTAGAACTTAAAAAAGTTTCAACCCAACACTCAGACTCGAAAAATCTTATGACAAGTGACATAATTATCTCCGACCTATATTGCGGAACGGAATGACTACCTTGTTTTTCTTTTTCTGGGCCTTAATTTTTGCTTCCTGGATGAAATGGGCCTTAATTTTTGCTTCCTAGATGAAATCAAACTGGACTTAGCCCATGCCCATCAAAGCCCAAAATACATTAAATCCCAGCCGTTGAAAAATAGGTCACGACCAAAATTGAATCTGTGCCGTCCAATCTTTTTCTCCTTCCTATATAAACCCCTTTATCTTCTTCAAATAAAACCCTAACTCGAAATATGGCACTATAAAATATACAAGCCAAATAACGGCCTATCTCTCTCTCTCTCTCTAAAAGCAAACATGGCGACTGCAACTGCTATTAGCAAGAAGCGAAAGGTTCGATTCTATTCTCTCTCTCTATATCTATATATCTATATATCAGTATCGATAGAGAGTTATTCTTATGTATATTATGTGGTTTTAAATTTTAGAAATTATTATTGTTTTAGTTCATAGCTGACGGAGATTTATTTTGTGGAGCTATTAATTATATATATACGATGTTATTTATTATAAGAATAAAAGTTAATTGTTATTGTAAATATAAGAGATGCTATTTATAATTAAGGATTATCAATTACTGTTTAGTTAGAGTAGTATAAATTTGTGCATAATTGATGTGATTTATTATAAAAACTAACAATTAGTTTTAGTAAATTTTCGATGGAGTGTTATTTTGCAAAGCTGTTAGTTATATGATCTGATTTAATATAAAATAAAGGTTTTAGTAATTCTATATATAAGGAAATTTATAAGTCGGAATAAGCTTATTATTTATATAAAATATAAGAATACGAGTTGAGAGTATTATAAACGTGTGCTCAATTGATGTGATATTTAGTATAAGAAGTAGCAATTAGTTTATAATTAAGAATTGATTATTGTTGCAGTTTATAGCTGATGGTGTGTTATTTTGCGGAGCTATCAGTTACATGATGTGATTAAATATAATAAAAAATGTTACAAATGTGTGCTTAGTTGATGTGATTTATTTAAGAATTAGCAAGTACTTTATATAAATACGAAAACAAAAAGCTCAGTTTAGTTAAGGTATTATAAATGTGTGCATGATAGTGTGATTTGTATTTGTTATTAGAAATAGCAATCAGTTTTAAAATGTGAATTAGTAATTAAGAAATGATTAGTTGTTAAACATGAATTAGTTATTTTATATTTGAGAAGATTTTGATTGAATAAAAATAAAAGATGTATTAATTATTTTTTAGTTTAGGGAGAAGCTGCTTTATCTCCTGTATTAATTTATGAGTATAAGTCGGGTAGATTTGGAAAAGCATAAAAAAAAGATGGCGTGATTTCGTCCCCTTAAATTTGGCGATTTATTATTTAATTATTTATGCATTTTATCTAATGTTATTATAAAGTTTATCACATATGTAGGAATTGAGATGCGAATTAAATTAAGAAAAGGCTAGTATTTCTTATCTATAGGTATATTAGTATGTATGAAAAATGTGATTTTATATTTGGAATGATTGATATTATGGTGTTTATTGCCTTATAGGGTGTTGTAATGTGATATTGTAACTAAGAAATGATTTGTTGTTGCAGTTCATAGCTGACGGAGTGTTTTTTGCGGAATTGAACGAGGTGTTGACACGTGAGTTGGCAGAGGATGGATACTCTGGTGTTGAAGTTAGGGTTACTCCCATGAGGACCGAGATCATTATCCGAGCCACTCGCACCCAGAACGTTCTAGGTACTTTAATCAGTAAAATAATTACGTTACAGTATTGTTGTCAACATATGATAAATATGCATATATACTTGTATAAGTATCGGTTTAATAGATTATTTTAATTTATTGAAAAACAAGAGCATTGCAATACCCACCCATTAAACTTGCCCAAAAATATTTCCTGCTCATGTGGCGGTTTTGGTCACAATTTTTTTACTAAACGAACTTTGATTCTTGAAAACAAAAAATGATTGGTACCCCATGTTTTTCCATATCAGCAGGAAAGGTTTAGATTGAATATTTAGTGATATGTAGTTTTTTCTAAAAAGCAAACAATTATAAACACGCCAAACAATTTCGAAAATGTGTCAAGGACTTGCTTGAACTGTCGTCTTTACTGCCTCTGTATATACGTACTTTTGTAATTTGATTGTTTTCCATATAATTGGCTGTTTACTCATTCAGAATCTTTTATGGTGATTTCATTGGGTTTTTTTGTGTGTGCATTGGTTTTGTCTTGTGCATCAGGTTTAATTGGATGTATAGTGTGTTGTGGATAGTGTTTTAATGATATAATTATAAAAGTTGTATCGGTAGCTATACTTAAATATATTTTGTTATTGACTTTTTAAAATTGATTTTCTATTTTATGGGGGTACGTAGTTTCTGTTCCAAATTTTTTTCTTTGTGAAATGATCCATTGTTTATATTGTATTAAGGTGCTCAGCCAGCCATCGACTTTCATTTAATTTTATATCAAGTTAAATTTGAATCTGGTGCATTCTTGTAAGGTTCTTTGTATATATTGTGTTTCAGTTTTAGCATTGATTTTGCTTTATCTGAACTTTGCTATGATATTTAGGTGAGAAGGGGAGGAGGATCAGAGAACTAACCTCAGTTGTGCAGAAGAGGTTCAGCTTCCCTGAAGGAAGTGTTGAGTTGTACGCTGAGAAAGTCAACAACAGAGGTCTTTGCGCTATTGCTCAGGCTGAGTCTCTCCGATACAAACTTCTCGGAGGCCTTGCTGTGCGAAGGTGAGCATTTTAATTTATTTCATCCACATTTGTTGTTTTCTATTCTTCTTTTATTTGGTTTTAGATGATTGTGTAATGGATCATTGATTAAACTCTTTGCTTTCAATGTTCTGTACCTGTGTATGAAAATGGCATGCTAATTTATGAAGTTTATTATACAACTCATCTATTACATCTCAGTCAAACACTTGTGTGTAATTGTTGTCAGATATTTTACTGATCAAACCTTGTAGTGACCCTTGTAAGTAGGTGATTCTGTACCAATTTTGTGCTGGAAAATGACTGCATTAAATGCGTTGGTTCCATTGTTCTTCTGAATCTGAATGTAATATGTTGCATCTGTCTTTAGATTATTTAACATATTTAGGATTTTTTTGCGTTTCTTCCATTGCTCTTCTGAATCTGAATTTAAGTAAGTTGCATCTGTCTCTGTTGGTTATTTAACATATTTGGGATTTTTTTTATTGAAATTGTGTAGAAACTGCATTTGTTTGATTTGATTGAAACTGTCGTCTACATAGCAAATTGGTGTTTTTGTACCAAATTTGTGTCGGAAGATGACAACATTGACATTGCTACTTCGTGCCATTGTTTACTAAATGTAAATTAGTTGCATCCGGTATTGGACTAGGTACATGATTGATAACTTTCAACCACACATTGTTGGAAAAGACACCCCCCACCCTTTTTCACATTGATGTTTTGTAGAAACTTTAGTTGGATTATCTTTGTTCACTCAAATTCATGCATTGTCATCTTTAAAGCAAGTAGGCTTTTTTGTACCAAATTTGTGTCGGAAGATGACTACATTTATTTCGCTAGTTCTGCCATCGTGCTATTGAGTGTAATGCAGTTGCATCCGGTATTGGGATTAGTACATGATTTATAACTTTCAACAACACCTATTGTTGTACAAGTCACACCCCCACTCTTTTTCTCCTCGAAGTTGTGTAAAAACTTAAGTTGGACTTGATTATCATTCGTTTAACTTAAATATATGCACCGTCATCTATAAAGCAAATAGGCTTCTTTTTTTTACCAAATTTGTGTCGGAAGATGACTACATTTATTTTGCTAGTTCTGCCATCTTGCTATTGAATTTATTGCAGTTGCATCTGGCATTTGAATTAGCCACATGTTTTACTATTTTTCTAGTTTTAAAAGAATTATCTTCTCTCATTAAAGTTATAAAGGATTGTTATGATTGTGAAATCTGCTCAGGTAAATAGTTGTACTTTTACTTTGTATTGCAGCAGTTTCCTTGGCATCTATAATTCTGTATCTGTAACTGGTTCCTTTTATTGATTGAAACAAACTTATATTTCAATGGGTCTGTTTATATGATCTACTTCTCTTCAAATACTCATTTATAGCACCCCTGTTGCCTGTATAGTTGTCTGTATATTAACTTGATGGTTTCTTGTATGTGGTCTTCAGGGCCTGCTATGGTGTTTTGAGATTTGTTATGGAGAGCGGTGCCAAGGGATGCGAGGTATTATGCGAAAATGATTTTTATTCCTATCAAATGACAAGTGTGTTCACACTGTTTGTTAAAACCTGAAATATTGTTTTTGTTGTACAGGTGATTGTTAGTGGTAAGTTGCGTGCAGCTCGTGCCAAAGCAATGAAGTTCAAGGATGGATACATGATCTCCTCTGGCCAGCCTGTTAAGGAGTACATTGATTCAGCTGTTAGACATGTTCTTCTTAGACAGGTTTGTTCATGTTGCCGTGCACTTTCTGTTTTGTGACTTTGGTTATCTCATTTGTGTTCTTTTAACAATGATTTGTGAAGCCTCCTTTTTCGCGATTGTATTATTATTGTTTACATGACCTATAGTTATTGGCATCTCAATTTAATTCCTTCCAAAATAGAACAAAAAACAAGTTTTCCTTGCCCTTGTCCAATTTATCTTGCATGCCTGAGCTTCAAATCTATTATAAATGCTGTCTCCCATCAACTCATCATTTGTCTAAATATTGCAGTATTTATTATCTTGGCCTATTTAAAATAAGTGTTTGCATAAATAGTACTCCTTTCAAATTGTTACCATCATCTTAGTAGTCTTAATATCATGTTGTTTCCAAATTACACAAGATTGTTTTTTAATAGTACCCCTTTACCAGTATCATTTTTTCCGGTCTCATTTGTTAGCTTCTCTTTTTAGATTCATGCCTGAAACTTTAAAGCAAGTACATATGTTTATTAAGAATCTGGTCTTGCACAGCTTGACCTTCTGTTCCAATTTAAATTGTTAATATATCTTTCATGTATTCTTCTAGGGTGCAATTTAAATTGTTAATATATCTTTCATGTATTCTTCTAGGGTGTACTCGGCATCAAGGTTAAGATCATGCTTGATTGGGATCCCATGGGCAAACAAGGTCCCAAGACCCCTCTGCCGGATGTTGTCACCATTCACATGCCAAAGGAGGAACTTCCAATTTCTAATTTTGTTGCTCAACAGCCACCACCAACTGAGGAGGTTGCAGTACCTGTGGCCTAGATCTCTTTATATATTTTAGCTATATGCCCTTGGACTAGTTTCTGTTTGTTCCGAATACTCTGTTTTTGTTATCATGTGACTTTTTCATCAGATATTTCATGTTTGTTGATTTGGACCGAGCTTTGTCTAGCTCTTGTTTTGTAGTTTTGATTTATTTGGGTAACATACCTGGATCAATCGGTTTTTTGCCTTCTATTTTATGATCCCGATACATTTTTTGCTTAATTCCTTATTTAAAGCAAAATTACCTTGAATGTGACCTTGTTTATAGCAGTGTTTTTCTGTTCTTACCCAAGTTCACATAACTGAACCAATCCTAGTTCTGTTCCTCACCCTACACCAGTTTTTATCACAACCTGTTGATCAGTCTTAACCCACTTTTGTATTGAAAGCTACTTTTTGTATAAAATGGTAAATTAATGGTGTTAAAAAGATTATTTTCTATTTTAAGATAGTGGAATAACCCAAAATGTATTACTACGGAAGCTATAAGTTGAAACAGTTAAAAAGTGGTGAGAACTATTGAAAAAAAGTAGTATCAAGTTACTTTTGATATGTATTTCCATGAGAAATCAAAAACTTCTCATCTGTTTCAGTAATGAAAATACGAGACATGGGAGTGTCTGTAAGCGCTGTACATCATGGTCGAAGAGCTACTCTTATATCAAGATTCTTCCAACATTATTTAGAACTTCATAACTTCAGGTTCTCAAACAGCAAATGAAGGAAGCAAAGTAGCAGTGTAGCACAGAAGCTTTTTGATCAAGCAAGCTTTTTCCAAAGTGCATTCACCGAATGACACGTTAAAGCAAGTCTAGTTCATCTCATGAAACAAGACATATTGATGAAATTGAGCACATAAACAATTTTTTTAACTTGCGTATTGTTTTCACAATTTTTTTCCTCATGTTTATTATGATATAATTAGTACTATAAATATTCCTTGCAATATAAGTTGCCTTATAATGATGCTTCATGTGTTTCCTACATTTCAAGGTCACGGTTCTCCATGGAAAAATAAAGGTATATATATGATATAGCAAGTCTCATGGCCAGAAACTGGGAAGGTCATTTTCTATGACAGATTTGTTAAATGGTGAAACTATTGCAAGCATTTCATGCACTGGCTAACATAGGGACGAGAAGAAAATCATTGGCGCGAGACATTGATCCTCCCCACTGGGCCTCTAGCCACATAAAGTACCATAAGATGAAATTCCAAAAAGGAAAAACTCACTTATACCTCTCCAGTCTAATTTACGATAAGGAAGAACCAATCAATCGGAGTCTAATTGACATCCAATTACTCATTATATATATATAACATACCATAAATATGATGAAGACCTTCAAATCCATTTCACCCGGATATATTTACTCAAGTTTATCTTATGTCCCAACATTTTTAGAGATTTTCATGCTCTAAAATGATGACAAGATAAAAGGGAGGAATTTTTATATAAGCGTCAAATCAATATTTTATACTTATCAAATAGAAGACGATGGATTAGCGGTATGTTTATTGTGGACCCTAGCTGTCCTGCCTGCTTCTGCAAAGGACTGAAATGTATCGAGAGGTAACAAGGAACGGGGATTTATAACCACCAACTAAATTATAAAATGGACTGGTGCTAGGGTGGTTGCAACTTTATGCGAGACAAACTATTTTTATCTAAACTAAAGAAAGCCATAGTTCGCTCAAATGTTATAGCTTAAGTTTCTAAGCTGGAACCATAAAAAAGCAACTTCACACCAAAAAGCAAAGACAATACACATTCTAAAAGCTTCAGCCAAAACCAGATAACAGCGTCATCAACCAAGAAAGAGAAGGAAGAATATAACAAAGAAGTAACTCATTTCGCAAACAGCTTTTCTTTGGTGCGCAAGCGTAACACTGAAGTCTACTAGTAGCAATAGATAAATTTTTTTTATAAAAAATACAACAATTCGAAAGCTTATCCGGTCAAAACCTTATATTGAACACTCTCACCGAGTTATCAGCTCCACAAGAGGCAAGAAACACACCATCAGAGCCTGAGCTCTTTACACTCTCTCTCCATGTTATTCGGTTCACAGCCGAAGTGTGGCAAAACACAGGACTGAACCGCGTTATAAGACTAACCGTTGCCCCCGGTACTAAATAGGTATTGTCTTTCATATTTATAGAGATACGCCATAGCTCAATAAGCCCATTTTCCATTCCCACAGCTATGACCCCATTATTTGACGATCGATCTAGACCAACCCAAGATAGCGCCGTGACACTGCTATTGAACTGTGGTAAAGTAATGATATTCTTGACAGACGATGATTTTTCTACACCCCAAATTTTCACAGTTTTATCTCTTGAACCGGTGGCAAATTCGTGTCCGCAAGGGTTCCAACAACATGTCCATATTATTCTCTTGTGTGCATCTTGCTTGGTTATGAGCTTGTAACTTATTTCATCCTTACCTGCACGAGATAAGGAATATATGGTCAAAAAAGGTTACAATTTGGTTACAACGTCGAGTTCAGATTTTTATTATGGTGCTGAAATACAGAACAAAATATTATAGCCGTGTTCATTTGCAGATATTAAGCACGATTTTTGTTATTATTTTGCTTACAAAGCTGGACTGCATTTGGTTGATCAGTTTGAAAGCTGAGGTTTTCTGGGTTTTCAGCCCGAAAAGTGAAGAAGCTTAGAAGCTGGCTGAACCCAGTTATTTTCAAATTATCTCAATCTCAGAAATTCAGCAAACTTGCTTCAAAATGCAACCAAGCAAGCCTTATATGCCAGAACGGGCAGCCGACTAACTTATTTTCCGTGTATAACACTATTGTAAAGGAAACTCCGACAAATTCATACGTTAAAATAAGTTATGTTTGATAGTGAAGACAAGACAATGTATTTCTTTTTAAAATAATAAGGTTTGCTGGATAAAGCAACATGAGAAAATATTTGCAGTGCTTTATCATCGTTAACTACTTATGTGTGTGTATTTGACCTGCTTTATTGATTGAGAAGATAGAGAAGTGGCGATCTCGAGAGACAGCTAAAAGAAAAATGTCATCATGAGAAAATTCCATTTGTGTCACTGTTAAACTGTGAGATTGCAACCGACCAACTGCCTTCCAACTACCAACTTGCCAGAGCCATATTTCTGCCACAGACGAGGACTGAGCCTGCAGAATTTCAAAAATCCCAACTAAGATTTCATTTTTCTTACGCAACAAAAAGCATAATACATATTAGGAATTGAATGCAATGCTTGAATCGTCAATATTATGTCATTAACCAAGTACCGCCGAAAATTTAATTATGTCTCCAACTTCTCCAAATTTTATTACTCGTTTCTCTATCGTATCTGAGGTTAATGCCCCGTTTGGTTACATTTATATTTTTCTATGTATTATTCTTCTTTTTTCATAAATTAGTGTTTGTTCTTATCATATGAAAATAACAACCTCTTTATTGGCATATTTTGATTTTAAAACGATGTTTAAAAAGATAACACGGATTTATCCTCTGTAAGAAGCCTTGTTGACTATAATTTTAACTGCCCCCCAGCGTCTTCTCAGGTAGAAGTGTACATCTTGGCATCTAAAACTAAGTGTCAGGCATATATTCTAGAATGATCGTTAAATTTCACGTTCTTGTTTCATTAGGCAGGACTAAAACAATGAAGTTGTAAAAGAGCCTTCCTTCCCATGTTAACTAAATTTTCCTACAAAAAACATACTCGGCTACAAAGAAATAACATTTTCCTCGCAAACTTGGGGGTGTTTAAGAATTTTAGAAAACAGTTCAGAAATCAAGCCATTGCTCAGGGTTTCGGCAATGTTTCTATTTTAGACAAAACAAGATTCTATAAGCATTAGAAAAACTCAAAACAAATTAATTCTGTTTTCTCAACACAAATGAGGGCAAAAGACAAAATGAAACCTCTACCTTGCATGATGAAGCAAGAAGCTCCCCTTGATGGTCACAACATAAAGAGAATAATTCATTTCCATGACCATAAAGTTTATGAGACTCTGGCCATAGCGTGTGCCATGCCAGTTGATCTTCAATAGGAGCTTCAGTTAGTTCTACTGGAACTGCATCTGGTATAGTTTCTAGGCTATCAACAACACCTTCATTACCATTTTTATCTTGCGAAGTTGCGGCTGTAAAGATTACAAAAATAACTTGTAGTCAATAAATCTTGGTTTTATGAAATACCGATACTTCAGATTTGCTTAGTTGCCGTTATTAAGTCCATATTTTTTGTTCTTCTGTTTTTGTTATTGTGCATTTGGACGTTCACTTGTAAGCTGGGTTTTTCTTCCTTTTTGGCACAAGCAAGCTAGATGCTTTTAGAGCACCAGGTTCCATATGATATTTCTCTAAAGTTTTATTGGTAAACCTTTTCCATTCACAAAAAAATCAGCTTCCTTTTTAATTTCTGTAATTTTCTTTTATATCATTTTTCTCTCTTACCAATGTTTTTTAATAATTGTTTAATATTGGTTTCCATGCAGAAGTAACATGATAAATACGATTTTGGTTCCTCAAATTTGGGAAACCGTTTTTTAAGAAAAGTGAATCCACTAGAGAGGCTGATGGAGACGAGTAAAGTTTTCTGCTAAAAATCTGCGAAGATCTCTTTTATGGTAAATGATCTATAGAGGGAAGCTGGAATGGGTGATATAAAAGATAGATTTACCCAATTTGTTTCTGGTCTAGAGAAACTTGGTTGTTTTGCTTAAAAAACACTTAATAGCTTTTTAATCAACTCACTCATATTATAAGTGCATGAGAAAAAAAAATACATGATAAACGTCATCGGCTAGTGATCAAAGGATAAAATTGAAAAATAGACATACCTTGAACATAAATAGGTTTCTGTGAAAGCCCAAGAGCAGACATATTGGCACCCAGAATATGAACACTAGATTGAAGGTCTTGAGGGAAAATCGATTGTTCTAAAGTTGCGTGGTTCAAAGTCTTGAGAAATGAAAGAGGAGCTTCAAATACTCTAGCAACTTTTTCATCTGCACCACTCACAAAACGGTGGTTTCCTTTTCCTTGTATGATAGTTACACAGTTAATATCATGGCCGTGAACTTGAGGTCGAGCTATTTCATGCCAAGCCACTTCTTTTCTTGATCCGCATTCGTTAGACCATGGAGCAAAAACTCTTGTTGTCTGTCAAAAAAAAAATTAAAAAAATTAGTGAAAAAAAAGGCATCCAAAACTTGGCCACTAGAAATTAAATTTATTCGTGAAAGAATAGGTAACTTGGATATTTCTTCACTGTCAAAAGCCTAATCTGCAAGTTGGGCTACATTTAGCAAATATTCATTAAATAGAGTAGCATATCGATGGAAAGGCACTCCTTAAAATATGTGATTGTGAAAAAGAATATCCTCATATGCATTATTCTGACTAGTTTCTGAAGCTAAACTTAAAAAATCTCATCTGGCTCCCGGTTTTTCCCGGTTTTGAAAGCCATTTTTGTATTCATTGAGAGCAAAGCATAAGCATGTCCTCAACATACGAGTCACGATCTTTTGGCAGATGTGTCCCATTTATTTGTTTTAACTCAAATTATATCTTTTTGACTTAATATGTCGGTGACTTTGGAATATATTTTGACATAATTTAAAAATAATGTATATTTTTTTAGTCTAAATAATTCTTTTTAAGATTATACACTTTTTCTGTTTTTTCTCTAAATTAATAAATTATGATTAGTTTTTACATCAATAATAACTAAAGGGCGCGGAGAAATGGGCATGAATGAGGGGCAAATGATCCCCACTCTTAATAAACTGATCGAAAAGCTAGAAACATGACCAAAATTACCCTATAACATTTCTGAATTCTGTGGTTTAAACCTTTTTTTAGTAATTATCATCTTCTCAAAAGCGCATGTAGGAGTTCAGCGACAAACAGACCCTAGACATTTCAAGCAACAGATAAACTCGAGACATGTTATCGAAGTTGAAAGTGTAATAAGAATTTAAACCAAAGACCAATAGACCATGTTATCTATAAGTTGAAAGCTGTTAAATTTTATTTTCTAAAGACGCCAGACCTAACTTCAGATATAAAAAATACCTGGTCATGACTAACCGACAACAAATATTCACCAGATCTAGCCCATGCAATATCTGAAACTGCCCCAAAGTGTCCAGAAGGAACCTTCTGCGGTTGCCAGTTGTCAAATTTAACGCCAACGTTTCTCCACATGTGAAAAGACCCACCATAGCCATGAGCTAAAATTGCATCCCCACTAGGGCTCCAATGCCCGCCATAAAACCCTAAAGCGCAGTGACTTAACTCTCCAACTGTCACCATATTCATCCATATGCCAGTGGTCCGCTCAGGTTGCCAGATCATCATTGTCTTATCCATCGATGAAGACAAAAGGCTTTGAAGTTGTTCGTAATCATTTTCATCAATTGATGAATTTATTATCGGTGGCTGCCATTCAACTGAGTATACCCAATCTTCGTGTCCGATTAGCAGAGACTCAAGGGAAATCTGATATGAAGAAGAGCCGACTAAGAAAAGTGGACCCTCTATATAGGAAGATAGACTTAATTCTTCTAACTTATCAGAATTAGGGTGAGCATTGTCGCGCATACCCAACTTCCATATTCGAATTCCTTTGTCTTGGGATGAACTTGCTAGAAGAAGACTTGGTTTTTCGCCTTTTTTGCTTACGGGTAAAGAGAAATCCAAATTTCTAATCCA
The DNA here is from genome assembly GCA_963682055.1 of Primula veris. Taxonomy (NCBI): domain Eukaryota; kingdom Viridiplantae; phylum Streptophyta; class Magnoliopsida; order Ericales; family Primulaceae; genus Primula; species Primula veris. The sequence goes on along the minus strand of OY821744.1, from coordinate 5,379,168 downwards.
ATCAGTATGCCCTTTTAATTCACAAGCACGTTGGAACTGAGTACATAAACCAAAAAAAAGAAGGTAAAACACAAATATTCAAACGTAAAGTAGATATGAACAAGCTTACACATATAGCCAAAATTACATACTTTTCCGGTCCTTTCACCACAGTAGATATGTATCTTGTTATCTAAACCCCCCATTGCGAGGATGAGGTGGTCAATACTTCCCGGCAACTCTGACAAAGAGAGTGCAACCATCGCTTTTGAACCAATCGAAAGAGTCTCGAGACATGATAATTTGCACTCACCTAGAAAAAACCAAATTAACAGATTAGTTGGCAATAATAATTGACCAAAATGACAAAGACATACTCAAGGAACGCTATGACTAAAGTTGTTACAAAGGTAAGCTATTTTTTCTATCAATTTAAAGTTAAAAACTAACCTCCAGAGGAAGATGGAAGGACCAAATCCCAGACACAGACTACACCATCAGACGAAGTAGACGCAAACACTGCTTCTGTTTGAGAAATTAAAATCCCAGTAATGCATGTAACTCCTTTATTATGTTGCTGTGGTAGATTTAAAACATGTCTCCACTGTGAAAACAAAAACCATTACAAACATGTGACAAAATGGTCTTGAGCAATTATAAATAAGAAACATGAAGAGATATTATTTGAACATATCTGGGAAATAATTACAGTATGTTGCATTCAGAGACATCGACCGATCGTTCATCAAAATAAACAACTCTCGAGTGTTTTCCATAGAGAACGAGCAAAAAGTGAGACGTATCATGAGGAGGTCAAATACACAGAACCAAGTCTTTTCTCAGGGTTGAGAATCCATACACTTTTAACTTAATTCCAAAGGTCATTCCCACTATTTGATTCATAAGACACATAGTAAAGAAACAGATTACCAATATGTGCAGCCATGGCAATTAATTTCAAGAGCAATTTTCTTTTTTCTTTATTTCAAGTTGTGCAGCCTCCCAAGTCCACACATCACTACAAGTCATTGGTCCTTATAAGTAACCTGATTCATTGCGTTTTCTAGCCTTACTGTATGAAACTGGTAAGTGGTAAATAATTAACTCTCTGATATTTGGCATCTGGTTTATCAGAATGAAGTCTAATCTAAACAATATTATGATAAAAGAGAACCAATTCTGATGCTCTTTTACTTCAGAATCAATCATACATATGCACAAATATATTTATGGTTTGCAAGTGTGTGTGTTCTGGCCGTTGCTTGTATATAACTAGAAATAATTCTCTGTATACACTTAGGACGATCATCGTTCAAGAATTTGTGATAGATGCAGAATTTTCTTTGGATGCGAATCACTATACTGTTCTACTCAAATGGTGAAATGAGTAAAATTATCAAAATTTGAAAGAGTAAATTCATCCAAAGCTTGGAGCTAAACAACTTATCACGAGCTGGGTGAATTTTCGCCCCGCATGTGGGACTCAGAACAACTAAAAGCAAACTCTCCTATTTTGGAATCAAATGGAACCATTTGATAATTAAAACATTTGTTTTTTCTGACTCAATTGAATTTCCAGATTTGAATCGTTGCATGATTTCATTTCCTTACAAAATAATAAAAACTAAAAAGCATGCAAGCTCTAATCCTAAATACTAAATCACTGGTAGCAATGACTACTAGAGGTACCTCGAACTAACCTACGGCTTTCATGAGAGCTTTTAAGCTGACCCTAATTTGCTTTTTTCTCAATACTAACATCATTTGGGTGGTCAGCTTATGAGCAGAGGTTTGAAAGCTCGTAAAGATATAAGATTTGTATGTACCAAAAAAAAGAAAAAGATTTGTATGCACCAAAAAAATAGAAGATTTGAGCAATAACCTCCTTAAACTATTCGGTTTGAAAAACATTTGTTATCTGCTTAAAAACTACATCAAAATGAACCTTCGGATCTTTTGCCTACTCTGTTACAAAGAAGTAACTACGACAAACTTTTGAGAATTTATCACGGTCTATTATAAGGCACATTGGATTTTTTGAAAAGAAAACATAAAAGATACCAAAATGATATTCTTTTTGTTTTTTGAATAAAAGTGACAAATAATAACCTTTTTCTCCGCAAGAGATAGTTCCCACAGAATAATGACACCACCAGCATCTCCAGAGAGCAAGTAGTGTCGCTCAAAATTCCTCGCTGTAAACACAAAATAGTGCAGAGATCAACAGCCATCTTAAAATTCGATCTAAGTCTCCACAGAACTATAAGCAAGATAAGTTCTATAAGCAAGTGTAAAAGCATTCAGAACTATAAGCAAGTGTAAAATAGTACAGAACTGTTATTGACAAGTGTAAAAGAATTCAGAACTATAAGCAAGATAAGTTCTAGCAAATACTAATAATAAAAAACCTTTGCATAGTAACATCCTTGCCTTAAATGGAGTCATTTTAAAAAAAAAACGGTAACCTGCCACTCTGCAATAGGTATATAATGTCACCTAAATTATGAATTTACCTTTAAATGCAAATTTAGAACTCGGAAGCCAGTGTGTGCAATTAACAGACGCCTTATGACCTGGAAGCGTAGTGACGATTTGAGCTGACTGAAACATCACACAAAAAATAAATTACAAGCGAACACATTGTACTAAGTGCGTGTTCCGTTGCACTTTTCATATCAGAAGGCCGGCCATTTTATCCCCAAGCACTAAGAAAACCCATAACTTTTTTAGGGGAGCTTAATTATTTACGCGTTTAAGTCGAAAAGCTGGCCTATAAGCAGTCATATTGTGGTACAGTAAAATTTCTAAAGCATGGAGACAATTGAACAAATAAGAAAACAAAAGGCTAGAATCGAAAAATATTTATCAAGATACAGAAAAACCTCTATAAATTAATAATGCCGAGACCGTAGAAATTTATTAATTTAGAGATGTATTAATTAATCCATAAATTAATAATTATTATATTAAAGAGGTTTTATTGATTTGACGATTAATGTTCACCATAGAATTTTATTAATTTAGATAGGTTCTACTGTACATGGTAAAATATGGGTGTTTTGCTGAGTCCCGACGACTAGTTCCTCCATGGACAGAATATCCGCTCCTCTCGTTTAAAAAGTTCCTAGTTCCGTATCTGCTACTAACGTGCGTTTATAAATAATAACAACAACAACAATAATAATAATAATAAAGGAGCAAGAAAAGAGATGTAAGACACCTGTGGAGAGAAAATGGAAAGAGCGTTACTGGAACCGAAGGCGAGAAGGTCACACGCTCCCCACGAGACGTTGTTCACTACTCTGTTACATCCTGCTCCTATAAATACCCTCTCCACTTCCACCGCCATGTTTCCCTTCCTTTTTCTCTCTCTCTCTCTCTCTCTCTATATATATATATATATCGATATATAAATTAATATCCTATGTATGTATTGCAATATGGGTTACATAAATATACAAACCCCTATACAGTAATTGATTTGGGTTTAAGGAAATTTTACAGAAAATAGACGATAAATTGGAGGCGCAAAGTTTTAGAATTGAGAGTGTGGCTGGTAGGTTTTGTAAATTTGGTTAAATAACTTGCTGTGTTGCTACGGTGAATCCGGTTAAATTTTAGTAACAGTTTAGCAATAAAGTTTAAAATGATCTGTTGTTGCTAAAATTTAGCACATTATAACAAAATTTTAGCAGACTATAACAAAATTTGTTGTTAAATTGTTGCTAAAATTTAGCCACAACCACTTTAGCAACATAATCGAAAAAATAATAATTTATGATGTTAAATGAATTTTTTATTGCAGTGACTAGTGACATAAGTTTAGGTATTTTACAAAATTAATTTAGGGTTATACCTAAATTTTGTTAATGATAACGTTATGGTATTAAAAAAAACAATTGGGATGGTCCACGAGCTTTAGAAAGAATAACCATTTTGTCATTTTTCAGTTGGTAAAAAAAAAAAAAAAATCATCCCTGCTTAATTTTGATGTATTTTATTTATGCTTATAAGTGACTTTTCATACAATTTAACTAGGAAATAAATCAAGTATCAAAGAGATTAACGGGATACTCTGGCAGGCTAAAATAGATGAAAAGAAAGGCTAAATAAATCCAGTATTATTGCCGTGACAGAATTAGAGTTTTTTTTTTTTTTTTGTCATGATATATGGATACTCTGAAAGACTAAAATAGATCAAAATAAAGAGAATAAAGTCCATATAGTATAATACAATATCAACACCGAAAAATGTGTTTAGAAGTTAGTAACTAGTTAGATGTTAACCCTGATCACAAATATTGTTTTTACTTTTACAACTAGTAGAAAAACATATGTACAATGTCATGTTCCTTTTTTAATTACGAAAGTTAGTTAGGAAAGGGAATGAAGTTCACAAACTAAAGTAGTAATTAATTAATAAGTAGAACCACCTACAAAGAATCTGACATTTCATCTATGGGAGAGGATCAATACACACATAAAAAAGCACATTATCTTCACACATCAATCACAACCCTTCATTTAGTAACTTTTAATGGTCAAGATTATGTGTTTATTCTTATTATTAGATGAACTAATCTTGACCATTAAAAGTTAGTAAATGGAGGGTTGTGATTGATGTGTAAAGATAATATGTTTTTTTATGTGTGTATAGATCCTTATATATATATATCCTCATTCGAAAATTTAACCTCAAATTTTTATTTTCATACGAATTGGCAATTATTAACAAGTAGTAATCATATTGAAGATCTGAGTGCGGTTTAAGAACATTAGGAGTCGTTGTTAGCAATGAATTCATAAAATTAAACTGAATTAAGCTACAATATTAATAAATTTTATAAAAAAAAAGGCATTCACAGCGGTCCAAATCAATTGCAAATGTGTCGCAAACTGAGAGGGTCGTCAATAAAAACTATAAATTTCCGTCCCTGGACGTACAAAGCCTTGTGGGAAAAACAAAAATCTATCATTATTCTTGTCTGTGTACGTATTTCTTACCATCTTACGGTTCTTACGGTTTTTGGTTTCTAACGGTACGGTTTTTGGGTTTCAGATCTTTTTGACGGCCATAGCGACATTATTGGCATAACAAGTTGTCACAACATATAAACGTATGTAATTGGAAGAAAGATCATCACCCGTTCATATTTGAAATTTAGTGACAAACTCCATACTAATGGAGATTACTATAATATCGATTTAAAGGCAAGCCTTGGTTTTGTAGTACATGTATTTATCTTGTTTTTGTATAATTTTAATGGTTTTGAAAGAATATCAAACTAACCGATGCCTTATTACTCAATTATAAGTAGACCAAACAAGAAGATGTCCAATTTTTAAAATGTAAGTATAATACGTACTTACTATATTCCATACGTCAATCATATAAGAGTAAATTAAGCCTCTTTACGGAGATATTTCCAAGATTTTTTTCATTAGTATCAATAACTTCAAGTACTAATAATTACTTCAAATTTGTAGAGCTTTTCCATACAAGGGGAGTGGTTGTTTTCTTAAAATCAATTTATCATTGTTCTGTAATTCTGTTTATATTTCATTTACTTTATTTGTTATTGGTATGTATGCTAGTCAAGAGCGACAATAAAATATGATGTTTAAAAAGAAAATTAAAAACAAAAACAAATTGAGAAGGATGACAGAGAAACTTAAGATTCAAATCTAAATTGTTTGTAAAAATTGATAAAGTGTTGATTTTCCATTAAATTCAAGAAGGATTCTAAGGAAATTGTTTGCCTAACTATGTGGAAGTGTGATTTGTGAAGCTATATTGCGATAATTATAGGAGTAAACTTCATAAAAAAGTAGAGAAAATTAATAAAATATAAAACTCTTGGGTTCATATTACATCCCATGCACTTTTCGCGACTCGCGAGTAACAATATTAACTGAGTCGGTCGCATCCCGTACACATTCCTTTGAGTAATCGAGTGGTGACTCATCAACGGTTTAGATCCGTCATCATATACAAGTAGAACATCACTAGTGTTTGATCTTGTTTTAGTATGAGCACGTTATGTTTTCCTTTCGTTTCGGCTCATGTATATACCTTTGTTTTATTTCTTGTTCTTACTTCGGTGAAGGAATTAATTTGTGGAATTTTTTTATATCTTTACAATTAATTTTGCTTGCCAAAGGAAAAATGGAAAAAAAAAAGTATCATTAAGTTAAAGTTTGCAAAGACTTCAATCGACTGTAAGTCTTTAATAAATACGGAGCAGTTCTTCAAAGTTCAAAGGTAGGTCAAAAAGAGTTGCAACAAAATATTTGTTTCTAGATTCCTTTTCTTGGATTGATGTGATGACATGATGTTATTTACATTCAACTATTTCAAGAAGGGAACGACATTTTTTCATATCAATTTTTTTCAAAAACAAATTAGTATATATAATTCTTACGTGGTCAATAAGTAATGTTTGCTTTTCCTATGTGGTTTAGAACTAAATTATGTTTCCTAGTCCTATCTTATAGCCGGCTATTTAGCTTAGAACTTCTTTTTCTTATTCCTATTCGGGTTAGGAAACACTTGTATTATCTCTTTATATAAGCTCTTAACACGTCATGCAAAAGCCTCGTTAACTAAAACAACATAGTCTGAGGGAGAAGTAGAGAGACAGATGGAGAAAGCAACAGGGTCTTCGGAATTTTGTTCCGATTTAGCTTTTGAGATTTTGTCTCGAACAGACCTGAAAAGTCTGGGTCGATGCAAAACAGTATGTACAGAGTGGAACAATATATCACATGAGTCGACCTTTAGGCCCCTTCATTGTGAGAGAACGAATACCGCATCGGGCTACTTTGTGCAAAATAAGAAACCATTACGCTACGTTAATAATTTTGTTACCATGGATAAGTCGGCTGAAATTTCATTGGACTATTTACCGAGATCACTGAAGATTCATACCAGGATTTTGGCTACATCGAGAACTGGGATCATATGTTGTTTAAGCGAAGAGCATAAAAATTATAAATTTTTTGTTTGTAAGCCAACAACTAAACAGTGGAGGGATCTGCCTCGCCCAAAGATCAGATACTATACAGAAAAAGTTGCTCTGGTGGTACTTGGAACTGACCCATTATCTTACAAAATTGTTCGATTTTCAAAGCCAAAAGAATGGTATGTTATGAACTTATGAGATTTTTAGTTCTGGTTCTTTCTTTTTTTTACTTTTTTTTCCTACTGTAAAAGATGGCCTTTCTGTTGTTTCCTGCTTTTCTACTAATTAACTCATGCAAGTGATCAAAATTAGCAACAGACAATATTTTTTGTTATTAATCAGTCAACTTATTTTCTTACAGTTTTAATTACGATGAAAACAAATTTCCCTAACGTTTTTTATTTATTTTGCATGTATGAAACTGAATTAGTTGAGTAGTGGTACATACATACGTTGATAAATTAAGAAACTAAAACACTCCAATTATAGAACTAAAAGCTTTCAAAGTTACCCCATAAATTTAAAATAATACTGAATTTTTAATAGATTGAACTTAGGAGTTTATAAAAGATTTTAGATGTAATTATTTTATTGACATTAGTTGAATTGTACTTAATCATCGTATTTTATACTCTTTAAGTATTGATAAAAAGTGTCCTTTCCTTTTCAGGCCGATCAATAACAACAATTTTCATTGCGAAATCTTCGATTCCAACACATGGAAGTGGAGGAAAATCACTGATATACTATTACCAAGCACAAGTTTCTTCGAAAATCAATCACCGGTTGTCGTCAGGGAATCAGTCTTTTGTCTTCTCACGAATGGTCTCATTCTAAATTTTGATATCGCCACTGAAACTTACACAATATTTTCAGCACCCACAATTCTGAAAGAAGAAACGCCATATTGGAGTACAAAACAGATGATTGAATATAAGGGAAAGCTTGCGTTTATTTCGCAAGCGGGGTATTTGACGGTTTGGGTCTTAGCAGAAGACTATACAAATTATTTTTGGAGGCTGGAAAAAATACTGAGTTTAAAAGCCGTATTGGAGAAAGAACGTTATGCTAGGTGCGTAAGTATAACTGATGCCGATGTGGCGGTTATGGCTAGTTCTTTTAGCTTACTATTTTACGATTTACGAGATTCTAATTTGCAAAAGGTCGATATAAAAGCTAATCTCTACGACAGTAATGACGATCTTTACTTGATTCATTCAGATTCAGAACGGATAGAATTGTCAAGAAGATGTTAGTTGCTGTATGTAACTTATAAAGTTATGTTCTTGTGGCCCTGAGGAATTTATCAAGCGATTGTATTGGTGTTTAGGAACCAATTAATTTTTTTTTGCAACGAGCCTTGGATATGCTTTTATTATCTGTAAAATAGAGTTTTATTTGACAATATATTGAGGCTTATAGTTATAACAATTTTTCTTTACTTACTGATGATTGCCTTTTATTATTAGTAATCCAACTTTGTGATATGCTGGTTATTGTATTTATTTAACCAGACAAATAAACATTTCAAAATAATCTCAGATCAGATTTTGAATTATTATTTTTCTACCCTTCCTTCGAAGCGAGGGATTGATGTGTTTGATTGCATCCATTTAGTTTTTAATTTCTAGAATTCGTGAGCAGTTGATTAATCGATTTTTAGGCGAATTTTTAATATATAAAAGCTAAAATTGTTGGGTTCTTTAACCTTCGAATTGCCATATGCCCATATTACTATTGTCTTCAAAATAAAAGCAAACATCGCCCTAATCATGAAAAACACATTCTTTAAAACATTTAACACAATTTTATGACTAAATATTGCATGATTGTTTAGAAAATAGTCGAACAATATTACAATTATTTCTCGTCATCCTAGAAGTTTTCAACGTAATTTTAATGAAGAACAACAGAGACAACAATAATTACACGACCAGACAAGATTCGGGTCAAGGGGGATATTTGATTTTCATTAAATTAGACTTCCGCAACAAAAATTAACAATAATACGACATGCATGCTGATTCAAATCTTGCATGTCGTACATAATTTCTAGCATTGAACGTCTTACATGACATGCGACAAAGACGATTTGTTTGCACCCCGGAAGAACAAGAAAACGACACTAGTATATATAGGGCTGCAAATGAACCGAACAATTCATGAACAAATCGCGTTCGGTTGTGTTCGTTTGTTAAATAAACGAACCGAACATGAACATAAATGTAGCCTTCGTTAAGTAAACGAACCGAATTACATGAACACGACCCCGTTCGTTCGTTAAGAGTTCGGTTCGTTAAGAATTCAAACAATTACTTAAATTAGATAATATTACAGATTATGATATGTATTAATAGATAAAAAAAATTATTGCGTAAATTTTGAAGATGACAAAATCTTTAAAACCCACATTATGTGAATTTTAGGTATGCAAACATGTTTACAAAGAAGTAACATTATTTAGATATTACAAAAGTTCAAAACGTGAAACTTTTAACACATGTTTACATACATATGAATATTGATGTTGTGTCAATAATATATGACTTTGTAACCGAATCTAAACTCAATTCCTAATATTTTTGTTGTTAACAAACCGTTTGTGAACAAATTGTTGTTTGTTCGCCAAGCTGTTCGGTTCATGTTTGTTCGTTTATAAACTAACATGAATCGAACATGAACAATCATTTCGAGTTAACGAACGAACATGAACAATCATTTCGAGTTAACGAATGAACATGAACAAAGTTCCGTTCGGTTCAGCCAAAAAATAACAAACAAATTAACATATGAGTTAGAAAAACAATTTGTTGTTATATAGCCTAGGGATTTAGCGGTCAAAGAGCCTTCAAGTTGTCGTATGTATTTTGTGTTGTTTAGTTTAGAATTTAGTGGTCAATTAAAGTGCCTTCAAACCATATTATGTATATATTCTTTTATTTATGTGATGGATAATGACTACGAATCTTATTTTGTAGACTAATGATTAGCTATTTTACTTGTAAAATATGAGTAATCGGTGGATCCAAACAAGTATATATCAGCCTATAAACCCTCACTGTTTGTTGTGCGTCTATATATGGAGAGTTTTTTTGTTTTTTTTTTAATAATTATAAATTACAGTACATCTCAAAACCTCTATATAAATTATTAGTCTTGCATCCGGGTTGATGTCGAACAAAGACCATCCAACTAGTGTTTTAAAAAAAGAGCCTGGACGAAAATTATGAGTAACGTTTGCGGTACGCGTAGGTTTTTGCCTTACATATTAGGTCGGATTAAACGGATAAAACGGTGATTGATGGAAATTACGTGAGATTAGACGGTATGCGACCAATTTATCGCCTAAAATCCTTAAATCGCCTTTTAAAACATTGCATCAGACCGATGCTCAAGTCGGTAATAAATTTTAATAAATCTAACAAATATATGTGCACGCACACCAAAAAAACGTCGTTATAACAACTCATATGTAGAACTTACCTTATAAAATCGGTTATATAAGTGAGGGTACATATAGAGTTATATACCACACAAAGGTAGCTTACACTGTCGATGTGGGATAATGTAGTTTTACACTACATCACCTTAAGATCGTTACAATCAACCACGCTCGAACTGCGACCATGCAGACATGCTTTGCGCTGATTTCCAGTCCCGGTTGAACATTGCAATCCCGGCATCACCCCTTTTGCGCCCCGTGAGCGGGCTTTGCATTAGAAACTAGTGCCGGTCGAACGCTGCAATCCCGGCGTCTCACTTTTGGTACACTGTGTGACGCACATGTTGGATTGTGGTGTCGGCTCTGATACCAAATGTAACAAACTCATAGATAGAACTTATCCTATAAAACCGGTTATATAAGGGAGGATGACTATAAAGTTATATACAACACAAATATAGCTTAAACTATCGATGTTGGATAATGTAGTTTTACAGTACATCACCTTAGTATGATTACACTACTCTGTTACATATTGCTCTTACAGCTCAATCATCTCCCCTTATATCCTATGTATGTAATGTAAAACTTAACTATGTATGTATGTATCTCTATGATTGTATTTATTTTTACGGACACCAAACGACAGAGATAGAAGTTGAATATCAGTTGTTAGGAAAGAGATAGAAGTTGAATACCGGCTGTTAGGAAAGAGAGAAAAAAGTAATATCAAGCGTCGTGTTCTTATAGGTTAAATAAATAACAATACTTTAAGTTAAATGTCAAGGTTATTTAATAACTCGTTAGGGCGAACATTGTCACTTTTGTGGTCTCATCCTCGACTTGGATCATGAAGTGTTTGTCTAATTTGTTATATTCTAAAGAAAAAAGTTTAGAAAACACCATTTATGTTGAACGTGCTTCTATCATATAATTTTATAATTGACTGTTGTAATTTTTTTAATTTATAATTTTTTTAATCTATAAAATAGTACTCAAGTCATTCCTGATTTTAATTTGCAATTCTTAAGAGATGCCATTTGGACCCATCTACTCGAACTATCATGTATCCGCAAAGTCACAATTGGATTTCGTTAGAATCATGATAAACTACGAGTTTTCTAATTGCATACTCTTTGAGTTCATATAAGTCTATTACAAGGAGCCGATCTCATTAAAAGAGCTAACGAGTATTTGGCACTATTTTTCCAATTTTACCTCTATCTATAAACAATAAAGTATGATTAATTTGTAGTGTTACAAGGAATTCATCTATATTTTGGGAAAACACACAAATAATAAAGTGGAACAATGTAAACCAGGATATCAAACTATAAATGGATGATGTAGTTGTTAATCAGTCTATTTCATAATGTAAATCCCTCTACTATCTTTAGAGTTCCATTTTAGGAGCCCGCATTTCATAAATATAAAGTTTTGTTAGCTAATTTTACATATTATCTTTCTAACTTAAATTTAATAGAAAATCTGTGAAAAATAATCTATAAATTTGAAATGTAGGTATAAAAACAAAGTAATGCCGATGTTTAATTAAAAATAAAAGAACTAACACGATGAACTTATAAATAGGAACCCAGGCAGTAATAATAATAAATTCACTGTTAGAGCACTATTAGCTGTGATTGTTTACTACACTTTGTTGGTATATTTAGCAAATTTATAAAATTAAATCAATTTAGCATATTTTATAATTAAAGCTCTTGTATTTTACCAAACTTTATAAATAGGAGTATGACACAAAAAAACCTACATTATCTTTTCTAACATACAAAGTTACTGTTCATTGGGTTATACTCAGATTTGTGGGGCCCCCATGCCATGTTTTTTCTTCAAATTTCACTCGATCCATTTTTCTTTTACTTAATCCATTTTTCTTTATCCTTTTTATTTTTAATTCAATCTAATATTATAAAACAATGTATACAACGAATTAGACTATTGGTTTTTGAAATTTTAGTGAAGGAACAATATTAAGTTTTACTTGGGTGCTTGTTGAAATTTGTTCTTACTTTGAGTGGATTTATATTATAAAACAATGTATACAACAAATTAGACTCTTTTTGAAGAAAGAACGATATTAAGTTTTACTTGGGTGATTGAAATTTGATATATTTACTTTGAGTGTATTTATTTATGTACTTCCAGTTAAAAAAAATATATAATGTGAAACCCATTTATGATGAATTATTGGATATATATGTATATATGTTAATACAAAATAACATTGTTAAAAATTATAGTGAAACATTGTTCATTTATATTTTTTATTTATGGTTATTTGGTTTTTTGTTGCCTTGCTTTATAATGTATATATGGACATAAAAAAAAATCATTTTAGAAAATCTATTAAAGAGAAAAATTTGTAAATTGATATTGTATTTTAGATAATCTATAAATATATAAAAACAGATCAAATCTATAAAATAAAATATATTTTTACAAACTCAGCTGTAAATGATTTTAAAAAACAAATACTGGTACAATAATCAATTTGGGCATCAACAGTCAAATTAGTGCGTGTTTTTGAAACAGTCGTCTTATCTTATTTGACTGTTTATGATACAGTCATCTTACTCACCATTATATTCGACAATTGATGGTTAGATAATGTATTTCAATACTAATTTATTTTTTCTATTTTCAACAAATTAGAATTTGATAAATTAAAAACAAATTGTACAACACACTAAAAACTCAAATAAAAATATACAACCCTAACAAGAACTAACATAAACTTAAATATTAATCATTTTTTTTTATTAATTTGATATATTATTATGTAAACGGATCCGAAAACGGTTAATTTCCCTCAAATCACACACACTTTACCCTTTCATACAAGAGCGTGGATTTTTCTATTGCAATTTATCTGTTTCTACGCTCAAACCGTATTTTTTTTTTCAAAAACAGTAATTTTGACTTAAGAACCGTAAGTTAAAATTACGGTTTACACTGTTAAATTATCAAATTGCCCCTGCATTGAAAATATTAAAAATTTCCAAAGAGTTTGTCCGATTAATCGGTTGTGCAATCCGATGGATGACCAAATGCTCTGAAAAATTAACTCAAAAAAATATTTATAAATCCTAATCCTAACTTATTTTTGTATTGTATTGTCAAATTATAAATTATTTGATCGGTACTTTTAATTCCCGTAGAATCACACACACGATGACCATTTCACACAATCCACACCCCTCTTTCTATATAAAATACATATCCATAACCATTAAATATAAATAATAGATGTATCTTGTATAATTAATCTAAATAAAGAGCGATGGGGGTGAACCTGAGCAACGGGGCGATATCGGCGATAATAGCGGGAGACGTGAACTCGAGGCCGTTGGTACAGATACTAGATATCAAGCCAATGAAAGACCAAGACCGTTTCACAATAACTATCTCCGACGGGTTTCACAAACACAACGGTTTCCTCGCTACTCAGCTCAATGACCGAGTCAAGTCCCGCCTAGTCGTTATCGGTTCCGTTGTTCAGCTTGTTGAGTATATCTGTAGCTCTGTCCAACAACGCAGGTACCTTTATATATATTATTTATTTGTGTATTTATTATCCATCTATTAGGTAAATAGATGGTCCGAGATAGATACATTCTCGTGTATATATATATACGTATACTCGTATAGTCATTTCTGTATTTATAATTTATGTGTCAACTTTATGGAGTTAATTATTTGTGTTTATATATATATATATATATATATATATATATTTTTAGTCCGTAGGTAAGTAAATTGATGCACACTCTTATATATTTATATATACGTATAGTCATTTCTGTATTTATAATTTCCGTGTCGAGTTTATCGAGTACATTATTTGTGTAGTTATACATCTATAGGCAAATAGATAGATCATATATGCAGTCTCTTATATATATATATATATATATATATGTATGTATGTATCGTCATTTCTGTATTTATAATTTCTGTGTTTTCTTGTAATTTTTTTTGAGATTGATTCAGAGTGAAACTGTGAATTAACAGGTTGAATTGGAAGTATATAACTAATTTTTGTATTTAACTTTCCTTTCTGTATTTAATTTGAGGTGAATACAGCGGAGATATGTGATTTTAGGAGGTTGAATATTGAGTTATGTAAATTATTTGTTTATCAATCTATATTTATCTTAGATACATATATTCCTCATTCCTATGTGTTTTCTTATATTAGCTTACGAGTTTTTTTTATGTAAATTTTGTATCTGTCTATATGTATCATTTCTGTAAGTAGACAATCAGCCTCACTCTCTCATACATATATAATTACCTGTACACGATATTAATTTCCGAACCTATTTAAGTTCATGTGTGTTTTCATTTGAGATGGATAAAGTGTCGAATTGTGAACTCACAAGGTTGATTTGCAAGTATCTATACATTTGTTATCTATTTGTAGGTAATTTCTATATAAATTTAAGACGGATTATGGATATGGGTTGAGAATGATTCTCTGAGGGACTAAACTGCAAATATTAACATATACTTTCTTATGTACATCACTACATGTATTTGCAGCTCTGTCTAGAATTGCAAGTTTTTTTTTATAGCTACTCTCTATCTGATTATCTGTATGGATTTTATTTTCATATATTTATCTCTGTGTTTCCATGTTTCTGTTGATTGATACTCAGTTCAGATGTGAATTTTTAAGGGGATGAATCTCAAGCATGACCGCTATATAACTTTATACACATGAATTATGTCCGTATCTTGCATTTTTGTCTATTTCACTTTGAGATCCAATTAGCATGGAAATGTAATTTAAGCGGGATAGGAAATTTAATTGCAACTGCAGACACTATGTATAAATAATAATGTATCTGAAAGCTCTGTGTTTACAATTTGGATGAATATGCTGTGGATCAGCCATTTAGGATGTTGAATAGCAAGTACGAACACTGTCTCGCCCTTTTTTTTGTATTTTTTTATTGAGTTTCAGATAGATAAAGAAGACGCTTCATATTGTAGCTGCTCTTTGCAAAACATAACACTCCTTCTCATATTTTTATAATCATTCATGTATCCATTCATCTGTTTATTTTAACTTAGATATAGATACATACGGGGAATGAGAGTTAAGGAGGCTTAATCCCAAATAGATATATTTCTATGTCGATTATATACCTATATCGCATGGATTTGTAACTTTAGGAGGTTCAGTCGCAAGGGCATAACTCTTATCCCCCTCCCTCCTGTCTCGTATCTATTAAAAGAAAGTGTATATTTATTCGTGTCTGTGTGTTTTGAATTGGAATGGACGAGTCTGTAAATGTGACTTTAGGAAGTAGAATTATAACTCGGAAGTATGGGCATTCTCATATCTTGTATAAATATATACAATATCTATATGTAATTTTTGTGTGTGTATTATTACTATACATGACTTTAGGAGGGTAGAATTGTTGCTGCCAATGATGTATTTATCTCTCAGGAGGTGATGAATTATTGTAGACATTAGTTTATACTTTATAGATAGGCTGCGTATTATATTGTTTGTATGCTTTAGAGTTAAATTGACAGTATTTGAAGAGTTTAAGTTCTGTGTCTTAGCACTAAAGATAAGTATACTATTCAGTTTGAAATTTGAATGGGTACAGTACCTGTTGGAATAGTACAAAATCATCTCTCTTGTGCTTAACTGCGTTAGAAAATTTCTAGCTACATGTTTGTGCTTTGTATATTTTGAATAACAATGGGTTATATATGGAATTTGCCCCAAGGAAAGTGAATCTCTTTAATTGTAATTTAAACTACTCAGGAGAATAACTGATGACAATTATCAGTTCATGTATCTATGTGTGGCTGGTTATGAATTTTTATTTTGATACAGCCCGAGATTTTTTTTGGTGAGATTGAAATATTCACGATAGAAATACTTTAAGAGTTAGTGTCTGAGAGCTAATGGTGAATGATTACCTTAGATTGATATCATGTATTTACTGTTTAATACTGCAGTATACTTGTACACTTGGATATTTGTATGTGGTATGCTTTTTCTTTTCTAATTGCTGCCTTTCTTTCTGAATCAAATGATTTTATCTATTTCATTGATTTACTAGGAGGAATTGTTTCGTTAAGACGATGAAGGGTGAATACAGGCACATGTGTGCCAAATTGTCAGTATTTGCATTCAAATTCACAATTGAGAATCAAGTAAGACTGTAAGTCTTGCATTAGTGGTGTAATACTATATCTGATGAAAACAATATACCTGGAAGATCACAAAAAATAGAAGTCAAGCGTATAGGCACTATGTTTAAAGTCAGATGAAAATAATTTTCTTGTACCGACTCTTATTTCGTCTTGACACCTTGTTATAAGATGCTGAGTTTTTGTTTTCAGTGGGTTGTGTGTGTGTGTGTGTGTGTGTGTGTGTGTGTGAGTGTACAATGTACATCTTAACGATGAGCAATGAAACTTATACTGCTAGTTGTTTTATTTTTTGTTTATTGGCTTTGGCAAGGCGTCATTAATATGTGGAAGCTCTTTGGTGAAAAACTATTGCAGTTGCTAGTTGATGACGAGTTTTTTTCCGCATCATTTTTTAATTAATTTCAAATGTGTGGAATAACTAAGGAGATGCTCCTGTCCATCTCCTTATTGTAGCTCCAAGTAATCAACTCTAGACTTATATTTTTTGATTCAGGGAAAGAATTTTCAAGTCATCCTTAGTATTCTAATTTGATATTTCGATTAAATGTCTCAGTTGCTAATCCGATGCTGTAGGAGACTAGAAATAGCGCTTCTTGCAATCTTTAAAAACAATGTTATAATGTCATCACAATGTAGTTGCTGATATTGTGCAGAAATTGGACGCAATTCTGCTATGAGTTTCAGGCGGATCTTAATTTAGTCACTCTTATTGCAGGATCATTTGTGTTCTGAAAATGGAAACTGTCATCTTGGAAAGTCAGATAATTGGGAACCCGAAGGAGTTTGCAAACTCTATTTCAGTAACTCAAAAACAAATTCCTGGCAACAATTCTTATGTCCCACCTATGGCGACAAATAACATTAACATACGACCTCAAAATTCTGCAAATTACGGGAATAATTTTCGTCCAACTATTCAACCACCGTATCAGCCTCCTCCAAACTACAAAGGCCATGGCGCAATTGTAAAAAACGATGCACCAGCACACATACTTCCAATTGCTGCTTTAAATCCTTATCAAGGGCGATGGGCAATCAAGGCAAGAGTTACTGCAAAAGGAGATATTCGTCGATACAATAACGCCAGGGGGGATGGAAAAGTATTTTCTTTTGACTTACTAGATTCTGATGGTGGAGAAATACGAGCTACCTGTTTCAATGCTGTTGTTGATCGGTTTTATGATATTATTAGTGTGGGGAAAGTGTTCATGATATCGAAGGGTAGTTTAAAACCAGCACAAAGGAATTTTAACCATCTGAAAAATGAGTGGGAGATATTTCTGGAAGCAGGGTCAACAGTGGATCTTTGCCCAGATGAGGATAATTCTATACCCCAGCAGCAGTTTTCTTTTAAACCCATTAGTGAAATTGAGGTAGCTGAAAATAACTCTATTGTAGACATAATTGGTGTTGTCACAGCTGTCAACCCATCTGTTCCTATTATGAGGAAGAACGGTATGGAAACTCAGAGAAGAGTTATAAATCTCAAGGACCAATCTGGGAAAAGTGTTGAGCTAACCATGTGGGGTGATTTTTGTAACAAGGAAGGTCGGGATTTGCAAGAAATGATAGATTCAGGACATTTCCCTATCTTAGCTGTCAAAGCTGGGAAAGTAAATGATTTTAGTGGGAAATCTGTTGGCACAATTTCTTCAACTCAGCTTTTTATAGACCACGATTCTCGGGAGGCTGCTACATTGAGAATTTGGTTTGATCGAGGTGGCAAAGATGTTGCCTCCGTCTCTATCTCTAGAGACCTTGCGCCAGGTGGTCCTAGAAATGAAATACGTAAAACCGTATCTCAAATTAAAGAGGAAGGCTTGGGAAGATCAGATAAACCAGATTGGGTAACTGTGAAGGCGGCTATATCTTTTATCAAGACGGATACCTTTTGTTACACGGCTTGCCCATTGATGATCGGAGACAGGCAGTGTAATAAAAAAGTTCAACAATCCGGAAATTCGAGATGGCAATGCGACAGATGTAATCAAGAATTTGAAGAGTGCGATTACAGGTACTTTCTTTTCTTGGTAATTTCTGTTTTTACATAAGTCTGTTCTTCTCATATATATTGAAAAAAAACAACACTATTACAGGTACCTCCTTCAAGCTCAAGTTCAAGATCACACTGGTTTAACCTGGGTAACTGCTTTTCAAGAGACAGGGGAGGAGATATTAGGTTGTTCTGCTAAAGAACTCTACTTGTTGAAGTATGAAGAGCAAAATGATGCAAAATTTGCAGAAATTGTAAGTAGTACTCTCTTTGGAAAGTATTCATTTAAGCTTAAAATAAAAGAGGAGGTTTATGGTGATGAACAGAGGGTGAAAATTACTGTGGTCAAAGCTGAAAAGGTGAACTACTCTGGGGAATGCAGATTCATGCTCGATTTGATGGGTAGGTCTTATATTGGATGATATAGTGTGATTCGGATTGAGAGGCAAAGTATATTAGTTAGTAGCTTTAGTTTAATAGTCATTGAGAGAAATTTACACTTGTAGTTAATGATTTGGAGAGAATATGTGCGGATTAATATTGGTGCATCCCATTGAGTAAGTATGAATGAGACTTCTATTTACTTGGCTTAGAATTCCATGTATTGCTCCGACATTATTACTTGCCCATTGGATGGCATATTACTCTTATTTGGAATATGATGAAAATTTGGCTTATTTCTGAATTCTTGATGAATGGTTAACTTTGCCCTTTGCTACATGTGCAAAACTTTATTTTTGGATTTGTCCGTAAGAGAAATAGTGTGCTTTTCATGGGGTTTGTTGGTGAAGTTGCACGATAGCCTGCCTAGTGGCATTTTTATTTTTATCATACTATTTCTGATTGAGATTTCATTGCTGAAAGAGGTATGCATTTAAGATAAACGAGCTACTAAGGAAGCACCTGTTCTTGTAGATTGTGTTTGTTTGTAAAGGTTCTATAATCTGATATGCTGCTGTTTCTTTCCAAATTCATCCGTATAGTCGGTGTATGTTGAAGTCTCGTAGTCCTGTTTTGATTTTTGAACTAATGCTTTGCTTAAAAACTTCCATTATCATGGTTATATTGTCATTCTGTTTTAAATTAATGCTTTGCTTAAAAGCTTCCATTTCCATGATTATAAATGCTATAGTTTTAGCTTGGTTGTTTTCTGATAGTTCTTCTTGCGCTCTACCTTTGCATCCAAAACTCGAATTCAGTAGAGTATTCTAAAATAGCATTTAAGGTTGCATTTGGAGAGTATACAGAACTTGAATTCAATGTTACGCCTTGCCTTGCCGTATCTGCATATTAGTTCAATTTCAACATTCTAGATCTGAACGGACTTTTGGACACAAATCACATCCTCGTTTTCTGCTGATCTCAAATCCTTTCACAGTACTAGTGGTTTTCATAAACAACATTCCATTGCCTTAAAAAATCAATCTCAACTTCATACTTGATGGAAATATTATATAGGTTACCATCACAAGGAAAGGTAAGAACAAGAAACACATTTTTTACATTAAACATAGACATGCATCACATCATGAAAATATAATAACAAGACACATGAAAACATCGTTTTCCCACCTGTTTTCTCATCCTCTTTTGACGG
Source organism: Primula veris (assembly GCA_963682055.1). Lineage (NCBI taxonomy): Eukaryota > Viridiplantae > Streptophyta > Magnoliopsida > Ericales > Primulaceae > Primula > Primula veris. The sequence continues at coordinate 5,358,994 of OY821744.1, read as the reverse complement.
GATCGAAATTGGAAACTCCAACCACCAACCCAATAATCCCTACTACAACAATGGTACCTGCTCCAATGCTGAGTAAAAAGTTCTTGAGAGAGGGTGAGACCCCCGAAGCTGCCTCGGCCACCTCCGGAATCACCATCGAGGCAGTCATTGCTGCTGAAAGCCCGGCAGCCACCGCCTTCTCCCTCATCGAACCTTTCACTTTGAGGCTCCCTGCCGATTTCGGCCCGATAGAAACAACCTTATTTGGTTTTATAACGAGTGGGTTGAAGATCTTTTTTTGGGTGACTGAGGTTATTGGCATTGCTGCTATAACTGGAGTGATTGAGGCCATTTTTTTGTTAGTTTTAATTAGCCCTTAACTTTGAGGTGATTTCAATGAGATTTTGGTTTTGGGGGTGTGTGTGCAGAAGAGGAGTTGGATATAATGTTTAGAGAAAAGGGGTGATATGAGAGGTGAGAAATGAAGTATGGTTCTTAGTAATCTTCATCTGTCTGATGTGGCAGTTCCTCGAATTGTCTGTATTGGATAAGCTTATCTCGTACTACTAGAATACAATTACATTATGCATCATGTTTTTATTGTTTTGGAATGTATTGCATCATTATTTCATAATTCTTTTTGTATATGACAAAACTATTTTTTCCCTGGCTTAGGTATTTCTATTATATCTATTGAAAACTGCCTTAGGAAACAGCACCTCCTTAAAACAGTTTGGCTAAAAACAGCACCTCCTTGCAATTTCTCAATTTCTAACAACCTTTTTTATGCATTTAAATGTAATCATGAAAGTAATTTAAGCAACGATAGTGTCGAAGCAACTAGTCAATTAAGGAATAGGAAATCATTAGATAAGCAAGGCACGAAAGGTCTACACTGAATGGCTGAAAGCGGTAATATCTAACATATCAAATCGAAAATTACAATTCACACTAAGTAAAGAATAGAATTACTACTTACTAGTACACGAATGTGAAAGCAAGTTAACACCTAGTTGACTAACAAACCGACGAGTCAAAACATGGCATTTGGATTAGTTGATGCTTGGGATCCAATGTTCCGGAGGTGAACCTCTTGGGGAAGGAGACTAAATTTGATACCAAGCTCCTCGAAGATTTTCTTGAGCTCAAGGACTAGTTCAGTTTTTCGGGTCATCTTTTCGCCAAAATCCTGGAAATTTATGGTGTGATTGACATAAAGTGCCAATTTCATGCTGTTCACATTCTCAATCTCCTTGATTTGCAGACTGTGGTCTGGGAACCAGTGCTTCGCCTTTCTTTCAATATACCTGAAAAAGGCCCACAAATTCTATTATTCATATGATGATTAATGAACAAAAGATATAATATGATATGGATTCTTGAGTTAAAACGAAGCCATCCAACTTTTACAAAATTCTTGAGTTTGAAGGTTTAATGGCATACTTAAGGTTATGTCATCCAACTTTTACAACCCAACAAGCAGCCTTGGTTTCAAAACAATTTTCTTATCTTTTCGGATATAACTTGATTAAAAGAACCTAAAATGTGATTTGAAAGAGTTTCTAAAAGAAATCTCAATATTTGAAAAATGATTGCGTCTTAGGAAGTCAGATTGAGTTAAACAACTGGAGAGGAGAACTTAAACAAAAAATCGTATCTGAGAAGAAAATCAAACAAGACCAGAACTTCAGACAACTATAAGAAACGAATTAAAAAATATCAACAGAAAACATAATCATCACGTCTTGAGACTCTGCATGAGCTCTTCAAATCTTCAAAGAATCAGAAAACTATATATGAAAATTGAAAAATATCATCACGAAGAGAGAGTCCATCTCAAGAACCCTTCACTGTTAATGGTTCTTGATGAACATTTTAATTGTATCACAGTTTACAAATATTAGTACACCAAACCAAAAGGTTATGAAGTTTGACTTACGATTTAATTTTAGCTTTTAGCGCTGCAATAGTCTCAGTTGATGTCGATATGTTGACTTCAAACTCCACAGAGTCACCCATCTCAGGACTTCGGAAAAAATTGCTTATTGGCTTAGTAGTCAGAACTGAATTTGGATAGAATATCATTTCCTTGTCAAATCTCAAGAAAACTGTTGTCAGAATGTTCATCTCTTCAACAATCATCTGTGGTATTCCAAATAATTGAGTTAGAACCGAGTTAAAAGAAGGGTTGGTTACTAAAATTTACGTGAACGTATCAGCAGTTAATTTTGTACACCAAGCGTATTAATTCGCCGGAAATGCAAAGCCAGTCTACAAATTGCTCATTTTCGAAGCCTAGTGTTGGTGTACAAAATCGAAATTAGTGATACAAGAGTGAGTGTACATAACTGTACTTGACCTAAAAATGAACCTAGGAATATTGTAGATAGTTTTAAGTACATGAGCTAAAATTGCTATGGAGTACTATACCTGTACGCCATCAATGACGCAGCGATCACCAATATCAAATGGGTGCATGATAAACACAAATATCAGCGATTCAAATATAGTCTTGCAGGTGTTCCCAAATATAAACACTACAAGTAAGAGTTGAGACGAAATGAATATGAGCACTTTGGTTGTAGCAATTCCCATCAAAAGTAGCCAAACAACAATTATCACAATAAGAACAATCCCTGATAAAATTCGGTTCAATTCTTCAATGGCTGTTTTTGTGTCATCTAAAGAATGTGCGAGTAACTTGCGTTCTTTGTAGACATTTACCTACATATAAAGATCAACTTATTAGCCAAATAAATTTCTCTAACTAAATAACTTACAATTTATATTTATAATATTTTAAAGTACTTCACCAATGTATAGCAGTTATCACAAAATCCTTCTCGTGGATATGATTGAATTATACTGTAGTCAGTTAGTAAGCTAGCTTAACACAGTGAAGTGTACTTAAAAAAGGTTTCTTTGGCTGCAAGTAAGCTAGATTTTTCCAGTTTCAGAAAAGCTAAAAGCTAAGCTGGTAAACCAAATGAAGTCTAGCGTTTAAGTAAAAATAAGCAATAAAATCTCAGCTTCTAAGAAAAGATTAGCTTTCAATAGCTGTTATTTGATGCAGCTTATTTTTCTTCACCAAAAGGGAGCACAAGTGCCTGTACTGTGTGTATCTTCGGGTGCTAAAATGTACGAGAAATAATCCCTCCAATTCCCTGCCAACTATTTTATACCGGGAAAGTGGGAAAACAAAATAAAAAACACAAGTTCAGATGAAAGGAGTTATTTTTCTTACCACCCAATTCCTTAAAGATGCTTTTTTAATCTTTCCAGTTTCTACTGCACGATCGAAAGCTGGGAGCACCTTATCCACGTCCTCCTTCTTCATAAACCGCAAAAGGTCTTCCTCATCAATATAGCTAGAAAATTACAATAAAATCATTGAGACAATACAATTCATGACCAATAACAAAAAATAAAATAAAACAAATGACGTACCTACGGCCGCGTTTAGCTACATTCTTGAAGATCCTGTGAGCAGCTGCTTTTGCTTCCCATGTAGTTGTAATTTCCTGATCCTTTTGATCATATCCACTATCATTAAAACTAACATTGAGTGAATTAGATACAGTTGAAAGTCTGGAATCTTGTATAACTTTAATTAATCCCCAAATCGTCCACGCGGATATCTTCTCTTGCTCCATCTTATGAAGCTTATCCATATCAACCTCTTCTTTTCCAACTTTTCTTCCTTTTTTCAAGTAGCTTAAACTCATAAACCTCCTTGTTTTACCAACAATTTCAGAGTACTCTATCGTGGGAGGACCCGAAAGGGTGAGAAGTACATATTGATGAAATATAGATTCTTGTATTCTATCGAAGAATCTCTTGACATGAAAAGTAGATGCTACTATTTTTACTACTAACGTTTTCACCACCCACATCGCTGATCCAATGATACTAGATACAAGAGCCCTTGTGATGTAATTTAAGACTCTAATAGCCCCCTTAGGTCTTTCAACGCCTCGATTTATTAATAAAACCCAAGCAACAAGAACCAAAGCCAACCAAATGAACACTTGAACACTTTTTTTCAGGCCATGAACAAAGTAGATAACTTTTTTCTTAAGTAGAAAGTTTCTCTCAATCAAGAAAACAATTATATCAATGAACCACTCAGTAAATAACCTACCACAGAAGATCACAAGTACCAAAACCAACCATTTCCAAGTCTCGAGACCCCAAACTGTGTGGTTACGAAAATATTTAACAGTTAAGCTAGCAACAAGAGCGCCACCTAAGATACTAAACACAACCAACTCGAATAACATACAGAATTTCCATTTTCTACCCGACTTTTTTTCGACTTTAAGTTGCTCGTTTAGGTACACATCTTCGTCGTCTTCAGTGTCATCCTCGTCATCGTCCTCATCATCATCTTTTTCTTCCGGTGAAGCCAGGAGAGCCGTTTTCATAGTAATCGAAGCAGTTCTTATATTTCCTTTACGAGAACCATCAGCTTTTTGGGATGGTGATTTGGCGTGTGGCGAATTCCTACCAGGGGAGCTTGAAATTACCGTTTTGCCATTCTCTACACGCGAGTGGCTATGGTTAGGTGGCAAGGGCTCAACTAATCTCGATTTGGGCTTGGATTGTGAAGAACGACTAATCATAGGCCGGTCTATAACAGCCTCTTCAGGTACTTTCGGAGGCTTGTTTGAGGCCATTCTTGTAACGTTTTCGGAACTTGGTTTTGTTATTTCATGAGAAATCCGGGCTTTGGGTTTGAGACTCTCGGTTAGTTCAACATTTTGGGATGCTATCGGGTTACTATTTGAATAACTCGAAGGTTCACCGATTTTCTTGTTCGTCATCGAAGTTTCTTCGATACCCGTAATGGAAACTACCACCTCATCACTACTCACAATTTTCTCAATTCCTTTCCCACTCTCCATTTTTGTGTTATATAGATACACTCAAGAAAATGAAAACTTGTTTTTAAGTTCTTAACCAAACCAACTTTGGAAAGTGTTAATGGGTTCTGTTATGCAACACAACAAACACTTAGAGGGTATTAAATTTAACCCATTTAATAAATGAGAAGTGTGGTTCAATAATGGACATTAAAGTTTAAAAGGAAGTATCTAAAACTAAACAGTTCGAACCATAAAAAACAAAGCTGAAAGTGACAAAACAAGTGAGGAGTAAAGAGATACCAGTAAAAGTATTAAATTAAATAGTATAATATTTAATAAAGAAAGACAAAGAAACAAACTACAATATATTTAAATTTTAAATTTAAAGGCGGTTGTTGACTGAGATGACTGATGAGACTGTGAGGGTTTTGCGTGGGAATAAATTTAGGTATTATATACACGTGACACTGGGTATGTTGGCTCATGAATCCTGATGCTGAGGGTGACATTCTCGACATGTGACATGAGCCGCTTGCCTCGTTTTCTTATGGTCGAAGCTATTGGTGTTTGGACGGCGTTTCTACGTGTAAATGAGAAAAACTGGCAGTTCATAATTTATCAAGTCGGTAGTAAAAAGGTGGTCAGCCTATGTTCAAACAGAATAATCTGTTGTGCGTGAAAAGTTAAACCTATTGTTGATGGCATTCGAGTCTGTCTGAAGAATAGAAATTGGACCATCATGCGGGGCCCGAGATCAACCAATAAGCCCGCTAATTGTATGGTGATTTTTTCTGAGGATAATATAGGGATACACTCAAATAGTCAAATGTTTGGCCAATTGACTTATGGTCGTTTATTTCAGCTAGTGTCCTTATTTGAAAAATAAAATAAAATAAAAAATAATACACGAGACACGGTAATAATTTATAAAAATGTGTTTTCATTTCAACTTACAAACTTCCAGCCTTTTAGCCCCAAATCTGCATTGGTTTCCAACCAAGTATTACAATCTCTCTGTGTATTGTATTCCAAATGTCGCAAATGACTATGTGAAAAAATATGCAGTTTAGTATTATATCAGTATACGAAAGGGCCAAGGGCAGTAGCTCTTGACTCTCCTGACAAAGTGTCACCTGGGGTGTGAAAAGTCTCGACTGTTTGGCGATTTTAATAGACAAGCAGATTTGGGAAACCGAGCCCTTAGGGTGAAACGGAAAATGTTTTAATTTAATAACAGAAACTTCCATTACTAATGAATTCCGGCGACGGATATTACGCGCCATTGTGGTAGACTCGTGAAGGGACTAAGGCACCAAAATAAAAGCTGTTGGGATTAAGACATTCATAAAGGTACAACTTCCAAAACAAAATGTTTAAGAATCTTCATTCAGACATCACCGAAAATCAGAAAGATTTCTACTACAGTAAAAACTATAAAATCACAGGAATACAAAAGGGTAGACAAAAGGGTAAAGAAAACAACAATGCAAATCACTAATTACAACTTGTGCTTGTTTTCTGCAGTATACCAATCTCATCATGTAAAATTTGTAAATCATGTTATATTGTTTCCTTCCATAATATTTTTCCTTTGAGATGCTGTTTTTCTTCAGTAATATTTTTGCGTTTTCTTTTTCCCGAAATTTGTTGTATTTTACCTGTTAGACGGAAAACAGAAGACAATGTGAGGGACCTTATTTATAATCAATTAAGACAAATATATGCATTGTTCAGAAAGTCAATCACAAGGGCACGTTCATGTATCCAGTTAAAGTCTCAGAGAGAAAGATAAAAAAAGTCAAATACAAAACAAAGATATCTGAAAAGTGAAAAGATAAAGAAGAAAGAGGTCTATAAATGAATTTCCCAACATTGAGTTCTCAAAGTTGATTTGAAAACCTTGTATTTGGAATGAAATGAAAATTTCAAAACCAAAACCATAACAACAGGACATCAGTTTGAGGTTCTTCAAAAAGCAATACTTGCTCATCGTTCATTTTATCGAAAAACTTGAGAATTCATCCCCTCTGAAGGTTTTCCGAATTGATTTTCCATAGACAAAAGTTAATAACTTACTTTTCAACATAGAAATTAACTTAAACAGCTTTTTTCTAGATTCATACGAAAGAAACTCAAGGGAGAATAGCAAAATTAATTTTACATGGTCCATAATTTCAAAGAGACATACTTGGGAATTTTCCATTATTGCGAATGAATATTGCTGAGGTGAACTTCTTGAGGAAGATAATGATATTTAATCTCAAGCTCCTCAAATATTCCTTTTAATTCTCTTAATAGTTCTGGTATTCGGTTGTTATTCTCTCCGTAATCCTGAAATCTTGTTACTGGATTAACAGACAACACCATTTTCAGCTTGTTTCCGCTTTTAACCTCATTCAATTTATGAGTAGGGTGCCATTGCTTGTCCTTTTTCTCAATGTACCTTGAATAATGAAAATCAATTAATAGGAAGGAACACATAATTTTGAAAACTTAGCAAAACAGCAAGGCTATTCTCTGAATCTGTATATTGTCAAATTTTACGGTATTTGTGAAGGCGTTTCATAAGTCAATATCTAGCTACGCATGATTGCCTTAAAGTGTGGTATGACCACAGATAAATAAGGCGTAAGTTCATAAGAATTGCTTTTGATGACTAAGTACAAGTATCAAGATTATCTTATACTTAAGTAAAACTAGAAATATGCTTATAAAAAAAAACGTAAAACTAGAAATAACTCCCACAGGCAGAGAAGCTATAACATGAAAGAGGAACTGAAGAAATATTTGTTAACGCCAAATCTTTTAGTATCAAAGCATCCACTTTCGATTTGACAATTGTATATTGGTAATGAAAATTTCTAGTTGACATGTTGAGAAGAAGATACCACCAGCCCGTGACTTATTTCTTCTACATATTTGATAATTGTTGAACTTATCAATTAGTGGTCGTATATCGATGTGGCTAAGAAAATAAAAAATGGAATTGACTTACGTTTTAATTTTAATTTTGAGTTTTGCAATAGTATCAGCCGGAGTTGAGATGTCGATAACAAACTCCACATACTCAGGCAGGTCAAAGTTTCGATAAAAGTTGCTGATTGGTTTGGTAGCCAGAACTGAGTTAGGGTAAATTATGGTTTCTTTGCCACTTTTGAAGACTGTGGTCAAAATGTTCATCTCCTCGACCGTCATCTGTTAACCCCAACATAATTAGGAAATTAAATAAAAATAATACTAATAGAGCGAAGCACATCATGAGTGGTGCTCAAAATCTATACTGATAAAATATTTTTACCTAACTTTGGTTTGGTGCTTATAAATACACTAAAGACTTGTTCTTGAGTTCTTTAAGAGCATTTTTGAAATGCAATTAAAAGACTAAAATGTTGAAAAAGAGAACAAAGAAATTATGAAGATGAAGTGGTTCCTAAACTTTTTCTTTTATCACTTAACTATTACTACCAAGTATCAATAACAAGTTAAGCAGTTTGACTGTATTATACCAAAACTTTTTATTTAACCACTTCTGAAAGAACTGGTAGGACACCTAACTCAATCCAACAATTGCTTTTCTAAACATTGTGAAATCGTTAAAAGTGGTTTTGGTGCTTAGAAAGGCGTGGTTCTTATTTAGGTAATCAAATGCTAAAACTCTACTAAAAGCACTTGTTTTAATTAGATTTTTCATGTTCTGCTTATCATATTTAACCATTATGCCAATTGCTCATTTACAAGTAGATATAGCAGTCTGACAAATTATACCCGAATTTTTTATTTCTCTCTTTTAAGGAGAATTTTTTACAAACAGTGGCAACGCCAAACTTACTCCAAAATAACTTTTCTACATCCCGTGAAAAAGTTACCTCTATTCCATCTATAATGCAGTGGTCACCAACATCATAAGGGTGCATCACAAATATGTATATAATACATTCAAATCCCGTCTTGCAGCTGTTTCCAAATATAAAAGCCGCGACAAAAAGCTGAGACGAAATGAAAATAAGCATTTCGCCTGTTGCTAGTCCCATCAAAACTAACCACACAACGATAATCACAATAAGCGCTATCCCTGATAAAATTTTGTTCATTTCTTCAATGGCTGTTTTAGCATCTTTTATGGATTGTGCTAGTAACTCCCGTTCTTTGTAGACTTTCACCTTATAACAAGAGGAAATCATTAGTATGGAAAGGTACAGGTTACTCACACGGTTGCACCTCAATGCAAAAGATTGAGTGATAGCTAGTTATTTTGTGCCTATTTTACCAAACATCAAAATAGATTAGAAGACAGTATACGACGGGGAAGCAACATGGTTTGAGAGTTCCGTCCCAATTTCGCTGTATATCAATTTCGTAGTATATGTGACTAGATAGAAAGATGTGCCAACCCCTTTAATGTTATCTAAATTAAGTTTAACAAATAATACCTAACTGAAATACAGCTGAACATTCACAACAGAATAACTGAAATACAGCTTAACATTCACAATAGAACAGTAGTTTAGGCAAGCTGTTATAATATTCAAAAACATTCTATGATACAAATTCTTATTACACAGTTTTGAAGTCAAGCATATTTCCATAAGTGAAGACGCAAGCTGTTTTTGGACAATGCTAGCATGGTTGTTGAGTAGTTATTGAAGCATAGAACTCAAGATAACAATTCAATCACCTGCAAATAAATATCACAAGCTAATTTAGAAATCTCACCACCCAATCCCTCATAGCTGTTCTTTTTATTTTCCTCGAATCTGCAGGACACTTGAACATATCAAACACTTTATCCACATCCTCCTTTGGCAAAAATTGTAAGAGATCTGCCTCATCAACAAGCCTACATGATATGCAAAATTAATTTTAACGAGAATACTAAAAAACATGCAAAATCAACGAAATTAAAAGAACAATATTCAAACCGTGAATCCCCTGCAGCCTTTGCCACATTCATAAATATATGGTTTCCTGTCCTTTTTGCATCATATTCGCTTGTAATATCCACACCCTCATCCAAAACACTAGAAATTGTAGCAAGCCCTGAACCCTCTATTACATTAACCAAACCCGATATAGTCCAAGCTGAAACCGTCTCTTTTATCATCTTACCAAGCTTCTCAACATCGATTACTTGTTTCTCTATGATCGTCCCTTTCATCCATTTTTGCAAAATCAAGACAATCTTTATTTTGGAAGCCAATCTTTGGTTTTTTCTTGTCGGAGGCTTCGAAAGGGTCAGAAGCACATATTGATGGAAAATAGAATCCTGTATTCTATCGAAAAATCTCTTCACGTGAAAAGAACAAGCTAATAATTTCACAAGTAATGTCTTAATCACCCATAACCCGGCCCCAAAAAGACTAGACAAAAGAAACCTGGTGATATGTTTTAAGACTACAGTCGTTTTGTGAGGTTCTTTTAGCCTATTTCGGATCAAAATAACCCATGTCAAAAGAACCAAAGCTAACCAAAAGAAAACTTGGACACTTTTCTTCAAACTATGAACGAAATACAGAACCTTTCTTTTGCGCAGAAAGTTTTTCTCAATTAAGAAAATAAGAGCGTTGGTCAACCCTGAGGTCACAAGTCTACCACATAAAAATACCAACAATAGTACACACCATCTCCAAACCTCTAATCCCCGATATTTATCGTGCCTCATCTTTTTAACAGCTAAGCTAGTAATGTAAACAATTACTATACAGCAACAAAGAGTGAACTCAAGTGTATACATGATTTCCCATTTTTTGTCCTTCTTTTGCTTACGTATAGCTTTTTCAGCGGCATATACACCGCCATCATCAACTTCATCGTCTTCATTATCGTCATCATCATCTTCTAATGGATCTTTTGGTACCTCCGCGGTCATTGAGGTGGTTCTTACATTTCCTTTATTTGTTTTGCTATTAGTTTGAGGCGGAAATGAACTCTCATCTGGTGTTCTAGAGGCACTTGAACTGGCGTTAGAAACAACCATTGTTTCAGTTTGGACATTCATATAGGATTTTAGTCTATGAACCTCTTTCGGTTGAGATCCGATATGGGTATTGGTATTATCTTCTTCATTATTTGCTATGGAAACTACAACTTCATTGCTATTTAGCTTATGTTCCACCTCTTTTTCACTTTCCATTGGAGCAAATTTGCCAATGGTACGTACTAGCAAAATCACATTTTTATGATGGAGAAACACGGAACTTGTATACTATGAAATTGTAGTTTCTATAAGCTAGGTTGACTTGAATGTGATAGCATTAATTGTATCATGATCAGTTTTTAATAGTATAAAAGATAGATAAATTTTTAGAAAGGTGCATTTGGTCATGCTGATACTAACACAGCGCAAAAACGCGCAAGTATCATATTGTAATATTTTCTTTAATCACGTAATTAATTATTGTAATTACAGGTATATCTCTCGACATCTTTTAAAAAAAAAACACCACAAACTCTGTAACAATAGATTGGTCGCATGTGTCTCTATTTAATTTACTGGCATTTGTCAACCCAAATAAATGCGATCTGAAAAAAATATGATCATTAAAATAAAATAGTACTACTCCAAATATACTATAGCAAGCAGCAGTTTACGCCCCATGCATGTGGATTTTACTTACACTGCAAAAAAAAAAAAAAAAAAAATACTCAAATAATGACGGGATTAGTGACGGTATTTTTTGTTTTGAGTTTATTAGCGACGGTTTTTATGACGGCTTTGTGACACTTTAGTCAATTTGCGGCAGATTTGTGACAGCTTTTTAAATTAGCGACAGGCTTGTGACAGCTTTTGACTCTTATTAAATCAAACATTATTTTATAGTGCTAAGTTAACCGATGCAAATAATTAATGCATGTGCATGACAGCGCGCCACTTCATTAAAATTACAGTATAATCTCTCTATAAATACTCCCTGAACTTTATTCATCAATAAAAAAAAATAAAAATCGGTCGTTATAAATATAAATAGCCTCCACCTCCACATTATGATATTACTTAAAATTTGAAGGTCACTCATTAATAAAATGTACCTCTATATATATATATAGTGATAAATAACATAAAATTATAAAATTATATTTATGTAATTTTTAAAACGGTTTTCTATACTATATTATACATAGTATTTATACATGTAAATAAAACATTAAATAAAATTTAGATGGATTTTCACATTTCTAAATATATGTAATCGATTTCTAAATAGTTATGTGTTTATAAGCTAGTTAAAGTAAAAATATGTACTTGTTTACTAAATATTTAAGTTAGTTTTAGTTAAACAATCTATACATGTATAATGTTTTATGCAAAATATGTATTTAAATAAATTTATATAATAACATCCACTTAAAAATAACTTCTATAAAGTAATATTTTTTCGAGATAATGAGGGTATGACTGTATAGAGGTTATATATACTGTAGTACCATGAGTAGTTTTATTGGTTTTCAAATTTACTCAAGTTAGTATGATCAAATTTTTGTCAGATTATCGGTTTTTTCATATTTATTCGTAAAATTTTTTTATCTTTTTTTTTTCAACTTAAAGTTATATTTAATTTTTAAAGTGTTTGTCCAAAAAATCTGTAAAAGTTTACCTTTTATATACTTTTTTATGTTTATGTTTAATCTGTAAAATCTATAATAATATTAATAAATATCAAATTTTATTATCAAATATCAAATTTTACATATTTTTTTGAACAAACAATTTAGAAATAAAATATAACGTTGATTTAAAAAAAGCAAAATTATTTTTACAAATACATATAAGAAACCCGATAAGCTAACAAAACATGAGCATATTAACTTGAGAAAATATGAACCTTTTTTTTTGGTATCATTCTATTATAATAAGCTAACCCAAGAGAAATGAGTCTGTCCAATTTTGCTCAATTTTTCTAAAAATACTCTCACTTTTCATAATTACCAATATACCTAATCTAATTAATTAACAATTTGTTCTCACTGTATTTTCCTAATTACGGATGTATCATAAATTAATTAACAATTCGTTTTAACATGCATAACTACAATAAATGATACAAAATCTGAATATTATGTTCAAAATAAAATATATTACGAGATTTATGTTATTACGCATCTCACACGCAACGCGTGGATAAATTTTACTAGTATTATAATATGCAACCAAGCCGTATTCTATACAGCAGGTTGTATTAGGTAATTAGTTAGTATTTTATCCCGTATTATTAATAATCAGTTTTATCGATTTCCTTCCGGAGGTTTTATAATTACGTCACTATAAAATAATGTTTGATTTAGTGAGAGTCAAAAGCTGTCACAAGCCTGCCACTAATTTAAAAAGTTGTCACAAATCTGTCGCAAATTGACTAAACTGTCATAAAACCGTCACAAAAACCGTCGCTAATAAGCTTGTAACAAAAAACACCGTCACTAATTCCGTCGCTATTTGAGTATTTTTTAGTAGGGATACTACATCAATTAAGTTCTTTTGACATAGTTTGAACTTTTATGACCTTGATATAAATCAACTTTTTTAAAAAAAATCATGCAGAACTATATATACCAGCTCACACCAATTAACTAGAAAAGAAAGAAATAAATATCGGTTCTCAACAAAAATGGTAAGAAGTATACAAGGATTCGCATCCTTTGTCATCTATATATTAGACACACAATTTGTCTGTTTTTATATCAACGGTTTATAATATACTCAATAAATGAACTAATTACTAGCTGTACTTGTAATGTACATATACTTTTATTGTACAATTCTTAAGGAGATAATTAAATATTGAAGAAGTCTATACACTTTGAAATTCTTCACCAATATTTTTGTTGGCTCATGCAGGATAAATTTGAATTATAAACTGAGGAATGACCACTAAAAACACAAAATCTATTAATAAACTATAAAATAATTAACCTAAAATTAATTCAAAATTAAAACTAAATTTTTTTATTGGTTGACACACCCACTAAAATAGTGGATCCGATTTATATAATTGTTTTTCGACTAACAAAGTGCTGAATTTCGTCAACTAAACAGAGGGGAAGAAATATAGTGTTTTATGTAATTTGATGTATCTATAAGTCAAACAGATCTGAGTCATTAAATTATAAATGGTTTTAACACCCGTGGATAATATGGACAGACATATTGTCTGTATTTATGAGGACTACAGAGGATCCGAATCAAGTACGCAGACAAGAATAATGATAGATTTTTGTTTTTCCCATAACGCTTTGTCCAAGGACGGAAATATAAAGTTTTTATTGACGACTCCCTTAGTTTGTGACACATTTGCAACTGATTTGAATGCCTTTTTTATATAAAATTTATTAATGTAGCTTCAGTTTACTTTTATCATGAGTTCATCGCTAACAACTCTCAATGTTCTTAAACCGCACTCAGATCTTCAAAATGATTACTACTTGTTAATTGCCAATTCGTATGAAAAATAAATAAATTTGAGGTTAAATTTGCGAACGAGGATATATAGATGAAATGTCAGCTTCTTTGTACGTGGTTCTGCTTATTAATTAAGTACTACTTTAGTTTTGTTTTACTTGAACTTTGTACTAGCTATTAGTTTGTGAACTTCATTCCCTTTTATCTACTACATGCTAATATGATAATAAAAATCGGTATGTTACAGAAAATTCAGTAACAGTATAACAATATTTATCAACACTGTTGTTATACTCTTGCTAAATTTCAGCAACAAGCCGTATAGTATCAGATAAATTGTAACTGAACTGTTGCTATATATATATTTTTTCTTATAGCGATGTAAAAGTAAAAACAATATTTGTGATTAGCATTTACCTAGTTAACTTCTAAATACATTTTCCGGTGTTGTATATTGTATTATACTATATGGACTTTATTCCCTTTCTTTTCATCTATTTTAGCCTTACAGAGTATCTTTATAATCATGAAAAAAAAAAAAAAACAGTTCTAACTCTGTCACGGCAATAATATTGGATTTTCGCTCCTAAAGAAATATTGTTTCCGAGGAGACATTGTTTCCGAGGAGACACCCGTTAATCTCTTTGATACTTGATTTATTTTCTAGTTAAATTGTATGAAAAGTCACTTATAAGCATAAATAAAATATATCAAAATTAAGCAGGGATGATTTTTTTTTTTATCAACTAAAAAATGACAAAATGGTTATTCTTTCTAAAGCTCGTGGACCATCATCCTAATTGTTTTTTTTTAATACCATAACGTTATCATTAACAAAATTTAGGTATTAAAAAAAAAAACTCTCGGCTGATACTTGTTTGGATCCACCGATCACTCATATTTTACAAGTAAAATAGCTAATCATTAGTCTACAAATAAAAGCAAACAAACAAACAAATTCTTCTTCAGCTAATAAAAATTTCCTTAAAAAAATTAGTCTACAAATAAGATTCGTAAGTCATTATCCATCACATAAATAAAAGAATACATAATATGGTTTGAAGGCACTTTAACTGATCACTAAATTCTAAACTAAAAAGCACAAAATAGTTTCCTTTCTTATTAGTCCTTCTCTACCTATTAGAAAAATACATACGACAACTTGAAGGCTCTTTGATCGCTAAATCCCTAGGCTAGGCTATATAACAACAAATTATTTTTCTAACTCATATGTTAATTTGTTTGTTATATATAATAGTGTCGTTTTCTTGTTCTTCCGAGGTGCAAACAAATCGTCTTTGTCGCATGTCATGTAAGACGTTCAATGATAGAAATTATGTACGACATGCAAGATTTGAATCAGCATGCATGTCATAGTATTGTTCATTTTTGTTGTGGAAGTCTAATTTAATGAAAATCGATTATTGTACTATTGTTAATTTTTGTTGCGGAAGTCTAATCTTGTCTGGTCGTGTAATTGTTGTTGTCTTTGTTGTTCTTCATTAAAATTATGTTGAAAACTTCTAGGATGGCGAGAAATAACTGTAATATTGTTCGACTATCTTTTAAACAATCATGCAATATTTGGTGATAAAATTGTGTTCATGTTTTAAAGAATGTCTTTTTCATGATTAGGGCGATGTTTGCTTCTATTTTGAAAACAATAATATGGCAATTCGAAGGTTAAAGAACCCGACAATTTTAGCCTTTATATATTAAAAAGTCGCCTAAAAAGCGATTGATCAAATGCTCACGAATTCTAGGAATTAAAAACTAAATGGATGCAATCAAACATCAATCCCTCACTTCAAAGGAAGTGTTGGGGTAGAAAAAAAATAATTCAAAATCTGATCTGAGATTATTTTGAGATGTTTATTTGTCTGGAAATTAAATAAGTACAATAACCAGCATATCACAAAGTTGGATTACTAATAATAAAAGGTAATCATCAAGTAAGTAAAGAAAAATTGTTACAACTATAAGCCTCAATATATTGTCAAATAAAACTCTATTTTACAGATGATAAAAGCATATCCAAGGCTCGTTGCAAAAAAAATTAATTGGTTCCTAAACACCAATACAATCGCTTGATAAATTCCTCAGGGCCACAAGAACATAACTTTATAAGTTACGTACATACAGCAACTAACATCTTCTTGACAATTCTATCGGTTCTGAATCTGAATGAATCAAGTAAAGATCGTCATTCCTGTCGTAGAGATTAGCTTTTATATCGACCTTTTGCAAATTAGAATTTCGTAAATCGTAAAAGAGTAAGCTAAAAGAACTAGCCATAACCGCCACATCGGCATCAGTTATACTTACGCACCTAGCATAACGTTCTTTCTCCAATACGGCTTTTAAACTCAGTATTTTTTCCAGCCTCCAAAAATAATTTGTACAGTCTTCTGCTAAGACCCAAACCGTCAAATACTCCGCTTGCGAAATAAACGCAAGTTTGCCCTTATATTCAATCATCTGTTTGGTACTCCAATATGGCGTTTCTTCTTCGAGAATTGTGGGTGCTGAAAATATTGTGTAAGTTTCAGTGGAGATATCAAAATTTAGAATGAGACCATTCGTGAGAAGACAAAAGACTGATTCCCTGACGACAACCGGTGATTGATTTTCGAAGAAACTTGTGTTTGGTAATAGTATATCAGTGATTTTCCTCCACTTCCATGTGTTGGAATCGAAGATTTCGCAATGAAAATTGTTGTTATTGATCAGCCTGAAAAGGAAATTAAGGACACTTTTTATCAATACTTAAGAGTATAAAATACGATGATGAAGTACAATTAATCTAATGTCAATAAAATAATTACATTGAAAATCTTTTATAAACTCCTAAGTCCAATCTATTAAAAATTCAGTATTATTTTAAATTTATGGGGTAACTTTGAATGCTTTTAGTTCTATAATTGGAGTGTTTTAGTTTCTTAATTTATCAACGTATGTATGTAGCACTACTCAACTAATTCAGTTTCATACATGCAAAATAAAATAAAAACGTTAGGGAATTTTGTTTTCATCGTAATTAAAACTGTAAGAAAATAAGTTGACTGATTAATAACAAAAAATATTGTCCGTTGCTAATTTTGATCACTTGCATGGGTTAATTAGTAGAAAAGCAGGAAACAACAGAAAGGCCATCTTTTACAGTAGGAAAAAAAAGTAAAAAAAAGAAAGAACCAGAACTAAAAATCTCATAAGTTCATAACATACCATTCTTTTGGCTTTGAAAATCGAACAATTTTGTAAGATAATGGGTCAGTTCCAAGTACCACCAGAGCAACTTTTTCTGTATAGTATCTCATCTTTGGGCGAGGCAGATCCCTCCACTGTTTAGTTGTTGGCTTACAAACAAAAAATTTATAATTTTTATGCTCTTCGCTTAAACAACATATGATCCCAGTTCTCGATGTAGCCAAAATCCTGGTATGAATCTTCAGTGATCTCGGTAAATAGTCCAATGAAATTTCAGCCGACTTATCCATGGTAACAAAATTATTAACGTAGCGTAATGGTTTCTTATTTTGCACAAAGTAGCCCGATGCGGTATTCGTTCTCTCACAATGAAGGGGCCTAAAGGTCGACTCATGTGATATATTGTTCCACTCTGTACATACTGTTTTGCATCGACCCAGACTTTTCAGGTCTGTTCGAGACAAAATCTCAAAAGCTAAATCGGAACAAAATTCCGAAGACCCTATTGCTCTCTCCATCTGTCTCTCTACTTCTCCCTCAGAATATGTTGTTTTAGTTAATGAGGCTTTTGCATGACGTGTTAAGAGTTTATATAAAGAGATAATACAAGAGTTTCCTAACCCGAATAGGAATAATAAAAACAAGTTCTAAGCTAAATAGCCGGCTATAAGATAGGACTAGGAAACATAATTTAGTTCTAAACCACATAGGAAAAGCAAACATTATTTATTGACCACGTAAGAATTATATATACTAATTTGTTTTTGAAAAAAATTGATATGAAAAAATGTCGTTCCTTTCTTGAAATGGTTAAATGTAAATAACATCATGTTATCACATCAATCCAAGAAAAGGAATCTAGAAACAAATATTTTGTTGTAATTCTTTTTAACCTACCTTTGAACTTTGGGAACTTTGAATATTGTACAACTCCGTATTTAAAGACCATATACAGTCAATTGAAGTCTTTGCAAACTTTAACTTAATGTTACTTCTTTTTTTCCTTTGACAAGCAAAATTAATTGCCAAGATATAAAAAGCTCGACAAAATAATTCCTTCACCGAAGTAAGAACGAGAAATAAAAACAAGGGTATATAATTATATAAATGAGCCGAAACGAAAGGAAAACATAAAGTTCTCATATTAAAACATGATCAGACACTATAGCAATGTTGGTCACTCGTTCTACTTGTATGCGATGGCGGATCTAAACCGTTGAAGTGCCACCATTTGATTACTCTGATGAATGTGTACAGCATGTAACCAACCCAATTAATTGTTAATTACTCGCGACAACTAGCTATGATGTATTGTGAAACTAAGAGTTTGATATATACTTTGTTAATTTTCTCCGCTTTCTACGAATTATTAACTCTGAAAAATAGTACTTTTAGAGCATCTACGATAGTTGTATTAATTTTAACAAAATTAATTTTGACAAATTATTATTTAATTGCATGTTAAATGATACATATGTAACTTAAATTTAACATTTACATTAAGTGTATTTAAGTTAACAAACTTATCTAATTTTAATTAAAATTAATTATTAATTAAAATTTTATTAATTAGTCATTTTGTAAACCATTACTGAAATAGGAAGTGGAATATTAGTAATTGAAATAAAGTTCATGTTGGAATTAATCATATATTGTCACATGATCATAAATTAATAAAATTAAAAACATTATTATTTTTAACAATTTTTTTAACATCTATAAAGATATCACATAATCAATGGAGATAAAAAAAAATGTATTGTTATCTAACTATTTTAATTAATAATAAAGATATTAACACTATTATATATGCTCTTACTATACAAGTAGACAATTATCACAACCAATTAACTTCACACTAATTCCACGTAGTTAGGCAAACAATTTACTTATAATCCTCTTTAAATTCGATGGGAAATTAACATTTTATCAATTTTAACAAAAAGTTTAAATTTGAGAACTCATTTCTCTCTGTAGCCCTCCTCACTTTGTTTTTTGTTTTAATTTTCTTTTTAAACATCATACTTTACTGTCACTCTTGACTAGCATGCATATCAATAACAAATAAAGTAAATGAAATATAAATAGAACAACAATAAATTGATTTTAAGAAAACGACCCCCTTGTATGGAGAAGCTCACCTCATATTTGAGGTGTTATAGATAAGACAATTGATGTAACCTATTTCTCTAATAAAATGTTGGTAAAATAAGTGTTGCTAAACTTTTACAACGTTTAACAGCATATATAGTAGCTAAAATTTATTGACACTCATTTTATTAACAGTTTTTAAAAATTAAATTATTGGTACGTGAACTTTTTATATTGTATTGACAAATTTTGAGCAAAAATAGTACTAGTTGAAGTTATTATCTTGGAAATCTCCGTAAATAGGCTTAATTTTACTCTTATATGATTGACGTATGGAATATAATAAGTACGTACTACTTAGTACTTACATTCTAAAATTGGACATCTTGTTTGGTGTACTTATAATCGAGTAATAAGGCATCGGTTAATTGGATATTCTTTCAAAACCATTAGAATTGTACGAAAAACAAGATACTACAAAACCAAGTCTTGCCTTTAAATTGGATATGATATAATTATAGTAAATCTCTATTAGTATGGAGTTTGGCACTAAATTTCAAATATAAATGGGTGATGATATTTCTTTCAATAGTTACGTTTTTTATGATGTGACTATGTCTCTTTATTCTCATGGATCTCTATAGACCCCTTTCTGTGTTTTTTCTCTTCGAGCTTTATTTATTTGTTTTATTAAATCCCTTTTTTATCTAATTCTTTTTATAAACAATGCTTGCACCTTTTAATTATCTCATCTAACTTAGTTGATCGAGTCATATATATATTCATCAAAATCCATCTTGCGGGATGATTCGACATGATGGAGAGATTGTGATATAAATAAGTAAAACCTGCATGGAGTATTTTTTTTTTATATTTATAGTAATCAAGTGACGATCAAATTATTCATATTGCCAATACGAAATAATATTCACGCGTTTCTACGAACGTACAACAGATTATCTGGCCAGTAGTTTGTAGTCTAGATTTAGGCGTATGTTTTTTAATTTTCTTTTTATATAATTTTAATATATAAAATAAGATATATTAAAATAATTGACTTTTTTATTATTATTTTTAATTAATACGTCTTAAGTTTATGATGGTCTCAACTATGTTTCTATAATTTTATTTGGGGTTTTATAGTAATGTAAAGTTAGTTTTTAATTTACAAAATCATAATTTGTATTTTAAATATTAAAATTATATAATTTTTTTTTTACAAAACTCACATATAAATCTAGACCATTGGATTATATTTATTTTATCCGTTAGAGATTTGAATGCATTATGAACTATTGAGAATTTAAATCCAAAAATGTTGAGTTACATTTTGTCCAGTAATTGAATGGGCTAAATCGAATATTTTTTTAAATCTTGATTGATAGGAAATAAATGAGAAGAAATAGATATATGGTAACTTGGAGTATGAGAAATAGAGAGAAAAAATATTGAGTTAAAGATAGTTAATTGATAGGCTTGTACATACATGGGCAACATATTGATTGGATCAAAGACAATTTGCCTCAGAGGAAGTATTTTTACTTGGCTAATGATGTAAATGGCTGAAACCAGTGAATACTTATCTACATGGCAGCATGAAATATGATTTTCTCTTGTAGATTTTCAGTCACTTGGTTAATATCTTGGTTTCCAAGGTTTTTGATAAGCTAATGATGAATTTTTTCTAAAATTTTTACGTAAAAAAAACCCACAAAACACATTGGTCTCTTTACAGGTGTTTTAACATAAAGTAAGAATGTTTTTCTATTCATACACAGAAGGCTGCTGATGCAACGTTCAGAATAGTGAAGATTTGCAGTTTATTTGCTTGTTTTTTGGGCAACTTACTTGTCTTTGCTAATTTTATGAGAGGTTAACGATTGTTTTACTGGGTTTAGTACCTTTAAGTGATCTTAATTTTGAGTTTATTGGAATAATTCACTTGCGTTTCATCTGTTTGCTAAATGTGCAAACCAACCAGGTTGGTAATTTGAGAAGTGTCTTAAAACACCTCTACTTAGGCAAGTTTAAACCTTTACGAACTTCTCCTATCTGCATTCGTTTTGTTTACTAAACAGGATAAAAGGCGAGGGTCGCATAAGTAAAGTTTCCAAAGTAAAGTTTCAATTAAAACGTTTTTTTCCAGTTTTGTAATTGTTTGGTTAATGGTTTTCGGTTGTAATTTTTTAGATGAGTTTGGTTTTATAAGAGTTTTGGGTTTTTATATAACATGGTCCGGTGCTTATTAAAAAAAATGATAGGCTGTCCAATTTGGAATGAATATTATTGGAATGGTATTTGTGTCTTCTTATATAAAAAAAAATGCACTATTTGGTATTTTAAAAAATGGCTCATCAATTTGAGTTTTAACGACATAAAATACACCGGTGTCTCATTGCTAATTCCTACATTATTAGCGTTATTAAGATTGGATCAACTTTTACGGTAATGTAATTAACCATGTGAGGAACACATTTCTTTTGCTCTATTAAGGAGTTGCTCATGATGTTTAAGGTAGGAACCTATACTATTGTCTCTGATAATATCATTTTCTATCTTTGTTTGCATTCTAACATAGGGTACGTTACAGTGGTATTTGTATTATGAGACCGTCTTAAGGTAAAATTATACTATGTTAAGGTAGTAAAATTTTGCCGATTAAGGTAAAATTTTGCCAATAAAAGGTAATAAGGTATATACTATTTAGTATATATAATATACTTGGAATAACAAATAGATCACAATTAACACCAAATGATGTTACTTCTATACATATTATAATATAACACTGTATTTGTCAGTTCTAATGAAATTTATTTTTGAATTGTTCATTTAATTTCATATATATTTCACAAACTTGGACCCCCTAGGACATGATTTTATATATAATTTCTCCCGGCCGATGAATAGTAGAAAGGAGAACAGTTCAATAAAAAAGGGGTGAAATTAGGATATCATTTCATAGTAAGAACTTAAATCACAGTTGAATACATTTCACGACTTTGATATCACGTACTAATTTAGAATCCAATTGTAACAATTGTTCTACAACTTCTGTAAATAAAAAATTAAGTGAACAAACTTAAATTTTGTAACAAGCCCATCTCTTCTTAAATCGCAGGAGGAGGTTGGTCTGGATTCGGACCACTTGGAACTAAACGTTTCATTCCAAAATAATTTGAGCCTACCGCAACCGAGTCTTTTGCAATCATAGAAGGGGGTTGGTCTGGATTTGGACCACTTGGAACTAAACGTTTCATTCCAAAATAATTTGAGCCTAACGCAACCGAGTCTTTTGCAATCATAGAAGGGGGTTGGTCTGGATTTGGACCACTTGGAACTAAACGTTTCATTCCAAAATAATTTGAGCCTAACGCAGCCGAGTCTTTTGCAATCATAGAAGGGGGTTGGTCTGGATTTGGACCACTTGGAACTAAACGCTTTGATCCGAATTTTTTTGAATTTAACGCAGGGTGTAACGGATTTGGACCACCCAGAGTTAAGTGTTTGATTTCAAGATATTTGTGAACCGAATGTGGTTCGAAACGAGCTGCTACAAAAGAAAACAAGACAAGGGCAACTATGCCCTGAAAATACAACTTAGAGGAACCCATTTCTTTTAGTTTTAGGTGATATAATGTTCAATGCGCAAGTCGGCCTTTATATGATACTACCATCTATGTCCGGTTTAGGTTAGAAAATCAATTTAGTTACATAACTTTTAAGTCTTTAATCAATATAGTCTATAATATGATGATCTTTTACCATAGCATTTCATTTCATGATTAGGAATAAGGATTCAATTATCATAAGCATGTCCATGTATCTTTGAAAATTCAATCTTGCCTTATGGATGATAATTGATTTATTGATATTGACTTGATATTAATACAACATTGCCATTCATTGCACATTTTAATTTTTAATCTTACTAAAGTTAACTATACTTACCAAATTCTTAAGAGTGTGGGGAATCAAAATATTCTCTAAATTAAGGACATCACAAAATTAAAATGATAAATAATTAAAATCAGCAAACGAAATAACATACATACATTAACTTAGCACTTAGCATTGGATTAGATCTATTTCTACTGGTAATAAGATTTTTTATTTTTTTTTATCTAAAATCATATTTTAAAAGTCTGTTTTGAAAATACATTGAAAATTTATATTTTAAAAATCTTTTTTTTAATATTTTTTAGCTTAAAAATGAGATTTTCAGAAGCTAAATAATTTGACTTGCCAATCAAAAAATCCACTAAAAAAATATGTTGCCAAACGGACTCTAACGCCCATAAGTTGTATTTGTGATTATTAAATATCATACATTAGAAAATACATTACATTGAAATACAAACAATCAAAAATAATACTTCATTCGTTCCTATTTAATTGTTCATTACGAAATTACATGCAATTTCGACCGGCCAATAACTTGTATCAAAATTGTCGGAATGAAAAATTGTACGTATTTTCATAGTGGATAATTAAATAGGAACGGATGGAGTATATATCTTCACTATACATAATTTAATATATGGAAAATTTATCAATAATTACTATATATAACATTTAAAAACATATTTTGATTTTTTTATAAATACTTTTTGATTTTTTAAATTTAAATTTTTTTTTTATATATTTTTTAATTTTTTATGACATAAGTATTTAATTATAAATAAGTATATATATATAATTACAAAGAAATACATATAGATAAGTTTTTTATAATTAATTTATTGGTAGTTAGCTATTTGTAAGTATACTAAATTATAGTGTTAGAATAAATTATAGTGTTAGAATAAATTATAGTGTTACTAGAATAACACTATTGTAGATCGGATATAGTAAAAATATATAGGTGTGGTAACCGGTAATCGATAAAAACCAACACGATTTAAATCACATTAGAAAAAAAAAAAAGAAGTAAACCAGGTTCGTGTTACTGTATTTAATTTAGCAGGACACTACAAACCAGGCTCAAAATATAAACGTAACAACACTTAGAAAAATAAAAACATTTTCTGAAATTAGAAAAACATTTAAAAAAAAAAAAGAATGGAGCCAACAGTAGCAGCGGCGATACAATATAATCCTCAAAGCGTTGAAGACGTATTCAAAGACTTTAAAGGCCGCCGTGCTGGCATAATCAAAGCCCTCACTACCGGTATTTATTTTTATTTATTTATTTATACATATATATATATATATATATATCGATTATCTATTATCTTTACCTTAATTGTTCATTATTAGTTATTTGATAACCAGCTTGATTTGTTCCTTTTTCTTACTCTTAGTGTGGGGAATTATTATATTTTCATTTTGGCAGTTTTTTTCCTAGCGTGTGTTATTATTTTGCCCTAATTTTCTAAAACGAGTAATATTTTCTTATTACGGTGAAAGTCAGTTGATTTTAATTTTGTTATTTTGCATTACTGTGCAATATCAGTTCATTTTAATTTTGGCATTATTTCCCTAACGTGTGCGATTATTCTGCCCTACTTTTGTAAAATTAGTGATTTTTTATTACTATGGAAAAAATAATGAATTTTAATTTTGGTGTATTTCCCAAGGTGCTAGTATTATTTTGCCCTAATTTTGTAAAAATAGTAATTTTTTATTACTGTGCAAAATCAGTTAATTTTAATTTGGGCGTTATTTCACTAACATGCTATTATTTTACCCTAATTTTGCAAATTTGGTAAAAAAAAATTATTACTGTGAAAAATCAGTTAATTTTAAATTTGGCATTATTTCCCTAGCGTGCTATTATTGAACCCTAATTTTGCAATATCAGTTAGCTTTTTAGTATAAGATTTATGCCTCCGATTCGTCCTTATCACACTGTTTTCGTGCGAAATCAGTAAAAAAGCACGCGGTCAATTGTATATAATATCACAATTTATGTGCAAAACCATTAATTTACGATTAAATTTAAAAATTCTTGAAAAAAATCAAAAATTTGTAACTAAAATCAGTCTTCGGTTATTCGTTAGTCCACTTTAGCTGTCCAAAGTCAGTAATTTGACTAATCTCCATTAAAATCGACGTCGTAGTTTTTTATTATTATTTCCCCCTAACTGTGCAAAATCATTAATTTTTAATCAAATTCACGCAGTCGATTATTTCTTATCTGACATCTACTCTGCAAAATCAGAAATTTTGAATGAAATTTTATACAGTTGACCTCACTTTCTCTGTGCTGAATTAGTATTTTCTATTTTTTACTGCAATTTCCTAATGTGCTTCTTTCCTTTTGTTTCCTAATTTTGCGCAGATGTTGATGAATTTTATAACCAATGCGATCCAGGTTCGTTTTATGCTAAATTCTCCGTTAGTTCTTCTTTTTTTATTGCTGCTATTGCTTTGAAATATTTTGTCATGCATATAATTCTGATGACTAACTTTTTGAATATTCATTTTTTGTCACAAGCTGTTTTAATACTTTCTGTTTTTAGTTGAAAAGTTAGTAATTGAACTACTAACTTTTGTTCAATTATGGTAGGTAAGTTAGTTATGTGTTGGGAACTATCACTGATCAACAGTTAATGTTTGAACCAGCTTCAGTTGCGTGATTTCCCCCTTGTTAACATGCCTTTGTGTGCTAGTACATTTTAGGAAATATTCACTTACTCTGTAACTAGATTAGATTTTAGTTCCTTAGAATCTTGGAAGTGGCATCAAGTGTACTTCTTTGTCTAAAAAAAAAGATTTACTTATGTGCTCTTAAGGTTAAATTTAACATTTCCCTATCAAACGAAATTTTCAAAAAAAATATTCTAGGTCTCAGATCTTTGATATTTTCAAAGATTCTTTAACCTGGACATTCTTATATCGACTTGCACGTCTTTCCCATAAAACCATTATATGTTTTTTTTCTTGTGCCAAGGCTGATGGGTTTTTTGCTAGCGTGTTTGGTAATTGGAGTAGGAAAAGAAAGCAACTACTAGTGAATAGAAAGTACTATCGAATCTTTTATTCAATAGTGCTATCAGTCGAAAACATCTGTCATTTTTTTCTGAAAAGTCTAGATCTAGGATGATTAGTGAGGGGTGAGAGTAGTACTATATCTTAACTCAATAGTGTTATCATTCCAAATTATATGTTTCTACAAAAAGGCTAGATCTAGGATGATTACTGAAGGGTAAGATATGGTGAAAATATACCCTTGCTTGCAAACTTTGTACATAATGAGCGAGTGGACGTTGATAGTTATGACTTATGAGGCATCACGGAGCCGTCTATTGAGCTGGGAAGGCAGTTTCTTTCCAGTCTGTCAACTGGTAGGCTAATAAGCATGAATTTAAAGACCAATATGAACTAGGTATCAATTTTTGTTATGTTACACGAAGCACAACATGTCTCGAGATTTAAACTGAGGTAACTTTGAATCTAGTCAATTGTTAAATCTCTTACCGTTAAAGTAAGTGATTCTGTATCGAGTGATGAATCTGATTTGGTGATAAAGAATGTATAGTCTTTTCTATGCATTTATTGAAGCATTTCAACTGCCTCTGACCCGACCAGGAGAGAACACAGGGCCAAGCCTATGCTGTCTGATTCTGTGAGTATAGTACCCCCAATATTTGACACGCTGGGTAGAGTTCTGCTTCGCGTGAGCTAAAGTTGCAGATCACAAATAGACACATTAGGAACCTTTGTTGCATTGATTTTCTTATAAAATTGGTCTCTTAAACTGATTATCATTGATAATAGAAAATTAGGGGAAATTGCAGCTATTCAACCTCTAATAATTAATACTAGGATTCATTGCAATTGTATCAAATTTTGTTTTTGCATGTGAACCTACAAAAATCTAAAATCAGTACAACAACGTAGCACTTTTCAGTGTTTGTACACTTCTTAGGGGGAAAAAATACCCATATTCTTGGGACTTAGATGTGTAAAATGTATTAAAGTAGTGTACAAGAGCGAAAATGTATGATAGGATAGTATCAGGGGCGGTCCTGAGGCTGTTAGCACCTCAGTTTGAATTTTTTTGGCGCCCTAATTCCCCCCCCCCCCCCCCCCCCCCCCCCCCCCGTAATAGCAAAAAAAACATAATTAAAATTTTAAATAGACATCCTGACAATTTTTTCTATTCTTTCATAATACCTACAACTACACAAAATAAGACTTAATTAAATTTTCATTTTAAGTTGGAACAAAATTATAAAATTTAAATACTAGTAACAAGTAACAATCCCCAATTGAAAATATTATTGACCTTAGAAATTGAGCCGTAATAAAAAACATAAATTAATTGAAAAAAAATCACTTATTAACATTGAATTGGTGGGCACCAAAAAAATTGAAATATCAAAATTTATTTACCCTAATTGAAATATCTATTTTCCCTATCAATGGTGAACAATAACAAAATACAAAAAGTAGAAAGATAGTAGAAAAATAACTTTGTTTGAGCGCCTCTGGTAGTTGGATTTTACATGTGGCTATGGTAGTGTTGGATTTCGTCCTTGTATTGTAGTTGTATTGTGATTTATGAAATTGTTTCCTCTTTCCGTACCTCTCTGTATCTATCATCTCTGCGTTATTTTTTTTTTCTTTTAAACACAGTGGCGCTTTTAACATTTTTTTTTCTGCGCCTTGTTTGGGTTGCACTTCATAGCCCAGTCTGATTTGGCTGACCCATGGGCCGCGCCTCTGGATAGTATATACTTGAAATTTTGGTAATCCCCAACCTATTGATTTTTTCTCAAATTGGCATAGTTAAGTGCAATTAATCGCTGAGAAATGTAATGATGTAGTATTTGCTGATTTGTGTAGGTTGGTGTATATAATTGAAATTGTATGACACGTTAGTGTACTAAACTGTGATTTTCCCGTTGATATCATTCTTAAAATATGGTTGCAGTGAAGCTTAAAAAAGTAAGGCATGATAAGCCAGAACGCCATTCTTGAAAGTATCAAATCATTCAATGAATTCATGCTTCTGTAAGGTTTTTTTTTTCCTGCATCACATAATCAGTCTTTACCTTTTCTACTTCAATGGATTTGTTTTTCAGAGAAAGAAAATTTGTGCTTGTATGGTTACCCCGGGGACCAGTGGAAAGTGACTCTACCAGCTGAAGAAGTTCCTCCAGAGCTTCCGGAACCTGCATTAGGCATTAATTTTGCCAGAGATGGTATGCAAGAAAAAGACTGGTTGGCTTTAGTTGCTGTCCACAGCGACGCGTGGTTACTATCTGTTGCTTTCTACTTCGGTGCTCGATTCGGTTTTGATAAAGCTGACAGGTTTTCTTTCTTTCTTTGGGCCTTGTTTGGTTGCAACTTCTTAATAATTCGGATAATTTAATTTAAGAAAAAATTACCGGTCATCCTTCCAACTCTAGCTTTTTCAGGGCAAACATCTAGTAAAATGTATGTTTTTTAGGCTGATCAACCAAGTACAGTTTTAATTTTTAAGCAACACACCCAGAGGATGCTGAGCTCAAAAGCTGCAACCAAAAAAGTTTTAAGTTATCTTTTGAACTTTTGAGGCGTGTTTGAATCTGAGAGATCGTGAATAAAGAGAGTAAAGGTGAAGTTCCATATATCCTAATATTTCCCTGTTGGGTTTTCTCTGTTTCGTTCTACTTTGGCTTTAGATTCTGTCTTGACTCTTGATTAAGCTGACAGGTTTTCCTTCTTTCTTAAGGCTTGCTTGGCTGCATATTTAGCAAATAAGTTTGTTTTCGAAGATAGAGAAAAAAGGTGGGCTTGCCTTGCTAAAAGCTTCTAACTTTTTACCAGGAAAGTCTAGCTATCAAGCGGATCGCTCAACCAAATACAGTCTTGTTTTTAAAAGCAAAAACAAAATCCAAGTCCCTTGTTTGGTTGCACCTTTTAAGAAAGCTGGATTTTTTGGATTTTGAGAGAATCTTGATTAACTGAACCATGGAGTCGAAAAGATGCAACTTAAGAAGCCTTAGGGCTTGTTTGGTTGCACCTTTTATGAAAGATGGACGTTTTGGATTTTGAGAGAATCTTGATTTCATTTAGCTTAAAACTTCTTGCTTTTATCCAGGCAAAAGATCTAAACTCAGCTTTTAAGCTGATCAATAAATACACTTTAGATTTTAATAAAAAAATAAATTAGCTTAAAAGCTACAACCTGACTTGGCCTTGGTATCTTTGTGAAATTTTGAGGCGTATGTTTGAATCTCAGAGGTTATGATCAAACTATCAAAGTAGGTGGAGTGCGTTACATTCCAATATTGTCCCCCTTCACTTTCCTGATATTTATAGTGCATAATGTGAAGTGAGTCTATAGAATGTGGGAATGGGAGTAGTGTTATCCAAAGTTACCATTGCCATTTTTCTTGAACTTTATTTTTGTAAAATTGAAAATTTTGGCTTCTGGTGTTGTAGGAGACGTCTTTTCAACTGGATAAATGACTTGCCCACGATTTTTGAGGTAGTCACTGGATCTGCTAAGAAACAATCTAAGGACAAGTCAGCAGTCTCTAATCACAGCTCCAACAAAACCAAGTCAAACACTAAAGTGGTAAGAACATCTTTCTTTTGGTCTCGCTATCTGATGGATGAGCTAATTACAGTAAATGGTTATTATAATAACAAGGCTTGTCATCTTGACTAAATGAATTAATTTAGTAGTATTATCAATTCTTATTGAAGTGTGTTGGCACCGGTGTTCTAAAAGGCCAGTTCTAGCGAAAATAGGTCGCCTACCGCCTAATTCCACTGAATCCCGCCTAATCACCGCTTAATCCTTCTGAACACTTAGGCACCTAATCTCTCCTACTGCCTGGTGTCAGGCTAGGCTTGTTTTTTAAAACACTGGTTGGCAACGGTTTGAAAAGCGTCATGTTTTTTATTAAATACCATTTTATCAAAGCAGCATGACTCTGACATTGCAAAGCTAAATCTTCTACAACTTGCCTCGTGCACATAATAAATTGTCTTGTTTTTGCAATAGTAGATTTCGAATGTGTAAAGGACAAGATATTGCTGTATTATTTCTTGTTTGTGTGAAGTATGAACTACTGTTAGCCAGTGATAAAAACAGAAATCTACCTTTTGTCACAGAGAACCGTACCTTGAGATAAACTTACATTTTTCTTGCTGTTAGGCGGTTCTTCATATTTCTTGAAAATTAAAACCCTCTTTATTCTTACAAGTTCCGGAGTACTCTATTAAAAGCTTCAGATGATTAGCAGCATTTATAAACCTATATCATCCTCGACGAGTGTAAAACTATGTGTAACACCTCCTACGTATCAAGAACACCATACACAATATTTTAATAGAAATTACTTAGGATGCGAATGAATTGACTAAAAGTTTAGATTCTCTCGCTGAACGGACACTTTTCTTGCAAGTACTTACTAAGTTCAGAAATTCCATTTCTGAACTTAGTAAGTACTAGAGTGTGATGTTAAAAGTTTCAGATTTGCAAGGGGGAAAATGTTTCTATCCTTTTGTCTTACTCTTTCACTGAATTTATCAATTTTTATATGCTCGCATTAACTGTTATGAAAAAATATAAACAGCGTGCACCAGAGCCTGCAGCCATACCTCTCTCCACAAAAGAGGAAGAGGTTGGACAGGAGGAGGGAGAAGAGGAAGAAGAGGAGGCAGATGATCACGGGGATACCTTGTGTGGCGCATGTGGTGAGAACTATGCTTCGGATGAGTTCTGGATATGTTGTGACCTATGCGAGAGGTGGTTTCACGGAAAGTGTGTGAAGATCACTCCTGCCAGGGCAGAGCATATTAAGCAGTACAAATGCCCAACTTGCAGCAACAAGAGGGCTCGACCTTGATGCGTATTTTGATGACGTGGTGAAATTCGAATTTGTGTATGTGCTATGTTGGATTTCGCTAGCTGTTTAGTTGTAAGATTTGCTTCTTTGCAAGACTTGTTAGGTGTTATGCATGAACTAGTTTGGTCTTGTTAATGTTCATTTGTAGATTATTTCGACCCCCTCAACATGATTTTGATATTGAATCTGTATTTGGATAATGTAGTACAAGATTCTTGTGACAGTTGAGGAAGTAAAGTGTCTTCCTTTTTCTAGTATATTTGACAAATCCCTGTGATGGTTGGTGAAGATGATCCAGGATTGCTACAACTGTAACCGCTGTTTTTTTATTTAATACTAACACAAGAAGTTTAGTTGTCGTTCCTTTTAAACTCTGAAAATGAAACGACTAAATTTGTTTTCTATACCAAACCTTGGAAGAAACATGTAACAGTGTTGTTTTCTGTTTAAATTGCAGCGGATCTATAGGAAACAATTGTAGCAATCAGTCTGGTCAAAACTCCTTTAGGTTGGATTTTGATTTTCAAGTATATCAAAAATTTACATTTTGCAACTTCATTCCCACAGTAAAAAGCTAGTTTGATCTTAGATTCTCTTGGATCTAAGTTTCTAAAATTTTAGACGAAGTATCGGGATTATCTTGCTTCGAGTATCCATGCTAAAGCTTGTACAGGATCCTTCAAGAGCATTGCGGGTATGTGATGCAGTTTTTACTACTTGTGTAATACTCCATGTACTATTTTCTTGTCATTTTCTCGGGAAGGCTACTATTTATTTATGACTACTATTTATTTATGAGTGGTGATATAAGAAGATACTTTTTGATATAGACTCTTGCAGAGACTAATTATGGACCGTTGATGTATTCCATATACATTGATCTAATGGTCCACAGTTAGTCTCTACGAGAGTCTATGTCAAAAAGTCTCTTCTTATATCATCACTCTTTTAGCTTAATGCCAAATATTGTAATCGATAATGTTGTTAAGGTGTTCTAGAACAGACCAGTTTATTCACACAATTTCTCGGCTCAATTC
Organism: Primula veris; assembly: GCA_963682055.1. Lineage (NCBI taxonomy): Eukaryota > Viridiplantae > Streptophyta > Magnoliopsida > Ericales > Primulaceae > Primula > Primula veris. The sequence goes on along the minus strand of OY821744.1, from coordinate 5,326,632 downwards.
ACGGGCTGTTCTTTTTACAGTAGATCTGTGCTATAGAAAATGCGTTATGTTGCGTATGGATCATTGTCTTTTCAGAAATCTTTATTAAAAAATTGTGTGATATTCCAAAATATTTTTAATTTTGTGACTAGTCACTGTTGAGAGCTAATGCAGAACTTCCACCTTGAAAAATGGGAAGGAAGCTCAATCTTCCAAAACAAAAAAGCTTATCCTCTCTCTCTCTCTCTCTTTCACACACACGCACACATAACAACACACATAACTAAAGCCTCTGCCTCTGGTTTATGAACTACATGCATGTGCTTTGTAAACACGACCTTTTATTGGAAAGTGGAAATATACAGGATGCAGTTGAAATGATTAAATTTTCGGGAAAAAAATAGGTTTAGTGCACCTAAATAGGTTGATGTTAATGATTTGGATATTTATCTTTCAACTTTTCTAATTTAGGTATCAATGTCTAAATTAATCACGAAATCATGTCACTTGACAGCACGTGCTTGATAAACTTGAACGTAAACGGCTAATTTTGTTATTTTGTACCAAAATATATCATCATATAAAAAATTTTCCCCCAAATTTGGACTATGTGCTGATTTTTGTTATATGTGAAATTGGGGGTAAATGTTTTTCTATGATGATATATTTTGCTACAGAATGACAAAATTACTCTCTCAAGTTAACGTTTGTAAAGCATGTGTTGTCACGTGATATGATTCCGTGATTAATTTAGACGGTGATATCTAAATTGAAAAATTATTATTATAGTGTGATACTCAAATTGAAAAAATTGAAAGATATATCTAAATCGTTAAAAATACATAGTTTGGTGTACGAAATGTATAAACCCCAAAGAAATGAAAAATTTATTCCAAATGTTGCATTAGTAAGTACTACGATATGGAGTTCATTATCTTGCCGTTAAGTACTAACCATTATTTTAGAAAGGATCCTCGAAGTATCGAATATGGTTTTACATCTCTTTGTAGATATGCAGATCTCCTGTTAATTGTCATCCAAGATCTTTGTAGAAACAACCGACCCTTATTTTGGTACCTTCTTCACTTACAGACCAAGATGTGTTCCTTGTACAAGACAAACGAATATATAACTATAAGAGAAAGTGATAATCTCAGTAATTCTTTACACAATTGTACACAGGTATTTATAGTCTAGATTACAACTAATGTCAAGGGATTACAATCTATAATTAAGGTAAATTAGAGGCTAAAAATAAGGCTTGAAATCCTCATTCAAATATTGGCTATGAATGGTGTATATTTGGCATTAATGGTGATTGTTGATGATCTTTGACTCCTTGATTTGTGCCCTTGAGTTTAGTGGAGTTACTGTCATTTTGTATATTGCTAATACTCCCCCTCAAGATGGACGTTCCCGGAGATAGTCCTATCTTGTATATTAATGGCGAGAAACGGTAGCTTGGTAATGGTTTAGTGAGTGCATCCGCAAGTTGATCGGTTCCTTTAATATGTTGTACCCTTAATGATCCGGATTGTACTTGTTGACGGACAAAATGAAATGATAATGCCACATGTTTCATTCTTGAGTGGAAAACGGGGTTGGCCGAGTAATGAGTCGCACTTAAATTATCACAATATATAACCGGTGTTATAGAAATTGGTACCTTGAGTTCACGAAATAGGGACTGAAGCCAATTAATTTCGGCTGTGGTATTAGCGACAGCCCGGAACTCAGCTTCGGTTGATGATCGGGAGACGACTTTTTGTTTCTTTGCGGACCAAGAGAGTAAATTACGTCCCATGTATATTAAATAGCCGGAAGTTGATACATAATCGTCCTTGTCTCCGGCCCAATCGGCGTCACAGAAGGCGTGTAATTGTCGATGGGATGTGCGGTGTAATTGTAGCCCAAGGTGTATGGTGCCATGTAGATATCGGAGTAATCTTTTCAAGGCACACAAATGAGCTTCTTGTGGACATTTCATAAATTGAGCGAGTTTGTTAACCGCGAACGAAATATCGGGTCTTGTAAGTGAGAGATATTGAAGTGATCCTACGGCAGAGCGATACTTGGTTAGATCACATGACGGTGTATGCGTTTGTTGAAGAAGAGGGGGTGAAACTGTCATGGGCGTTGAACTCGGCTTGGATTCGAGCATGTTGAACCTGCTTAGAATATCAAAAATGTACTTTGTTTGAGACAAAAGAAGACCTTTTGAATTTGGGGTGACTTCAACTCCCAAAAAATATGAAAGTGGACCAAGATCTTTAATTGAGAAACGGTTGGCAAGATTGTTGATGAAGGCAGCAAGGGCTTGTTTGGATGGACCTGTTACAATAATATCGTCTACATACACTAGTACGTAAATGAGATTAGTATCGGTAGATAAAATGAATAACGAAGGATCCGCAAGGGAGGCCGTGAATCCGTAATTAATGAGATAGGTGGTGAGCTCGTTGAACCAAGCTCGGGGGGCTTGTTTTAAGCCGTATATCGCCTTGTTGAGTTTACAAACAGAGGCCGGATTTCCTGCATCAACAAAGCCTGGAGGTTGTGACATAAAGACTGTTTCTTGTAATTTACCTTGGAGAAAAGCATTGTTAACGTCCAATTGACGTAGTAACCAATTGTTAGATATAGCAAGTGATAAAATGAGACGAATGGTGACAGGTTTAACAACCGGACTAAAAGTATCGGTGTAATCTATTCCTTGAAGTTGATGAAAACCTTTGGCGACAAGTCTAGCTTTGTATTTTTGTATAGTATTATCCAGGTTGTATTTGATTCTAAAAACCCATTTACAACCGATAACGTTTTGTGTTTGAGTAGCGGAAGCAAGAGACCAAGTATTGTTTTTAATTAGAGCATTATATTCCTCAAGCATGGCATCTCTCCAATGGGGTATAGTAAGGGCTTGTTTAACGGTTGTTGGTAAGGAGTGTAGGGTTGGAGTTGTGGCTAAATGAGCATATTTAGGGTTGGGTTTTATTATTCCTTTGGATAAACGAGTAGCAACACGGGGTGGAGGAGGCGGTGGAGGAGGTGGTGAGGACGTGGGTGGAGGGTTCGGGGGTGAAGGAGATAGAGGTGTGGGTGATGGCGAGCGAGGTGGCGAGTGTGGTGGCGTTGGCTGTGGTTGAGGATGGGTGGGAGCAGGAGGTAGTGGTAGTAACGGATCAGGGAACCAATCTTGTGTAAGAATGGGTTCATGTGAAGCAGTCTTTGGTTTGTTAAGAATATTATAGTATGGAAATTCATTATCAATAAATGTGACATGTCTAGAGGTGTATACCTTATTAGTTATCGGGTTTAGGCAATAATACGCGCTTTGAGATGATGAATACCCAATAAAGATGCAAGGAGTAGATTTAGGTTGGAGTTTGTGGGTAGTGTAAGGTTTGAGCCAAGGGTAACAAAGGCAACCAAAGGAGTGTAGCTTGGTATAGTTGGGTTGAGTAAGAAATAAACGGAAATATGGGGATTCGTTTTGAAGAGTAGGTGTTGGTAAGCGGTTGATTAAATATGTGGCGGTTACAAAGGCGTTTGACCAAAATTTTGGAGGTAGATTTGCGTGGGTTAGAAGGGCTAGACCGGTCTCAACAATATGACGGTGTCTCCTTTCGGCAAATCCATTATGTTCCGGGGTATGGGGAGGAGAGGTGAGATGAGAGGTACCATCTTGTAGAAGGGTGGGGGTGAGTTTAATGTATTCACCACCATTGTCGGAAAATAATTGGATAATTGGTCTTTTAAAGAATTTTTCAACTATAGCTTTGAATCGTTGAAATGTAGAGTAGGTATCGGACTTTTGTTTTAATGGGTAAAGCCAAGTATATTTGGTGTAGTGATCTACGAAGATAACATAATATTTGTAGTCATCATGGGAGTGAAGCGGTGATGTCCAAACATCGGAGAAAATTAATTCCAAAGGAGCATTGGACGTAAGAGTCGAGGTTGAAAAGGATAACTTGTGACATTTATTCATTTTGCAAGCATTGCAATAATTGAAATTAGATGGTTTACAAGGAATAGAAAATTGTCTTTTAAGCAATGATAAAATCTGAAGTGACGGATGGCCTAGACGGTGGTGCCAAAGGAGAGTTGAGTTGTTGGCGGCATTGGTGTAGAAGACATGGCAGACGGGAATGAGGTTGGAGGACCGACTGAAATTATTTGGGCGAGTGTATGGATAGAGGCCTTCACTGACTGGACCTTGGAGTATAATCCTGCCCGTGTGAATTTCCTTAAAGAAAAAATGAGATGATGAGAATTCAATATTAGCGTGATTATCTTGGCAAAATTTTGAAACGGATAAAATATTACGAGACATAGATGGAACATAGAGAACATCATTGAATTTAAGAGTTGCAAGAGGGGTTTGAATTGAGAAGGAGCCAATATGGGTAATAGTTAGAGATTTACCATCACCAATAATAACTTCATCATTACCATCATAAGGGGTATGAAGAGAGAGATTGGAAAGATCATTTGTGATGTGGTGAGTGGCACCACTATCAACTACCCAAGACGGAGAGGAAGTAGATGCAAGGGTTGTATGATGAGCTTGTGGACGTGGGTAGGAAGGCTTTGGGTTGCGAGGTGTGTACGGCTTAAAAACCACATCTGGGTTGACCTTGGACCAATTTTTGCAAGTAGAGAAGGTGTGGCCAATATGACCACAAAACTGACATAGATCATTGCATCGGTATTTGTTGTTTGGAGGCAGGAATTGGGATTGATTTGGGGGTCTGTAATAAGAGGGATTGGGGGCAGTGTGTTGGGCTGAGTAGTAGGGGCGAGGGTTGGGTTTGAAGAGTCGGGTTTGGTTGTTTCGGTTGTGGGCAAGGAAGACAGAGGTGGGTGTCGGTGCTGGCTGAGAGATGGCTAGCTTGTTTTCAAAATTCAGTAGCTTTTCATGGAGGATATCAAATGGAATGGGTGTGTCACGGGATTGGATGGCTTCAATGATAGGACGGTATTGAGTTTGATCAAGGCCATCAAGAACATGTTCGATGACATCGTCATCATCAAGTGGTTTTCCAAGATTAGCGAGGTCGATGACACAAAGTTTGATTTTATCAAGATAATCGGTGATAGATTCATCATTAGTTTTGGTGATAGATTTGAGGCGAGTTTTTATTTGTTTGATGTGACCACGGGAGGCATTAGCGAAGGTGTCGGAAAGGTGTTTCCATGCTTCTGCGGCGGTTTTGGAAGGTGATATGTGAGATGCAATGTTCGGGTCTACTGTACCGATTATTGCAGCAAATAGCAATTTGTCTTGACGAACCCATGTGTTGTATGCGGGGTTGGGGACGGTTGTGGTTTCATTGGTGGTTGTTTCGGAGGGACGGGGGTGAGACCCATCAAGGAATCGATACAAGTCAAAACCTTCTAGGAAGGACCTAACTTGAACCGACCATGTAGAGTAATTTTTGTTGGTAAGTTTGATTGATTGGGATAAATTAACGTAATAAATGGGATTGTTGGGGTCATTTGGGTTGGCTATGGTGGTTGCGTGAGACGCCATACTTAAAGAATATGTTGCTTAAGGATCGAAAGTGCTCTGGTACCATATAAGAGAAAATGATAATCTCAGTAATTCTTTACACAATTGTACACAGGTATTTATAGTCTAGATTACAACTAATGTCAAGGGATTACAATCTATAATTAAGGTAAATTAGAGGCTAAAAATAAGGCTTGAAATCCTCATTCAAATATTGGCTATGAATGGTGTATATTTGGCATTAATGGTGATTGTTGATGATCTTTGACTCCTTGATTTGTGCCCTTGAGTTTAGTGGAGTTACTGTCATTTTGTATATTGCTAATAATAACTTGTTTGGTCATAGGTTTAAAGTAAATTTAACTTAATCTTTCTGTGTTTTAAGGTTATTGATCAACGACCGTCTTAAACTGAGCAACCAAACACAAAAATTTAAGAAACTCTCGTCAACTTTGATTTTTGAACCGTTCAAATATTTACTCACCATCTTCTTGAACATAACGTATCACACTTTTATTTCAAAATAGCATTATGGACTAAAAAACACACATACTATTGATAGCAATTTAATCAATTGATTCAAGACTGTGTAATTTTGATAGTGATAACATTCTGCAACTAAACAACCGAAATGAAAAAAATCACAAATTAATCACAAAATATGGAAGAAAAAAGTGTTTCCATGACTCGACCACCCAGTAAATTCTATTCCACTTAATCCCTCTTTCATGGCTACATATCTTTCCGGCTAAGGAATGGGAAATTTTTCTGCTGTTACATGAATCCAAATCCAATTTTAATTTCATCCGGGAAAAGCCATCTTTTTCTCAACAATGTCTTTGTCATTTGATCCAATAGCCTTCCGTTAGATAGGAAGAGATTTTATAAATACTGATAACTCTCGGATGGAGTATTAGAACGGAAAGATCCATTAGATAATGAACTATTGTTTCTAAGCCATCTCTGGCGATTAATCAACAATTCGAAGTGCTTTTCTTGCGTATTCTTGATAAACCAGCCAAGATATTAACAGGTTTTTTTTATAGTGATTATAGTCAAATTAGAACATAGTAAGCATGTCAATCTTTTTTTATGATTTTGAGACCCCTTACCGGTCTAAATAGCTGCCCGGGAAGAGAAACATAAACGCGAAATGTAAACAGTGAAAAAATGACAAAAAATTAAAATCTATACATAAATTAACCGTACGGCCAAATTCAGAAACAGTAAAAGTGATTTTTAAAAAGCGAAACGATTTTACCGGTAACTATAGAGTAATAGTATGTCATATACAATGTTGATTAAAAAAAAGAAATCATGTTATACACTAAAAACTTCTGTTTTAAAATTCGCGCTACATAGCGCTATGTAGCGCGAAATAGCGCTTTTTTGGTAAAAAAACGCAACGAAAAATCACGATTTTGGGTGGAATTGCGCTAAAATCGCGCTATAGGGGACCAAAAGCGCAAAAAGCGCGAAATTCTGGACCAAAAGCGTAAATAGCGAGTTAAAAAAAAACAGCGGATCTAAATAATAAATATATATTGTGCAATTTTCATAAATTTGTCTGCAGTCCAGATGGTTAAGTCTGTGCTGTAATTTCCAGCAGACTTAGGTTCAAAACTCACCAACAACAATTTTTTTTTTTTGATTTTTTTTTATTACTATCTAATATAACTATACTTTTTTTTTTTTTTTTTTTTGTTATATATTCTAAAGTTTAATGCATATTTAGGCGAAAAAAAATACACCGCAAAGCGCTATATAGCAACGCTATTAGCGCTTTTAGCGTTTCTCTCGAAAAAACGCTACGATAGCGATAACGCTATTTAAAACACTGCTAAAAACCAGTGTTCTAAAAACGCGTCTACGTGTAAATTAGACGGTGCGTATACGGTAGACAAAGCCTAGAAGCATAATAGATTACGCGAGATTAAGCAGATTAGACGATGATTAAGTATAATTAGACATGATTAGACGATAGACAGACCAGTTCCGCCTAAATCCCGACTTAGGCATTTTAAAATATTAGTAAAGACAGAATCATGACATCATTGCTGGACCCCCCAATTAGGCAATTAAGTGTAGTGTACTTGCGTTAAACAAATCTTTCATTTAATTACAAAACAGAATATCCTAATCATCACAACAGAATAATTATTTCCGTGTAATAAGATATTTTCACCATGTGTATATAATTATATATATAATATCTATCTCTCTCTACATTTCATTTCATTTCATTTCTTTATACACACAAAATCTAATAAATATAAATAATAATACACCATCTTCTCTCTTTCTATATTTATATCTCTATCTTTCTATATATATATATATACAGACATATCTTTATATTATAGATATTATATAATTTTTTGTGTAAAAATGTCTAGCGGGGAAGAAAGTACGGAGGAATATTCGAACGGAGAATCGTTTGAGAAGATGAATCAAAGGATAAGAAAGAGATCTAAAGAGATTTTATCGAAACAAGCGGTTAAATCTAAAGAGATGTTATCTAAACACGCCGTTAAGATCGCTAAACAAGCCGAGGAACACGAACGATTCATCAATAAGGTTGTTCTTTTTCCTTTTTTTTCTTTTGTTTTCTTTTTGGTTTTTAGGAGAATTGATAAAAGTTAAGTGAATTTTGAGGGTTTAAAATAAAAACAAATAGAATATTATACAATAGGTTAATTTGTTAATAATAATAGGGGCACTTTGTGAAATTTTGATATTTTTAGCACTTTTGGGTTTTATTTTTGGTTTTGTTTTTTTGTTGTTATTTTTATTTTATTGTGATTTTTGGTACAGGTAAAGTGTTTTGTTTAGTAAGATATTTGAGAGCGATCGCAGAGTTGTGCTATTGTTGTGTATGTGATTGTGGGCTTATTTTGTTGCGAGTTTAAGAAAAAAGTACTTTTTTTGGCGAAAAAAAGAAAGAAGAAGGAACAGAAAAACACCTGGTAAAGCTCAGGTTAAGGTTGTTGTTTTTTAGTTTTTTTTTTAAATTTTTTTTACTTTATTGTGATTTTTTGGTCTGGTTAAATAATTTTGTTTAAGACAAGTCGACAGGGAAGTAACTAATTGGAGACAGTCGGGGCTATGATAAAAAATGATGAAAAAGTAGTTTTTTCTATGTATTTGGATCAAAATCTTATAAAATTAGCGTTTATTTGAGAGCGATCACAGGGTTGGGCTATGTGTGACTGTGTATGTGATTATGGGCTTATTTTGTTGCGAGTTTAAGAAAAAAGTAAAAAAAAAAATGAAGCAAAAGAAAAAACATGAAAACACCCAGTAAAGCTCAGATTATAAGTTGATGAAATAAATACAGTTCAGTTTATTACAATGATTACATTGCAGTTTCTGAGGTAACTAAAGAGTAGTGTTATGTATACGTACGTGATTATGGCCTTGTTTGGTTGAAGATTTTGAGTGAGTAAGTTGGATTTTTTTAGGTTGAGAAATGAGAAACAAGTTGTGTTGGTTGCCTTTTCTTTTCAGGCAAAAAAATAAGTGATTAGCGGGGGTGTCTGCAAAACTAATAGTGTATTGGGTTATCTATACTTTCAAAATTGATGATATTTTTGTTATCGATGTCATTAAGAAGTGGTGCCACGTGTACGTCTGGGCTTGTTTTGTTGAAGATTTTGACTGTTTAAGTTGTGTTTTTTGAGGTTGAGAAAAAGTTGTTCATCTAAGGTTTTAACCTTCTTCAGACAAAACAAAAAAAATAAATATGGAAAAAGTGTTCTTATAAGTTGATCAGCTAAATACGATCCAACTGTATAAGCTGGAATATTGGAAAGTCGAGATTAGATGCAACTAAAGAAGCATATTACACTCATTTTAACCAAATACAATCTAGAGTTTAAGCAAAAACAGAGAGACTAGCCCAAAATCTGCAACCAAACAAGCATACATATGAAAATAATATGGTTGCTGAACTACTGGGGAAAATGATAGTCGATAGACAGATAGAATGAAAAGATTGTACTACTACTTGCTATTACTTCCACACTGCCTTTTCGGCCCTTTTTTGCCAATAAGGCAAAAAATAAAAAATAGTTTTTTTGGCTGTGCTTTGTAATTTCTGTATCTTGATTTGATTAAGGGGGAAAATTAACCACTAGACTGGTTGTTTGAAGTTCAAAATGGTCCAAGCTCCAAAATTGTCATGTTTATAACTTGTTCTTCACTATTTTTTGTTGGATTAAACAGGTAACTCATTTCTGTGGTGTTCTTGGCTTTGGAGCATTTTGCTTTCTTTGGGGTGCAAGTGAGTTCTAATGCTATGCCTCTGATTTTATTAGAATTGATAATCAAGATTCCTCTATTCTTGATCTCTGATGATGTTCTATATTTTGGTCTATTGTAATTGCTCAGGGCCTCAAGACATTCCATATGTATACTGTTGTTTTTACGTGTTCTTCGTTCCTCTCCGATGGATATATTACCGCTACAAGAAATGGCATTACTATCTTCTGGTAAGACCGAACACATTTTTCAAGTTGCTATTAGGTGTTTCCACTTGTAGATTGTGATTATTTTGCACCCCTTTAACATAGTAGCAGTTAGTGGTATAACGAGATAGAAAAAGTTTCTGCATTTGATTAGATTGCTATCCATGAACTTTTCTTTAAAGTTGCTCTAGATTTGTCCTTATCCTGTTTATCTAAGTATTTAATATAGGGAAAAGCTAACCAATGCCTGTTAAGCATGTATTGTATTTGTTGTACTTATTTTTTTATAGTAATTCAATGATAAAATTTCCATAACTTGAGTAAATTAAATACATAAATTGGTAATGCACTAATGTAATGTATAAGTGCAACAATGGTATGGTATAAATGCAGCAAAATTTGCATTTAATGTAACTTGAATTTGGAAAGTCATTTAATTCTTAAACGATGCCCCGGGGGCACTCGTTAGCCAAACCGTTTAATATATCTCTTTGCACGTCACTTGTAACAGTGTTGGAAGTGGATACGTATCATGGTAATATGCAAAGAAAAAGTTCTTTCGAGAAGTCTTGGAAAATAATGCCCATATGTGCTAATTTGGAGTTACTAAATAAGAAAAACTTAATTTTCTAACTGCATTCTTGATCACTGTGATGCACAGCTTTTACTAGTACCAACTGTACCATTACATTTTAATGCAAATAATTACGTTCTAGTTGTTGATTTAGCATTTGTTTGCTTATGTGGGGTCATAAATGACAAATCGGTAAGATGATTTATTTTTTTGCAGGACTTTTGCTATTATGCCAATACCATATTCTTGGTCCTGCTACTTTTGTATCCGAAGAATGAAAAGCTTTTCATGGTTTGTTTCTCATTTGCCGAGGTGAGCAAAAGTTGTCATAATATAACTTTCAAAAATGGATATGTTTCTACAATGATGGCAGCCCAGTTTCCTTTGTTTATATTTTTAACTCATTGAATCTGCTTGTAGGGACCATTGGCTTGGGCTCTGATTATTTGGCGCTGTAGCTTAGTTTTTAGTTCAGCGGACAAACTTGTAAGCGTACTTATCCATCTTTTACCAGGTAACTTTTCTCCTTTTTCCCCCGGCACTGCACTGCACAATTTGTTAAATTCAAGTTTAGCAGAAAGCTTTTTAGAGTTCCAGATCACGTATTTGCCAATACAGATAGTATATTTTTGTGTGCTTGACTACTTGTGATGAAATTCTAAAGCAGTCCTAGTTGTGGTCTAACTTCTTGAATTGTTTAGGTCTGGTTCTGTTTCCGGTTTTTCTTTTCGTGTTTACAAAACTTTAATAATTTTAAACCCACATAGTTTAAAAGGAAAAAAAACGATTCTGCCCTCATTTTGGTTCTGCATTCCAAACATTCTTAATTCTCAGCTTACAAATAAGCAGGGCATAAAAGAATACAACTGAAAAACATAACTTTTGGTGAATGCTGACAAAGTGTTGTTATTTCCTGCTTTCGGCGAAGTTGTATTCTATAAGAGAGATCTTACCAATCATTTTCATTTATAGCTTGTTTACAAAATTCTCTGGATTGGTAGTAGTTCGCATTTCCCCATTTGTTCAATAAGAAAACAACCCCTAAACAATTTTGATTGCGTAATTTTCTTTAGGTATTGTTTTCTTTACAATCCGTTGGTTGGATCCTGCCTTCTTTGAGGCAATGCATCCAGAGGGAACTGCTAAAATACCAACTTGGCCTTACGTTGAAAGCAAATCATATCTATGGACATGGTTATTTCTGGTACCGCTGGCTGCTTATACCCTTTGGCAGGTTCTTTATTTCTTCATAGTAAATGTATTACGCCGCCAAAGGCTGTTAAGAGATCCAGAGGTCATGACTTCTTACAGGTCGGCTTTTAAATTTATTTTGCATCTCTCATGGAATCTAATTCCTGTTTCTTTCATTCTTTTGTTGGATCAGTTTGGTATTTGTTTCTTTGAAGTTGCTTGTGTTTTTTGTCTTTAGGGGATTCAGTATTTTGTGTAGTTTAAACTTTAAACCCTTTTTCTTAAGCGTATTTCTGTTCATAATTTTGATGGAAAAGCTCTCTAAAATAATGCTTTCAATTAATGACTTTAAGCAGTTTATACACACTGGTACCTAAATCTCTTGTACCACTTACGGATATTCAAATGTGGTATCTCATTTAGCAAAACATCATTGTTTGACCCCAATGTGTTAAAAGGTTTATGTTTCAATTCACGCACCGAAACATGGTACTCAGGCCTACCAGTTCCCATTTTTGCGGGCACACCTAATACGTCGACATGTTTTCAGAGACAAAAAAACTTATTAGGACTAAGTTCATTTGGCCTTCTCCCTTTATCATACTGCTTCACTCATTAACACATTACATCCCGAAATAGCAGTACAGCTAAGGCTACCCCCATCATACTGGTATTTCAATATAAAAAGAAAACATTTATATATTTTCTCTGAACATGAAACTGCTTCTCTTACCAGCTTCTGAACATCTAGCTTTCGATATTCAATTGACTAGCCATTTAAAAAAAAAATAGAAGTGAAATCAACAAGTATATCTTTCTATCTGGAAAATTGTCTTAGGTATTGTTTTTCCAGTTCTTTCGTCTCATGTAACAGATTTATTGGTTAATATGACCGTATGTTGTTAATAGGGAACTTTCGAAAAAAGCACAGAAGGCAAATAACGTATGGTGGCAATTAAGTGGGTTGCTTGGAGAACAGAACCGTCCTTTCATGTACATTATGCTTCAAGCATTTTTCACAGTGGCAACAATGGCGCTTACAGTCCCGATATTTTTATCATATAAATTACATGTCGTTTTCCAAATACTCAAGGTATCTGCAACCATATGGAACGGAGGAAGCTTTTTGCTCGAGGTAATGCCAAGGCAGGTAAATCTTAAGGAGAAGAAAAAAACTGAGAAACCTGGAATACTACCGCAAGATGATGAGTCATCGGTTCTGATGGAAAATACAGAGACTGCTGTCAATTCTGATGGTTTGGTTTTGAGAACTGATTCTGATAGTTGAATGTCAATACACGTGTGCCTCTATATGTTTCACTTGGTTGATGTGTGTGAAGAAGATATTGGTTTATATGCTGTTGGTAGGTAATATAGTCAAAGGAATTTTGAAATATGTTTTCCATATTCAAGGTGTTTTCGAACTGAAGTTGAAAGTGTAGGAAGCACAAAATGGTTTGAATGCTGCTCTGTTAGGTTGCGAAAAAAATTTCTTTATGCCTTTTTCTTTTAAGCTCATTGTACTTCTTTTAACGTATTCCATATTTGTTAAACAGATTTTTACTCATTTGTTAAACAACTTGTAAAACATGTTGGTACGAACCATAGTTGATATAGGACAAGGGAGCAGAAAACGAATATAGATCTTTTTGCAACATTGTGGGTCGTGTGACAAAATATATGCAAATTTTCGTCGTCTTGCAAGACATAATGACTATAAATTCTTTTTAAAGTGTATGTAACATAATAAACTTCTGTGCATTACACTTTACAAAAGACATATGTGCTATAGGCTATAGCAAGAGCATGCTTGAAGCCTTTGAGCTACGTGACTTCCTAGTTTTTGTGGCAAACGAAAATTGGATCTTATTACACTCCGAACAATGAATTTATTTACACTCTACCTTTGACTGTATACGCTATACCAAGTACCTTGAGCAGAGTCCTTAACGGGCAGTTATTCACTTGCAAATTTGCACTTTAAAAGTGTATACGAGCCTAGCTTGAGGCAGAGACTACCGTTTTCTAAGTTGATGATTTCAAATAAAGAACCCCTGCTATGTTTATTAGGGTGAAAACAAAGTTCGAATAGGTCTCAGAACGAGCAGCTCATGAACTGTCCACGAGCAACTCGTTTATTGAAACGAAAAATAATGGCATCAGCTTAAATGGATGTTCCCAGGACTTCTGTACATTTAGTGATTACTAATCCTAAAGAGTGAATTAGTTAAACAAACTACTAGATTGCTTTCACAAGATTCAGGTTTTACCTCCTCATGTCGTGCAAATCCGTTACGAATGGTGATGAGTGCTTTGAAGCATTACTCACTTTTTATTATATCGGGAGAAACTATCAACATCTGTTTATCCTAAAATGTCACAGTACACTGCCTACAGGATTAATGAACCCTACCTAAGAACTTCACCAGTGTATTAAGCATTCACTACATAACATCCCACTTGAGGATCTCATTTCGTACTTAAAAAAAATATCGTAGACGACATGCTATACGTAAATCAAATTTACCAGAAAGGCAGAAAACCATTTTGACCCTCTCCTACATGCCAACCTCATTGTACCCAAGAAATGAACTAAAATATAGTAGATAAATCAAATATCAATTATATATAACCTCTAAAAAATATTTTCTCTTGGTCTCGACTTTAGCTAATGTGCTAAATTAATATATCTATTATCTAATAACTCTCTAAATTAATAAAATTTTGTGATCCAAATGCTATTTATTTATAAGAATCAACTGTATTAGAAAGCTCAACAATTATGCAGTAATAGCAAGGACCTAGACATTTAAAGATCATATGATTTTAACGAAAATGAAAGAGTAGGAATCTAGGATTGCAGAGTACATACATAATAACAAAAATTCAAGAGTATTTTCCAAATTCTCCTACAACAAAAACTTAAATGCCTCTTTTTTCATGAATAATCATATAGAGATATACTTTTATCGTCAGACACACTAGCAAGCCTCCCAGCACGGACCCCATTTCCGCCAGGCGGGCGAAAGGCAACAGCCCAAACCTGATCCGTATGATTGGTCATCGTCTGGACAGCTGCCCTCATCTTAAGGTCCCACAATCTCACAGTCTTGTCGCTTGAGCCACTCGCAACAGCTGTCCCATCTGGGCTTACATCGACGCTCAATACCCAGCTAGCATGTCCTGATAATGTAAGACATAAGTTTAAGGATTATTTTCATAAAAAGATGCACTAAGAAAAAGATATAGACTTACATTTTGTTTTCAGTAAATATGTAGCAAATTTTACAGTTGGTTTTTAATTTTACATATAACTTAGTTAATTATAAACGGATGTTACTAACATACTTCTATTTTACTTAAAAAGATGTACCTATTTACGATGAAAAAGTATAGCTTTTAAGCTAAAAGGGTGTAGGTTGCCTAGTTAGTGTATGTAAATTCAAACATTGGTTGATGATAATTAAAATTATACTGATTTTCGGAACATTCTTTTCGCTTCGAAATTCTTTTACCTGACATGGCACTTATCAGAGTTTTCCCCTCAGCATCGTATGTATGTATATGCCCATCATCAGAACCAGAATATAGTACACGAGGGTCTATGGGGGAGTAAACGAGTGACCTTACAGGCATGAAGTGACCCTCAAGGTGGTGCAAGAACTTGCCACGTGACACGTCAAAAATGGAGATGGTTCCATCCATCGATCCACATGCAATGCGCTTTCCGTCTGGGCTCCATGCGACAGAAAGGACAAATTTCTTATTTGCGTTTTTGTCGGAGGGTTTTAGGGCTTCAGGACGAGGGATTGATAAAGTGGCGATTAATTTCCATTCGGCAGTGTCCCATAGTTTGACAGACGCACTACCTCCACCAGCTACTGCTAAAGTGGTACCCTGAATGAAGAAAAAAAATTGAATACCCGATTAGTGAAATCTATAAATATAGAGATATTAGCTCTACTACCAATATAGGAAATAGGAACAATAGCATGGAAAAAGTACTGATTTAAGAGATCTGAAGGACTCACATGGAAAATAGTTGATAATACTCAGATACTCACTGTAACCTAATTGATAGTATTTGAACAATAAGTCAATAACCAAACTTTAATACAGCTTAACCAATAACAGATAGGTAAATGATAGAGAGGGTTGCACCGTAGTCATTATTAATGCAGAAGTATGGTTACATCTTGTGAGCAATTGCTACCTAAACGCTGACCATATTAAACAGATTGGTGCCAAAAAAGAGAGAGAGAGAGAGGGAGGATAGTGTGGCAGAAGGAATAATTCAGCTCAGATCTGACAAATATACAAGGGTGTAAAGTAAACTTAATTATATAAATAAGAACGCGCAACTACTTCTGAAATCGAACTGCTTGAAGATTAAGCTGATCATTAAAAGGCATTGGTAAGAAAGCATTACAGTGTAATTAATAATATCAATTCTAGCCTCTAAACTCTCCGACATTATTTAAGTTTTCTGTCAGTCCTAGATTAATTTGTCAGCCCCGATACTTTTTAGGTTCACTCAAACTCAAAACAAATTCATGACGGTTGGTAAAACATAAAGTCGCTCTTAAAAATAAAGCCATTCAAGACTCGTTTCACTCAGAAAAACAAAACAAATCCCAAGCAACATGACAAGAATGGTGTAAATGAAAAGATACACTGATACAGAATGACAAACCAACTTGGATGGCAAAGTAGACAAATAAGGTCTACTGGGAGAAGGATGACAAGCCTGTTTTTGTAAAGTCCCAAAAAACTGACACCAATGACACAAAATCCAAATAAGTAAAGGCCTATCGACCTACTTACAGCGACTATAAAAGGATAAGTTAATACTATTAGGGCTGAGCATGCCCCTTCATTTAATTATTATGTAGCTTTAGGCGAGGATAAGCTAATACTATTAGGGCTGAGCATGCCCCTTCATTTAATTATTATGTAGCCTTAGGCAAGTGAGTAGATGGTACAAAGATATATATATATATATATATAAGTATAAGTAAAAATGAAAATGAAAATGAAAATATTAAACAGGAAACAAGTTGGATTTAGCATGGTCAGCTGGTCAAGGTTAGAGAAGTTGCCCACACTATATTTTAGAATAAGAAATACCAGCAAATGAACAAATCGGATAAACACGGAAGAATGTGGGTTTTTTAAAAAAAAAAAAAAGGATAAACGCGGAAGAATAGTCTACAAACAAGTCAAAAATTTCTTATTGGTCTAACACTTCTCCTACCCTTTCCATTTTCCCATAAATTTTAGTTTCACAAAAGTGTAAAATGTAGATCAGATCAAGGCATATCCATAACACCACGTTTTAGCCAAAAGCAACTTATTGTGTGTTGAAATAAGTAACTTAACATAGATCTTTCCTAACAGCAAAGAAATAAATTAATTCATTTTTACACATTTTGACATTCTTTGCTTCGATGTAAGCCTCGTTCTGTAAAAAAGTGTATAATATGATACAAAATCAACTCGTGTCATGGTTGAAACGACTGATAATGGTTACATATATAGTCGAAATTCTTAACTCCATAGATGGTGCAAATTAGTACAATGCATATGAAACCACAGCTGCACACACTAACCCAGGCAATAGGTCATCTGGTTTTCTTTCAATATTTAAGTAGTTCGAGTTGATCGGGCAAACACATTTAGCACAAGTAAGGAAAAAGACCCTTTTTCCATCCTTGCTACACTTGACCTGACAATTTTACTTCCAAATATAATCTTATTAGATATAGAACTTGTTCAACCTTTTAACCTTGTATCTGAATGCTTCTAATACAATTATTTGTTCCTATTGAAAGAGTCATTTCCCCGACCAAACCCCTTCTAATGCCATAAGAATTCCCTGTATAGATTTGTTTAGCATAAACATAACACATCACATTTGAAAATCCAGTTTAAAAGAATTTGCAGATGTAAGTACTAAAGACCCTCACATGAAATTCGAAGAAAGATCATGTCTACCGGTAATCATCCATTAGATTTTTGGGATACTTAGAAATCAAATGTTTAAGTTAGGATTGAATGTGCATGAAGCATGTTAATATCTATTGACACCTATCATATGTTACCATTTCTAGGTATGCTGTAAATCAGTGTGGCTGCAGCACAACTCACTAAAGGTAAAATTCTGCAGAGGTAAACGTTTCAGTAATTTATTCTATTTGCAGCCAAACAAATATAAGCCCTAACTAGACAAAGGTGCAAAAACTACAATATCGAATACACAAAAAGGAATTACATACAAAGAAGCAAATTGAACTAATTTGCAACCAGAAGATCATAAACCCTTATTAGACGAAGGTACAAAAATCATAACAATGTAGAACAAACATATATAATATAATGAAATGATCATAATTCCTGATTAGACAAACCTGGAAAATCCACAACAGTGCAGGTACAAAGAAGGAATTACAAAAACACATACTATCCTAACTAACTAATAAGTTTGAAAGAACAAAAATCATAACCATTAACTAGAGAAATGCGTAAAAAACCAGAACAATGCAGATACCAAAAGGAATTACATACACATACATGAACCGAATCTAAACACATAACACGCGACGAAACAATCATAGATACTAACTAGACAAAAGTGCAAAAATCACAACACTGCACATAAAAAGAAGCAAATACACAGACCTGACACAAAACACATGTATGATTTGCAACCAATCAATAGATTCAATACCATTGATTAAACAACTACGCAAAAACCTCAGGAATGCAGGTTAACTAAGAATTACATACGCAGAAAAATCGAACAAAACTTTAAAATCTGCAACAAAATGATCATAAATCCTAGTTAGACAAAAGTTGCAACTTCCAAAACAATGAAGATACAAAAAAGATTTACATGAACAGAATCCAGTGTTTTAAAAATCGGCCTAGGCGCTAGGCGGGGACTAGGCATTAGGCGGACCTAGGCGGGAAAAAATCGGCCAATTAGGCAGGAAAAAGGCGGCCAATTAGGCGCTAGGCGGACCCTTTCTGCCAAGAACCCGCCCAGCGCCTTTTGAAACCTTGACAGAAAGACATCGATTCAATAGTGTATTAAATATTCGGTTTCACACCTGAAAAGTACGTCAACATTTAAATATTTCCTGATTGAGATACATTCCTGTGGCGTACGTTATCAATTTACATCGTATGTGAGATCGAATTGCATCCCTCAAACCTCCGATATATATACACACACAATTATTCCCAACATAAAATACCTAATAAAACTATCATAAATATTCATGTGTGTGTGAGTGTGTGTGTGTATACATATCCTCTACTAAAATTGGCAAAAGCAAATGAGCAAAAACTAAATACAAAGCGGGTATAAATTACACTAAAAACGCACTCACCGATGGATTGAACTTCATTCCCCAGACCTCAGAAGGCGGAGCCTCCAACGTTGCAATCGTAGCGTTACTCCCAACATCAAACACCCTAATAAAACTATCCAACGAAGCCGAGGCCGCAATAACACCAGAAGGGTGTGCCGCTACCGAAACAACTCCTAACGAGTGGCCGGTGTTGGTACCATCGCAGGTCAGATCGTCACCAGACCAGAGACGCACCGTCTCGTCTAGCGACCCGGTTAGGAGGAGAGAGGGCGTGGTTTCGGTTGCGGGAGTCCACGTGGCGGACCATATTGAGTCCGAGTGGCCGTTTTCCACTGATTTTATACCCGCTAGCTTCATTTTTTTTCTTTTGGGTTTTGGTTTTTGGTTAAAGCCCTTGTGTGAGAGAGAGGGGGATTTTTTTTTTTATTTTTTTTTTTACTATAACAGATCCGGGATTGGGAATGCTGGGTCTACGTGTCACTTTTTTTTTTTTTAATTCATAAATTAATAAGTGAAGTAAAAAAATATACTAAAATCCAAATTTCTCAACCCACGTTGTACTGTCTGTTATATCGTCCTAAATTGAATTATTCGTTAGTTTCAAAACCCTATAAATTATTAGGTCTCATTAAATTGAATTATTTGTTGTTTTTTATATTATAAAAATATATTTTAATTTATTAATAAACAAACAAATATTTCTCACTATTATAAAAAAATTGAATAAAAACTCAACAATATAATGATGAATCCAATTTATATTTGCTAATGAGTTACGATAAATATAAATTGTATTCATCGTTATATTGTTGAGTTTTTATTCAATTTTTTATAATAGTGAGAAATATTTGTTTGTTTATTAATAAGTTAAATTGATAAATTAAAATACATTTTCATAATATAAAAAACCAATAATAATTCAATTTAATGGGATCTAATAATACATCGGGTTGAAAAACTCACGGATAATTCAATTTAGTACGATATAATAGCCACATAGGACGTGGGGTTGATAAATTTGGATTTTACGTGTATTATTTTGCTCCATTTATTAATTTATGAATTAAAAAAAAAGTGACACGTAGACCCAGGATTTTCAATCCCAGATATTTTATATTTATGAGTAAATATGGTAACGAAAAAAGAATCCCGGGAGAGAGATGGGTTTTGGAGTGGGTTGATTGGGGAAGAGTTAAAAGCAAAAATTACTTACTTTAATTACTATTTACATTTACAGATTGATTATTAAAAAAAAAGGAAAGAATAAGTAGGGTTCTTGCATGGTATCAATTTTTTTTTGTTAGATTTTTTAGTTTTTTGATTTAAAAAAACCATATTTGTTTGGTATCACTGTTTTTTTAGTTTTTAAAAATCTGAATTTTGAAGGAATATAACTATAAAAGAAAAAAGAAAAAAAATCCACACATTTTAGAGATTTTGGTAGCTTTTTCGTCATAATTTTAAAAATTTAAATGAATGTTGATTTTATCTCAACTAAAATTTTATTCGTATATTTAACGTGTTACTTGCTCGTTTAAATATGATATTATGAAGATTTATCAAAAAAATGTATTATAAAGTTATTTTGATTGAAAAAACTAAATGTTATTAACTAATGTGAAAAACTAATATGTTGAAAGTTAGATTTTTTAACTTTTTGCTAAACAGTCATGTATATTTTGGAAAGCAATTTTTTTTTATACTGCTTTCTTTGACTGAAAAATATTATAGCAAACGAACTCGTAATGATGTTAACGAGTTGGATACCACCTTTCAACTTTTCCAAATTATGTACCACACTATAATAAACTGTACAATTTAGGTACCCCGTCTAAATTAACAACAGAATCACATAACATACCTTTGGTGAGAGGATAATTTGGTAATTCTGCACCAAAATGACAATATATCCCAAAAATCATTATATCATTAATTTAGACGCTGATAATTAAATTTGACAGTTTTTTATAGTGTGGTGTTCAATTTGGAAAAGTTGAAAGGTCTATACACAAATCGTTATAAGTAAATATTTTGATGTAATAAACGTATAAAACCCCTAAATATATATATATATATATATATACATTTACAAATTACGGATTTACTCGATATAAATTATTTTAACCACGACTGTGTTATTTATTTACCTTATATACTCCTATATTTGTATTGTTGCGTTTTACTGTATTGTTTATTATCTATCCTTTATTGTAATTGTTCCTATTTTGTAGGGGTTGGACATTTTTTATTTTATTGACTTGTACCAGCCGATCGTTTTTCGAGCCGAATCAATCAAGTCGGTACTAAAAGTTTGGTATATTGACATTACGGTACGGTATAACCGAACCGATTTTTGAAAGTCGGTTCGGTTTCGGTATTCTTTTGGTAAGTTCGGTATGATACCGATTCAAACCAAAATATTAAAATATATTATATAGACAAATAAAATAAAACACTTATATACACTTAATTATTAACTTTGTTATAATATACTTATATTACTTTTTCTATCAAATACTTATAATATTTTTATTTATTTATAAATTTTACTATAAATGTCTAGTAGTGTTTACTCTTTTATGCAAAGAAACAAGAAAGGTAACAATAATATAAATAAATATATATTTTTAATCTATTATTTTTAAAACTTTATACCATGTTTTTTTTTTCAAATGACATAATTTTTCTATCATCACTTGTAGACTCTAAAGTTTGATATAAAACCGAAATCGAACCGAACCAACCGAATAGTTTGGTATACCGAAAGTTCGGTATACCAAACTTTTTGGTTCGGTAATGGTATAAAAATTCTCAACCAAACTAATTTGGTACGGTATCGGTATGTAATAAAAAAGTTCGGTACCGAACCGATACCACTCCTGCTATTTTGTATTCCAATGTTAATGTTTTGTTTATACTCTAAATTTTTACATCCAATTATGTATAGCAAATCAGCATATTCGGATGAAAAACCAGCATTAAACATATGTTTTCCATCCATAAATGGATGCAAATGTTCAAAAATGAAAAAAAAAATTACGAATTCATGGTACTAAACTACTAATAGAAAAAACTACTATCCAAAGACATGCAACACCATAATGTACATAATTACTTACTGCCATCCCTAATTACGGTTAAACACGTTTCCATTTTAGAAACCATATTGTATTCATCGTTTCCCGCTATTTGTTTTCTCTTTTATATTTAGTGAGAGTGATATGATATGAAAATAATACCCTAGACATTCGGTAAAGACCCGATCCATACATTTTTAATGGGTATCCATCACATCAAACATGTGAGGCATAATTGGTATAAGAACATGATGGACATTTTCTTATAAAGTATGAAAGTTAATTATCCATTGTACTAACTCCAATTAGCAAGAAGTTCACCACATAAAAAGTTCACTTGTCAACATCCTGCGATGCACATGTCATATAAAAGTCAAGTCGAAAATCGAAGATTTATACCGAACAATAGATTAATTGAAACTATTGTAATAAAAGCATATTGTAATTTACTCAATCAATAAAAAAAATATAACACTTCGTCCAATTTATTACTATCGATCATCTAAATAATTATTGTTGAAAATCACGACTTAATCGACCAAAATATGTGTTTTTTCACGGAGTTTATTTACCCGCTTACTAAAAAGTATTTATGGTCTTGTAGAATTACTTTTTTAAAAGTAATACATGTATATGATCAAGTATTTAAATGAAACTCTTATGGACACATTCATAATCAGGAAACATGCGAATAACGAAAACTAGTAATTAAAATAGTCTAATAATAAAATAGAAAAGAGCAATTCAAGTACTCTTGAGCCAATGTAATAATACAATCGAGGGCCGGATGCCTGTCGTCCACCCCCACCGAATCCATCAGTTACTTTCACTGTTTTCGAAATCGGCTTATATCATGATCGAGGCCGGGCACTCCTATATCTAGTTACTTCTGATAGCCCAACAACACAAATGTTATGATTCACTAAGTTTATATAGGATCTCAGCGCTCATACTTTTTTTAACATATATATGTTTACCATAACGATAATGGTTCTAAAGTACCGGATTGTTTAGTCAAACCAAAGTATTCATTCCCCTAACACATATTCATACATATTGTATCACGTTTGTAATATTTACTTATCGATTTTTTCCAAGTGGTATCGATCCATGTATGATGTAACGCGCATGCATGTGTATGACATATACAATGACACTGAGTAAGATTTCCAAGCAATGTTTGTCCAATAGTGTAATTAATTTAATTACAACTTATATATTATATTATAAACGTTATTAACATAATTAGATAGAATTTTTTCTACATGATGATCATACATATTATAACATATCGAGAGTATGTCGAAACACATACTTTAAGCTATGCGGAAGGGCAGTGCAATAGTTGAGTTCGGATGACGGATGTAAATCGCCGGGTTAGAGACTTGAGTTTCTCCTCATTAACCTATCATTACACTACTTTATGTGTTGTTTATGTGTATATGTATTTTGACACAAATTGAGATGATATTGTGTCATTTATATAGGTAGCAGGAGTATCCGAAACTCTTCATATATTTTCGATCTCTACCGTCCATTAAGAGAAGATCAATCCCAACCGATCATTATAGTGGAAATTTAAAATTTCTTAACTCACAAATTTATGTTTAAATCATAAATTACATAACTCATGTAATATATATGGACCACCTTAATGAGAAATATTTATTATATGTTTAATGAATTAATATTTATAAAAGAATTATAAATAATTGTTACAGTTTACCTTTTTTATGCTAACATATTTGTTGTTTCTCGATTACAAATTACTAATTAACATTTTGGTCTGGTTTTGCTACCTAATTGGACCACCTACTTTTGTTATAATTTGTTGTTGCTTCTCCGTCTATGAAACCACTAGTAAATAAACTACAAAACAAAATGTTAATGCAATCTAGATCCTTCGTCCAATATAAAAGCACTCTTTTTAATTATTACAGTATTTTAATTGAGTAATTTGTTTAGGTTACACGTAATCACACACTTAGCCTGAAAGTTAGAGTACTTAATTAGTTGATTGGATTATAGCTTTTATTAATATCAGATCCATGCATATCGATAAAGAGAAATGTTTTGTCGTCCAATTTCAATTTTAGAAAAGAAGCTTCTATAATCATCTAAGTAATATTATATGATCCAATAATATGTAGTATATGGTTTTACTTTTTTCGAACAAAAAGTAAATGCATGATAAGTACCATGACAGTAGAATTTCTGAATCGAATTGAAATCGTTCATTATTCATTAAGGCAAGTAGGAGTACTTTTTAATTAAACCGCTATTCACTGTAAAATAATGTTTGATTTAGTGAGAGTCAAAAGCTGTCACAAGTCTGTCGTTAATTTAAAAAGCTGTCACAAATCTGTCGCAAATTGATTAAACTGTCACAAAACCGTCACAAAAACCGTCGCTAATAAGCTCGTAACAAAAAATACCGTCAATACCGTCGCTATTTGGGTATTTTTTTATAGTGATTTGTGCACATGTATTTTGTTTATTCAACTAAAAAAAATATTGTAAAAGGAATTTCTCTTTTTTGGTATCTAAATTTAAACATTAGCCGTAAAATCCCGTATTTTTTTTTTTTCATTTTTGTATATCATTCTTAATATTTTGCTCATCACTAGTAATATTAACTTTAGGAGTAACCTTATAATTCTAGCTTCAAAATAGAATCTGAAAATCAATGATATGCCAACATTTAATGTGTAGGAACTGTCTAACATGTATACGAGAAGGTGAGACGTTTTGTCTTTTGAAGTTAGTGTAATAGTACATTAAATTAAAATGCATACATTAAATTAAAATGCATTTAGGCCACATATGATCTATGCTAGGTGTTAATCCTACACATTAATTAGGCACATTCACTCAAGAGTTACATACATATGGTATTAGAATAAAAATGTTACGTGTGATACTATAGAGTTTTGTAATTGAAAGAGTATTAGTATCATAAATTTTAACAATGCATTAACTATTGTATTAAACTTGTTCGTTCACTTTTCTGTAACCATTTAAATGACTATATATAATACAAAACCTTTTACATATTTGTGACGACCCAGATTTTCAGGAAGGAAATTCTGTGGTGCGGTGTTGTGCGTCAGTCTCACATCGCCCAGATATGAGAGTACTCGTGTGGTATATGAGCTTAAAGATCCATTTCCTATCAACAAGGCCTTTTAAAGCCGTGCGGCACAATAGCGAGGACGGAACTCCACAGTTAAGCGTGTTTAGCTTGGAGTAGTACCAGGATGGGTAACCATCCTGGGAAGTTGTGCCAAAGCGGACAATATTGTTGATACGGGCGTGACGGTTCGGTCCGTGGGACCGGGTCGTTACAGGTGGTATCAGAGCCTCTATTTGGCCGGAAATGTGGGGACTAGCACGAGTGTGTGAGACCCCGGAAGGGCGACGTGCCCGACGAGGACGTCGTGCCTAAAGGGAGGGTGATTGTGACGACCCAGATTTCCAGGAAGGAAATTCTGTGGTTCGGTGTTGTGCGTCAGTCCCACATCGCCCAGATATGAGAGTACTCGTGTGGTATATGAGCTTAAAGATCCATTTCCTATCAACAAGGCCTTTTAAAGCCGTGCGGCACAACAGCGAGGACGGAACTCCACAGTTAAGCGTGCTTAACTTGGAGTAGTAACAGGATGGGTGACCCCCCTGGAAAGTTGTGCCAAAGCGGACAATATTGTTGATACGGGCGTGACGGTTCGGTCCGTGGGGCCGGGTCGTTACAATATTCATAGCCTACACTATATATTATAATAATACATACATATATATATATATATATATGAGAATTGACTATTTAAAACAGTTAACTTATTTGACTGTTTATAGTACAGTCACCATAGCATGGACGACAGTGTTTTTCCTTCAAATTTACAGCAACTTATATTTTCCTTAAAATATCCACAACCCCCATTGTTTTTCTATGCAAACACATGGACACTGTACTAACACAAGTAAATAGAGAACAGAATGAAGTATAAGAGTGATTGTTCAGAAGATACGAGGAGGGAGAATGGGTTGTTAACATAGCATTGTGAGGAAATACTTTTTAGTCTTGTTGATATTCATGGAGGTTCGGAACAGTTTTGGTAGCCGCAGTCGTTAGTTCTTGATGGTGTGCAAAATTGTCTGTGTTTTATTTTATCGTCATTCCGTATAATGTGAGCGGTTTTATCTTGCTACTATTTAAATCTCAGTGTATTTTCTAACAAATGTTTGCAGCCTCGAATATATTTTGAAAGTATCAAAATTATATATGTATATATTGAAATGCAAGTCACAGGTTTTAAAAGAGAAAATTTATGGTGTAAATTGATGAACGTAAAGAAAAGCAAAGTATTCATATGTGTCGATGACCGTATATGGTTTATTTGAGAAAATGTATTTTATTTTGGTGATTTTTATGGTTTATACTTGGGATTAACGTTATAAAATAAAAAAAATTGGGAAGTCTAGATCCAACGAATAAAAGAGATCAGTAAGTCTGGATCCAACGAGTAAAAAAGATTTATGAAGTCTGAATCCACCTAGCAGATTGGGAAGACCAACCGAGTTTAATTTCTCATTTGTATTATCGTATCACACCAAAAACTTGATATCTACTTTTATCGTTTTATTAAGTATGCGTTTTGAGAATTTTATTTAAAGATAAAGTATTGTTTTGAAGAAAATGGTAAAACGGTAAAAAAAAAAACCTATTTTCGATCCAATATTATATTTGAAGGTTTGTCATTCACTAAACTCGTTTAGGTTAACCCACGTTTTTATAATGTTTTCATGTATTTAGAGTTGAGACCGAGTTAGTCGGTACCAGACATACCTCATAGGATTTTGTATATAGTTTTTCGCTGCGTAATATATTAATTTAGATTGTAATAATCAGAGTTAGTGTTCGAATCTCCGAGCTTGTATTTGTAAAGTTTTTAATAGAAATTAATCATTTTTATTGTGTATTTTATAAGTGTTTTAAGTTAGAATTTGTTTAACACGCGTTGCTTTACGTGTTATTCGGCCGTTTGACGCCAGTTAGGTATGATATGTTACATTAGCCCCCTTTTATGAGTTTAAATTATCATTTCCTTTTCAATATTGGTGCAAACATATATATGAAACCAACCCAATTAAGCAAAGGAACCAAATATTCAATATAAATTTACCCATAAATCCTTGAAACATGTGCGTGAAAGTGGTATCTATAATTAATAACAAATGTCTGTAGAGAGAAAATACAGAAATTTTTGTATACTTGTTTGTAGCTAGTATGTAACAGACTAACAGTCACTTGAATAAAGTGATATCATTTGCCAAATACATTAGTATTTCAAAACTATTTATAGGTACGTATAAGATAACAACTCAAATTATTTTGTTTTACTGAGCAAAACCATAAAAACGCAAGTCCTAGGAATATATGTCAAAATACAAGGTTTCATGATATCAGCATCAGTGTGCATGACATATCATACCAAATTAATATTAATGGCATTTGGTATGAGTCCGGGAACAAGACAAACGGGTTAATTAATCTTGACAGATGGTCTTAAATGAGAAATAAATATTGTATTTTAGCCCTAATAATTAATAGAAGAGATTAAAATGCGTATTTCAATCATCATGGAATTGTCCCATCTGTTTTAAATGGTTAAGTGAAGCTTTTGGCGTGAGTTTATCATTTTCTTTAATGGGTGATTAACTTTAATTTGTTCCACGTTAGGTCAAGGTGTCACGTTCAATTTGGAAATTCTTATTAGAATAAGGTTATGAGATGATGTTTTCTTAATGCTTAAGGGCCTTCTACTTATACCAAAGGCCATTTTCAAATAAAAGTGCTGAGAGCTTTCAGAACTAAACGAGATTCAATCATAACTTACCCAAAAAAGGTATTTAATCATAACAAATTAAGGAAAAAAGTGGGAAAACGTAAGCATGCCATCTCCACTCAAAAGTAAAGCTAATTAACAAAAAAAAACATCTTGATTACACATTTAAAGCAATAAATTCATGATTTAATACAATCATGCAAATATATGTTGAAATCCAAACGAAACCCAATGAAAACATATATAGATAGTAGATAACTGATTTTTTTTTATACATAAGGAACTTATTTTGATATTACTTCAAACTATATATATAAAATCAATATGGCATTTTAACTTCAAAGAATTCCCAAAAGTAAAAAAAAGATAAAGAAAAAAGGCCAAGGTAGAATGTTTTTTTATGCTTTTTATACCCTTGCCAGAAAAGATTCGGAATGGGGAACAAAGTTAAAAGAAACTCAAGTTAATTAAAATGGTATTTTGTTTCAAACTGTTAGAAAGGTTGAACAAAATACAGCCTAGAAGTTCATTTTATTTTCCCCAGTAAACAAGCAGTTAAGCTTGAAAGCTGAAAGTTCAAAGATTACTCAAAATATTTAAAAACTATATGCAAATAAATTGATCATCTTGTAAACTTTATTAAAACATCCTTTGCTTGATTACCGGAGGACTAATAATAGTACCAATTAAACAATTCAAACATAAAAAAAGATGGGAAAACCAGATTGATCTTTAACACAAAAGGACCAAGATCGTACTTCTAGACTAGGGAAGGTGAGCTCGAAATGGGATCAAAAAACACAATTAGAGCTCAACTTGAACATTCTCAGCATTTTAATTATACATTCATGTGTATTATATTCTACCTATCATTTATAAGTAGCGTATAAGATAAACTTTTTGTGTGCAACTGACAAAAATCGAAGGGTGACATTTTACGCGGTTGTTTAATTATGGCATCTTGTCGGTTTTTAACTCATGACGACCAATTTAACTGCATCTCGACTAGTTCAAAATTTTACGAATTATGAAACCGTGCTTATTCTTCTTCTGGGCAGCTAATTAGGTCTATGCTCAAATTACTTTTCTCCCTCACAGAATTTAGTTTCTCTAATCTCCATTCTCCTTTCAGCCTAGCAATGAAGGAATCTGCTTTCAAGTTCACATCCGGGCTCGGACTCATCACGAAACTTTTCAACCCATCTCCATCGTCCGTCTTGTCATAAGTCTCTTTCAAAGATGAAATATCAAAATTTTCTAAACTCTTTTCCGCCATCCTGAACGATGGCACAAGCAGCGGCGGTGTGACCTGGATGAGCGGAGACTGCACTTCGCTGTCCAGAATCTCGTCGCTATAAAAATTTGTTTTCTTCGCCGGCAAGGGCGGTCGGCTGGGTGACCGCCACGGTGGCAGCGAAGTAGGGGCAGGGTCAAATCTTTTGCTACTGGACTCTAACATGGTATCAGAGATCGAAGTTGGTGGTGGAGGAGGTGGAGGGAAGGCTTGGTCACTTTCATTTTTAAATTTAAAAATAGTCTTTAATAAAGAGGACGGGGGCAGAGGAGGCGCAGGCAGAGGAGCAGATAGGAATTGTTTATAAAATCGCTTGCTTTTGTTTCCACTATCGGTTTTGAAAATATTATTAATAATAGACGATGGGGACGGGGGAAGTGGCGGTGCCGGTGGTGGTACGGAACTTGTTTTTTTCTCGAATCTCTTGCTCTTGTTGCCGGATTTGAAAATATTACTAAATATAGACGATGGAGGAGGAGGTAGTGGAGGCGGTGGTGGCGGTGCTATAGTTGTTTGGTTCTTAAATCGCTTGCTTTTGCTTCCGGTTTTGAATATATCATTAAAAATCGAGGATGAGTGAGCTAGCGGTTGACTTGAAGCGGATAGATTTAGAAATTGTTTACTTTTGCTTCCGATTTTGAGTATATTATTATATATAGAGGACAAAGGCGGTGGCGGGGGCGGGGGTGGTGGGCATGACGAAGTAGATGTCAATTGGTTTTGAAATCGCTTGCTTTTGCTTCTGGGTTTGAGTATATCATTAAATATCGACCGTGGTGAAATCGGAGGAGAAACCGTTGAAATAGAATGCAATTTCTTTGTTTTGTCGCCTTTTTTAAAGAAATTATGAAAAGGTAAAGGTGGTGGCGGAGGAGGTGGAGGTGGAGGTGGAAAGGATTGTTGAGGCGACGGAACTTTCTCCGTTTCGTTTCGAATTTTTCTAGTCTTATGCCTCCGCTTACACTTTCTCTTGGGTATATCTCCATCACTCTTTTTCATTTCACTTGTACTTATCTCTTTCTCTTCTAAACGAATTTGATCGTGTCCAATATCTTCACTTCTTAGTGGCATAGGGGATTGAAATACTTCAAAAGTGTCAACCGGAATAACCTTGATATCCGTTTCGTCCCTATCTGCCACCTCATTTCTCCGTACGCGGGGGCGATTATACATAGTCGAATATGGTCTATATCTATCAAGTTCAAAATCGTCATGGAATCGATACTTGTTATAACAAGTTTCCCACTCCGAAGTTTGCCTAAAATCAGGGTAAGAGCTGTTCCTTCTCATACTGGAACTTCTGGTTTCCGTTGAAATACTCTCTGCCCTCGGATCGGTGTACTCATAATAATGACTTGAAATTAATGGCTGAGATTTACTTAACGATGCGTTGTCTTTTCGCTTCCCGATAACCCCGCAGAAAATAGCAAAGAGTAGTAGTATGATGTTGAGATAGTCTGAAACTGTTACTTTAATGTTAGATATGTGATAATTTATAAATGAAGGAAATATGAGAAAAATGATAAATAAAGCTAGGACCGGAAGTAGTAATAGGATTCCGAGAACCGGTTTAAGGAGCGTAAGTGATGGACGGCGAAGTATGGTGGCGGTTTGAGGCCGGATATTTGAATTGTATCTCTCCATAGAGTTTGAATTTGGTGAAAATATGTCTTTGTAAATAGAGTTATATATAGAGAAATATTTATATTGTGGGTGGACTAATTATAGCATGAGATAAAATCACTGTGTTGGTTTAGAAGTTAATTACACTATTAGTCCTGTAGTTTTATTAAAAAATGTTGTTACTTGTTAGTCTCCATATTTATATTTGAGATAGTATTTGTTTTCAACTTTTGAATAAACGACATAATTGGTCAATGTTTTAGGCGCATACTTTTTGGGAAGAAGTGAGCTCCAAATGGGGATGGAAAATATACGACTAGACCTGAACTTACTCAAATTCTTGTATGAAGGGTCTTATATTGTTAGAAAGAGTTTGCAAAGGTTTAAATCATAGTTAATAGAATGGGAAACGGAAGCGGGAAACAAAACAAGAAACGGAAGCGTGAAAGTTGAAACGTGGAAAAAAATAAAAACAATTAAAATTTACATGTGAAATAAGAGGACATGATAAGCGGGAAGCGGAAAACAGGAAACATGATTTTTGAAAGTGAAAACGAGTTTCCCGATAACTATGGGTTAAATACGCCACTTTCCTTAAGCTTCTGGAGATCAAACCTAGCTAGCTACAAGTGATTGAAACATACAGACTATTGCTTTTCAGTTGATGCTACAGATACCAGATATATTTTTAAGAATATATTGGGGACCTTCAGTGAAATTCAAAAAAATTTCATTTCAATAAGTTTGATAAATGTTATAAGTCGGTCAAAATTGCACGTAATTTTATAATTTCGTAAAGTATAATTAATTGGAAGCGGAGGGAGAAGAAACTAAAAAGACATAAAATAGGGAGTATGGAGGGAAGTACTTCAGAACTAACTTGAATGATTGGAATCTATCTAAGATTGCTTTTTGTTTTGTTGAGTAAAACAAAATATGATACTTAATGTGCAAGAAAGCACCAAAAAACTATTTTACGTGTTTAGGTGTGAGTTAAATTAAGAGACCAAGTTGCTGAAGACCGCAATGAACTTTAGCTTTGTTCGGTTTTCGGCCATTATAATATTAAAGTTTAACGACTGTGATGAACCGGAGCAATTTTTATTTAGTTCACATATCTAACATCTTAGCCTGTGCATGGAATTTAATCCGATGACCAACATTCGAAATGATCAGCTGCTGAAGTTGATACAAAACTTCAGCAACTCTCCGTTTAATATTTGACTCGGTTAATGTTCTAGAATGTCAATCCAGGCAGCGCAGTAGAACGTAACTTAGAAATTCCACCAACGAATATGTTATTAAACATGATTAAATGGTGATTAAAATGGATTGCTTGCGGAAAAAAAAATCCTATTACACCCTAAAGTTAAAGCATGATTTGCACCTTTAAAGCAATGCCCTTATGTTTATCGTTTTTATGCATCAAAGCAAACCTACTTGTTTATATAGTATGGTATACTTAAAACACATTTCACAGTAAAATATCTGAAAACACAGATGTTAACAATTATTTTGGACAATGGCAGTAATTAAACACAATTATTTATCGTCACGTTACGAAATTCAACACGAAGTTTAGTCAACTATTGGGTGGGCGTAGTTGTAACTTGTAAGGACCCAAAAGCAAAACACTTTACAAAAAGAACACTGAAAACTCAATTATTATAATGACCGCTTTGTTTGGTATGCATGTGGTTGTTACCCGAGTATACCACGCTCACCGTCAGGGTTTAAACCCTGACACCTGCGAATTTTCACAGGTTTTACCTACAAATGAGAAATAAAAAAAAAAGAATGACCACTTTGTCCAAGAAAGAAGTACATGTATGACTCCTTTAGTTGTTTGATTAACATTATTGGTTATTTCCTTCTATAGTGAAAAGCTAGGGCTTCGGAAAAGTTCAAAATCACTACGCATCACTCATATTTTAAACATTTTGTTTTCATTTTCCTAAATGATCATTCATATGTAAATGATTAGTAACGTGGTTCTTTAGAATCGTGTTAATGTTTACCATTCACCCTAAATGCCAGTGATTAGCTGTTTAATTAATATTTATCAATAAATTAACTATACATTGCCAAATGTTTAGACTAAATGAGAATTACGTCTAGATGTTTAATTAACTTAGTGAGTTAGTGGGTCATTCCCTTTATAATGTGTGTATATATATAAACGGTTTTCAACTTAGTGGGCTAGAAAGGGGACCATAATTTGCTTAAAGACTTAAAACCATTTGCTTAATTGCAGATTCTGTGTGTGCAACAAAAAAGCTACGACTGTGTCTTTATGTTTCACTTTGATTGGCTTTATAATAGGAGTAGGGTTTTTTTTTTGTCTTTATGATAGGTGAACGCTTTAGTACTTTTCAGAGGTGTAGTGCCCATTTTTTTTAGCATAAATTTTGACGTTAAACTTAGTAAAATATTTCCTTTCATTTTAATTGGTTTCCTTCAGAGCTAAACAATGATAAAACCCGTAGGGTTAAGAAAATTTAGACGAGAAACATAGAAAATATAGACAAGAAACAGAGGATTCATGAAAGATAAAAGAATAGTGTTACACAATTTTTCATAACTAATACATTCATAACCTAAAATAAGAGAAAACTCTCTACAAATAGTCTTAAAAAGTATTAACAACTTGAATAACAAAATATCAAATAAGTCCAACTAAATAATAATGATAAAAAAAAGAACCGGTCTTATCATTGCATCCCCCTTAAGAACAACTTTGGCCTCAAGTTTGATCTCAAGTACGATGTCCGGCAAATAGTTTCACATGTGCGTTCTGTCTCCCCCGGTCATGCGGAAGACCAAACACACTCTTCCATCCTCTCAACCGTCCTCTAGCACGGTCATATGGAGCTCCGATCAAGCTCTTCCAAACTGTAAAATGATTATTTCTCCGGATATTTGATGCATGATCGAAGAAAAAATTCCAAAAGAATCAAATATCATCTCGAAATATCCCATGTAAGACCTGATCACAATACGCATCGAAGTCATCACCATCAATACTAAAAAATTCTTTTACAGACCTAGTTCGAGTATCAATCTCTTCTAGATAACCATATTCGAAATATTACTAATAAGGATCAATATAAGCAGTAGGCGGTTTGGAACCATAATTACACACACGGATACCAATAGCCAATTTCAGCAAATTATAACTTCCAAACCGTGCATCCGAATTGAGCGAAGTCAATCTCAAAACATTCTGTGGCGTATTAAGTATGATATCACCAAGTTTTATCAAATTTGGACGTCGTTTACTAAGTGGAAAACTGGTTTTACTCCGGTTCTTCGATTCTGTCCAGGTCCCATCATGACAGCCCAACTCACTGGACTTTAAATAGTCGTATATCGGTGCCTGTTTATCCAAATGTTGTTGCGCCAAAAAAACCGTATCTGAGTCCCTTACAAACACACCAAATTTCAACCAAATAGAAAACGTACTTCTATTGCAAATATCTGTTTTTATACACAGCAGTTTAGCTGTCAAAGCAGAAAAGTCTGGGCAGAATCCCAAATTTAAAAATTCATAATTCATTGCCCGTTTTTCCAAATGGACCGATTTAAGTCCCAAATCGATCCCTAATGTCCCATCTATCTTTCTACAAAATATTTTACAATTCTGAGATTGTTTACTAGGTGCCGCTAAGATTTTTATCCAGCTTATCAAACCTGTCCAAGTCGAATACAGACAGCAAAGTTTACCAAACTTTAAAATATCATATATCGTTCCTCGTAGACCCAAAATGTGCGATTTTAGCGCCCAAACACCTGTAATCGAATATTCTACCTCCTCTCGGAATTTCAATAGAATCGGGTGTCGTTTGCTTTGCCAAAAAGAGGTTTTTCCTGATGTTACCGTAGCTGTCATAAAATAAAAATCTGCACACGGGTAAAGTTTTGGAAAAACGTAAGTAATTATGTGCCAACCTGAACACACCGATACGAGTTGCAGATTCTTCATGAATAACCTCTTTATATTCTCGCTAAATTTCATAACTTTTAGACACCTTTTACCAAATGTAAAGTTCCATCTCCCAAACACCATTAGAAGAGTACTAAAACCCAAATTTATCAATTCCAGATTCTCAAGTTTAGCCAACAAGTTGAGAAATCGTACATCACCAAAAGTAATATTAGAGTCATGGCGCATGAAAAATATAAGTCGGAATTTATTATACACAAAACAAATAGGGACGCGACCAAATCTACCGTTAAGCGTCTCGCGGCAGTAAGAGTAATACCATACAATACCAATTTTAGTGCCTCATAGAACTATATGAACCGTTATGTAGATTTTGATCTATTTTAGATTATTACACAACTCCTCTTTACATTTTAGTCTGTACAGATACATTTTAGTCCATTTTCTCTAAAAAATCGAATCCTATCATGTCTAGACGAATAATAGATTGGATCTCACTGATGATATCCTACATCTAGTAGATATCAAAATCTTTATCGAATAAAGGTGTATGAAAACTTTCGTACATGTGATATTTTTAAAGGAAAATCTCAAGATCATAAATTGTACGTGTATATATATAATGAGTACAAATTTTATATCCCTATTTTATACCTCATTTCATGTCCTTTTTGCTTATTTTTACATAAATTTTAAAAATTTTCAACTTGTTCCGCAAATTTATAAATTTTTATATTATATTGTATTCAAATTTTAAAACACTTGGACATAATATTGTTTTAAGCAATTTTTTAAGATTTAATGTTTAATGTACACTAATTTATACATTTATTTTAAAATAAATTGCGTGTGGATTTTCTTTTAAAAATAATTATTGGAATGTGTTGATACATGTAATATTATAGTAATTGTATAATTTTTTTTAAGTTTTTTTAGAAAAATTTGTTGGATAAAATAAGTAAGGAGGTAGAAAATAGGGGTTAAAAGATTTG
This sequence comes from Primula veris, assembly GCA_963682055.1. NCBI lineage: Eukaryota > Viridiplantae > Streptophyta > Magnoliopsida > Ericales > Primulaceae > Primula > Primula veris. The sequence goes on along the minus strand of OY821744.1, from coordinate 5,290,765 downwards.
AACTCATATATAATACATTCTTTTTTGAAACTTAAAAAGAAAAAAACCAAGTATTAATTGGAGACGACTTAAGACTTGAAAGTAATTTAGCCATTAGGGGATTAATCCATTTTTCATTACTACATCCCATGCATATAGGTTTAATCAGTTTTGTCACACATTTTTAAAAGCAAACGTGCAATTTAATCGTTGAATAATGCAATGGACAAATTTCTGTCATATCGTGGTTATCTATATATAAATGAATGGTTCACGAGTACTTTCAACTTGTTCTGGATTAAGAGCTTACTTTCTCAACATTAATCTTTATAAAGTGGCTTTATATAAAGAGCCTTATGATTGTTAGTTCAGTGCTAGTGTGCCAGTTGCCACAGTGCCATTTCGATAGAAAGAAAAATTCATTTTTCAACCAGGCTTGTACTTTATAGATACGTATTTTGATTAATACAAACGGTAATGGTATAAATCACGTCACGTAATAAAAACTCAACCTACTAAAAACTCAAATAAATATATTGGAATTCTAGTTTGAGTCTATTATAAATTTAAATATTAATAAATTTAAAATTTTTTATTTTTTATTTTATTTTTAGTAGATTGAGTTTTTATTACGTGGCGTGACTTATACCTCACCCCACTAATACAGCCGCCGTCTGCATCAAGCAGACAGCGTCTGTATTTAGTAGATGGATTTCAACAAACCATGCATCGTTTGAAGGACACTTATCATACTTGGATTGGCTTTCGTTAGCCTTATTAAATTACTTTAAGTTGCCTAAATTATCTATTAATGACGAGTTTAAGCTTCATACGATTGCATACCATTTACAAATGGCTTTGCAAACACGCCATGTCATCCATTGACCTAATGACAGCACAACTGTTAATGATCATTTTCCCCACGACAAAAACTCTTGTATCTTTGTAAAAATAATAACCGTAGAGTAAACAATAACTGCGGATAGATAAAGAATAACTAATCGAGAAATGTCTCAAATTAATGTACATGACGCCTTGTGCCCTTATTTATTGTTCTATGTTCATTAGAAGTATAAGAAGAAGTAACGAAGGCCAGTCCCAGTAATTACGCTAATTAATATGGCGTTAATTAACCTCTTTCGAAAAAATTATTATATATTTATGGAAAACTACGGAAACCAATTAAATTTAATTAAAGAGGCTGATTTACATAATTACTCATCAAAACACCGATGATTTATTATTCCTAATTTACCTTTACAGTTTTGTTTTTTCAGGACATTTGGTATCGTCTTCGACATCTAATTAACAAATAGATTGTTATGGTTCAACTTAACGGTTTAAATCCAAATATTGGGGTTTATTTTATTTTTCTCCTATTTATTTTTTATTTTCAAATGGAGTGAAGATATTTGTAATCCAAATTTTAGGTACCAATACCATGATGTCTGTCCTTTTTAACTTTATCATCAATCATACTACTCACGTTTTACTTGTACTAAATATTATGTAACAAGATGAGTTTTGCTAACGAGTGACACCGAAACATCGTTTTAACATTTAGTATACTACCAACATGCATTAAGTTGCATGTAATACAAATACTTCTATTTGTAAGTTTTTATTGTTATATACTATCATAACTTTATAACATTACCAAAATTATTTCATTAACTAACCTAGCTAAACAATTTTTTTTATTAACAAATAACTATAATAAACATTTATTAACAATATCAAACATGAGACATCCCTACCAATGCCTTTATGACATTTGCTTAGCTTTTCCCTTGTAGTGGTATTTCTTTTTCTAAAAGTAAGAGAAATCTTGCCTTTAAAAAATTGCCACATATTTTCTACTACTGTTAGCTGGAACATTACACCTGTTACTATCCAACACTTGTGACAATTTTATTGCATGCCCCTCTTAATTAAACTACCTCAGTTTACAGTTTTACTATCGGATTTTTTTATCAGTTACTTCGTCTTGAACTTTTTTGTTACTGAATTGATGGCATTAAGAGTGTCAGTTGAAGAGAGTGGAAGCGATGAGAGAGATAAGAGTCTTCTTGTTTTGGAAATATATCCACTTTCTAACTACTATTTCGGCTCCAAACAAGCTTCTTACAGAGCCGAGTCCTCCGCCGATCGCCTTCTCCGCCTCAAATCCAAGTATATCTTTTTCCTTTCCTATACATGTAGGTGTATTATAATATATTAGTAAGATTGGCCCATGCGTTGCGTACACGATATGTATATATTGGCATAAATATTGTACGTAATATGTGTTTTTACTATGAACATTATATTCGCATTAAGTATTATTTATTAAAATTATGCAGGTTAGTTAACTAAATTAGGGAACATCGGTAATTTAGTAAAATAAAGTGAGCACAAATTGTTAATTAAATTAGGGTATATTGGTGATTATTAAAATAGATTGAGGGTATTTTTGAAAAAAACGGGGGTAAAATTTGTCCGTCTCACGAATTCTTGAGTTTGATTTTTATAATAGTATGCTGATACGTATAGGGGTATTAACATATTGATGAAACTTGGAGGTATCATAGAAATAAGTTGAGAAATCAAGTGATATCCACACCTCATTTAGATGAGAAATAGAGAAATATAGACGGTAGAGGGAGAACTGCGAAATGGAATAGTCTAGTGAAATGAATACTCAAATCATATAAAGTTATAAACAATAATGAGAGTCGACTTTCTACAAATAGGTCTAAAAAGTAACACGGCCGCGAATCATAAAATAACAAAAAGTCTAAATAAATATAAGAAATAATAAATAGAACCACTAAATAGGCGGTTTCATCATTTTATTCATTTATATGTATATGTAAGTCAATTTTGTGATTATACTGATCTGTTGTATGCCAATTAATGTTAGCTATGCTGCTCACGGGATGAGAACTTGCGTGCAAGCAGTTATTCTGGTTGGTTAATTTTCCACTCTCTATTCATTAACAATTTACTAATTTTATATATTTTATTGTTTGTTAACTATGTATATATTTTGTACTAAAGTTTGATAGAAGATTAATTTTTTTTTTCAAAGAGATATATAAACCAAACAAATCTATTGTGTTTCGAATTGATAGTTCTGACCATGTTTCATCAAAAAAAAATCGACTAAAAGCCGTTGTCGCTTATTCGTCATTTTTAATTGACAAAATCCGTCACTAAATAGGTATGTTAGAGCAAAAGAGAGCCGTGTAGCGCTATTGTTGTAGCTGTTCTGACACTTTCTTTTTTGTAGTATTTGTTGGAGATTTGAAATCCCATCCACCCATCCAAGCACCCACCCATGATATTGTTTCATACATATTGAAGACTTAATTATCAAAAACTCGAATTTGATTTTTGTTTAAGAATTAGTACATATCAATTAGCATCATTGAGCATCGACGATAGACACAGAAAAAAGAGGCAGCATCGGCAAGCAACTGAGCATCCATACTTAATTTTAAAATAGATTTTAACCCCGGGTTTTTGGATATGAATTCTTTCTAAATGATCATTCCCAAAAAGATTGCCACTTTAGATAAGAGATATAGTCCTCTAAGATTACGTATTTATAAAAATTGCACAATTTTAAATGTTTAGCACGATTTAACTTTAGTGGTACAAATTCTACAAATTGAAGTCAACTCTATGTATGTTAGTATCTATTAGCTCATGATGAATGAAACTGCCTACCAGTTGGTTACTAAAATTGACTCTATCGAACAGGTTGAGCTGCTAAAACAACCCCATGTGTTGCTGTTGCAAGTGCATAATTATCTATACAAGCTACCAGGGGGTCGCTTGAAACCGGGTGAATCAGGTATACCAATAATCTTAATTTGTACCAAATTTTTTGTTTTTGTCTGGGGAGTGTGAAACTTATCAGGCTAAGTAACTTATATTATTTTTCAGAAGATGAGTGTCTGAAACGCAAGCTTTTAAACAAACTATCGATTACTCAAGAATGCACTGGCAATAATTGGCAGGTATATGATTTTTTTTTTGCCACCATTTCTGAAAATGGAAGAATCGTCATAAAAAAAATGCCTTTGTTTTTTTTCACTTAAAGTTTAGTGATGTTTTGTTATGAGTGTAGAAAAATGTATAATAAACTAATAATCTGGATTAGACCTGAAAATTATTTTAGTGCTAATAAGTTGGGTTATGATAACTACAGCTGGGAGAATGCCTGGGAATATGGTGGAGACCGGACTTTGAGACATTGATGTATCCGTATTTGCCACCACATGTTAAAAGGCCAAAGGTGTTCGTCTACTGATTCCTTTTTTAGTTTTTATTTGCATACAATGTTTAAACATGTAACAATATTTTGTGTGGCAGGAATGCATAAAACTCTTTCTAGTTAAGTTACCAGCAACTCTGAGATTTGATGTACCAAAACACTTCAAATTGCTGGCAATTCCACTGTGTCAAATCCATGAAAACCCCCAGGTAAGGGACTCTGTCCAACACTTGAAGCTAATTGGTTTCTGCCTGTGAGTTTCAATGAGGAATTGTAAAATTAAGCTGCTCCATAGATAAGTACATAGTTAGTGTAAGTATACCGTATGAACCACATGTCTAGTTTACCACCTAGAAGTTTTCATTTTATTAGGTTTCAGACTTTTTCAGCAATTATAATTTCATTATCTTTTACTAATTCAATAAAGATTGTGTTCTTAATTAAGTTTTCAACTCACTTATACAGTTCGTTACGCATCTGCAGACTTATGGGCCAATTATATCAGGAGTAGCACAACTGCTTTCGAAATTTTCTATCAATATTATTGCATGAAGCGACTCTCCGGGTACAGTGAGATGGATTCACAAATAATATAAAGTGCGTAGATTTGTATAGAGTGTTATACTGATACCAGGTTGGAAATAGTCGGGATTACTTCAAAGAAACTGATCTTTTTGGAAAATAGTTGGGGACTGTCCACACTAGAATACATAAAGAGCACCTGATTCTGGAAATAAACCGAACCAGTGTATCCAAATTTGGGTCTGTAAGAAACATTTTGGAGTGTGAATTGTGGAAGGTATTTAACTGCTGCACCAAATACCATATTGCTCTCTTGATTATCGAGTGTTCATAGGACAAAACTCTTTCACATTTCCCATAGACGTGATATCTGAGTTATTGGTCACTAACCAAGTAACCATCATGTCTCTTTGTCGGAGAACAATCTTGGTAGGTGTGTGAGGGTTTATCAACTGTTTTTCCGGTGCGGATTTGTAATTGTACTTGGTTCCAATATGTAGTTTTGTTCACTAAGTAACGAGTATGAGCGTGGTATTTATGTAGAGAATATGGATTCTTGTTGCGTTTCGTATGTGGTTATATCAATTCTGTTTTGATACAAGTTCCAGTGATTTTACCCATAATAAAAGTTTGCGTTCTCTATGTAACGAAGGTATTTTCTAATAGTTTTATTGCGATTGATGCTATGTCTGAGAAGCGCATTTGTATATGTTGCTTGATTTTACATTTATGGATGACGAACATATATATGTTTGCCATATTTCTTCAATTTTCTTGTGCTTTCTAGCCGATTCAAGTTTTTAGTCGGAAAAAAAAAAGTTGGCAAGTTCTCAAAAGCCGAATGAAACAAAAGTTTCATGTTCGGTTTTGAAACAATGTTTCTCATACTTTAGAAGTGAGCTCTCCTTTCCTTATGAAATTACTTGGAAGATCCATTCTTGAGCTTTTGGTGCTTTCAACAGATGTTGCGGATGTGTGTGAATTAATAAACTGTGCAACTAATCTACTCCTATTTGTTTATGAAAGTGCAATTATGTGTGTGTGTGTGTACCAAAGGAATGAACACTAATTATCGTGCGGATTCTTATGAGCTTTCTCAACAATGTGATTCGGAGAGCCAAACATCTTGTACTTCTTAAAATAGCCTATCCTCGAACTTATCTTACACCCACCGATCTCTTGTGACCCCCTTCAAATGCAAACACCTAAGCGACTTTGCTGTTTTGGCGCTCACTTCAGGAAATATCTATGGGAAGGCCGGTTTGAGCAACAAACTCCCCTTTAATCATAAACACATTCGTTGCCATATAATTTTCCGTTTTCTTATGAAGTTTGAGATTAACGGCAGTCCTCCTATGCTCCGAGTCCTTGGTCCGCCACTGCTCACACTAGAGTTACTTATAAATCCAGACCATGAGCCCCATAGAAACTCGGGTTACGTATTTGTACTTTTGACCTACAGATTTACTTTCCTTTTAATATTTTGGCAATATTTTTTCCGAAGAACGAAAACTTTTACCCACTTTACTACTAATGTTACCTCAGATAAGCATACTGTTTCATGTTGTCGACCATATCTATACACTTGTAGTTATTACTAGAAGTTATATTTTTAATCCTCATAGAGGAAGTAAATTTTTTGCTTGAAGCTATTCTGTTTCATGTTATCGACCAAATCTCTTAACACTTGTAGTAGTTATTACTAGAAATTATACTTTTCATCCAAATAAATTTGTAGATTGTTCAAGATCATCTTAATATGTGTACCATTGACACACGCTAAAATGCATCGTCTCTTTCCATTCATTGATTATCTGGAAAAAGGAAGAGCTTGTATATCACGTTAGTAATTGGTTTAGGTTGTTACTACTCTTTTCTTTCTCATCCCTGCTTATTGCTTAACAAGGGCATTTGTGCAATTTAGCACGACAAGGTGGAAGTAATTTCTATTTAATCCCCGGGCCTTGAGTTTTAATCCCCGGGAATTTCTCTACACTAGATTATCAGTAATTTTAATTTATGCCAAGTATATGTTTATATACCGGCACCACTTATACAACCATCAGATAACCAGATCAGCCTTGCCGATTTTAATGCAGTTAAGATTATAGAAAAGGGAAATGGTGGAGTTGTTCGACTGGTGCAACACAAATGGACTGAGCAGTTTTTTGCTCTAAAGGTACTATATTCTGATGAACATATATGTCTTGCCAGTTGAGTTGGTCCTTATAGTTTCAGTTAAAATATCATCGTTCATCGTAGTTTAAATAAGTTACAATGGCGGGTTCCTTCACACAAGCGCCAGTCGTGTTAGACATGACCACATTGGGACCACTTGTGTAACTTATTTAAGATGTGAGGACTATTACTGTAACTTACACAAAAAGAATGAGCAACAATATTGACTCAATTGTCACTAAGCGGACTGAATTGAAATTCCGCCGAAGGGTGGAAAACTTTAGGATGAACTTATCATGGAGTTTCAAAATGATATGAAGGGTTTTTGCGAACAGAGGTTACCTGTGGGAATTAGTAGTATCCGAAACAAAAAACGACAATCGACATATTTACAATTTCACAGTGGTATATTTCCTAATTGTAACTAGCACTTTTAGTTGGTTTATGTTGTGTAGACACATCTTGCTACAATGTTACAACCAAATCAATTGCCTTCTTGGTCAAGGACAGATTAACTTACTTTTGAAGACAGAGAGAATTACATTAATTTAACTAGAATCGGATCAAAAGTTACATTATAAGATGTAAATAAATATTAAAGTCTACGGTAGGTATTTGTGCATTAACTTAACTAGAATCGGATCAAAAGTTAGATTATAAGATGTAAATAAATATTAAAGTCTACTGTAGGTATTTGTGTTAGTTACCTCCTTTTGGATTTAATTTGCTTGGAAGTTTGATCGAACCAACTTAGAACAGTTGGCTTTATGCCGTAAGCTTAATCAATATTTTTGCAAGTCGATGGATTTTTATACTACACTTTTTCTGAAAAAACGTACAAACCGTAGATTAAATCTACTGTTTGCAGTGAATCAAACCGTACAAAAAATCTACGGTTTGCAGTGATTCTGTGTAAACCGTAGATTTAATCTACGGTTTATAGTGATTCACTGCAAACTTAATCTACGGTTTACAGTAAATTACTGCAGCCCGTAGATTAAATCTACGGTTTACTACGGCTAAAAATCAATCAGTCGTCACAATGGAGTTTTTTTCCTAAATGGTCCAGTGGACCACACAATTGACCAGAATGGGCTACCTTTCTGAAATATTCCCAAAATGGTCTACTTTCGAAAAACGACCGATCGAAATGATTAAAACGACCGGTCGTTTTATTATTGAACTCTGTGGAACAATTTGGACAAAAAACGACCGGTCGAATTGGACAATACGACCGGTCGTTTTTCAGACAAAAACGATCGGTCGTTATGTACATTTCGATCGGTCGTTTTTATGGTGAACTCTCTGGAAGAAATCATACCTAAAACGATCGGTCGTTTCTGAAAAACGATCGATCGTTTTTCTTGTGAACTCTCTGGAAGAAATTTGGATTTATTAGATCGATCGTTTTTTAATAACGATCGGTCGTCTGTGAATAAACGATCGGTCGTTTTTCACAGTCGACCGATCGACTGTAAACAATTTACAGAACAAAGAATTTTTGTCACTTTTCGACACTGATTTGGCAAAAAATATATAAAAACATGATCCCCTTTTTGAACATGATCACTTAAAAAATGATGTAAATTAATATGTTTAGTACATCGGATTGTCCGGAAGATTTATAGCACAAGTATTATCACATGAAATGATGTCGTAAATTAATATGTTTAGTATAAGATGTGTAGGTGACGTTTTACTAAACATCCGATTTAAAACATCCGATTTAAAACGAAGTTAAACAAAGCTAAACGATTAAGGAAAACGATTAAGGAAAACGAACGATCAAATGCAAGCGATAAATTGGCCATAGTTTTGCCTAAAAACGGTCAATCGCCACAAATGAAAACAACACAAATAACCCAATCAACTATAGATATATATACGCACAAGTTATAATAACAACAAAATCGCATTTGTAGAATTATAAATACGCAATCTCACAACGTCATACAATTTAACACGTAATGATAAATAGCAACATAAAAAAGATAAAAACGCATACTATAAGTGCACAAACTCACAACGCATAAGCAACAGAATAATGATTCATAAAATAAAGCGTTTGCTACTTATTACATCAAAAACCAACGTTGTTCGAAATCGAAAGAAATGAGAAATACAACGCAAAAACAAATGAGAAATACATCATCAAAAATAACAAAAAAATATCCGCCTAGTCGCGGTGGGAGGTTGCATCATCCTCGTCGTCGTCGTCGTCGTCGTCGTCGTCGTTTGGCCCGGCAAGGTTGGGAAAGAAGCGATTGTACTCGGCCCTTTGCTCGGTGCTCATTCGATCAAGTTCTTCGAGTTCTTCTTGACCCGGGTTCATGGATCGAAACATACGACGGGTCATTTGAGCATTGCGATATTGGTTTATATAGAGAGCGTTGTAGAAGTCGTCCGTGCGCGGGGGAGGGTTGGAGGATCCGACTTGGGCTTTTCCTTTGCCCCGAACTCGAGAGGGACGAGAGGAGGTACCGATATCGGTGGGGGGAATGGAATCGGAGGAGATAGCTACGTCCTCATGAGAAGCTCGCGGTGTTGGCTTAGGGCCGACATACTCTTCCTCTTCGGGGGTAAGAGAGGTATAGCCGGGGCCGGACACCCGCTTACCGGACCAAGTAATGGTCTTGTCGGTATTGTGGAATTTAATCGACATTTGGGAGAGATAGGAAGTGTCCCAAATGTGTTTGTCTTTGTTCTTGAAAAGCGTTCCACCGGGAACCAGGTTTTGGTCTTTTAAGATGGCAGAAATCAAGGCACCGTAAGGTAGCCCATTCTTGGATTTTGTTTTAAGCGAATCCATCTTAAAGAGAATGAGTGTCGCGAAGTCAAGTTTGACTCGGCGATGGATACACCCAAGAAGGAAGATGTACTCGTTAGTAACATCCGTAAAGTTGGACGTATGAGGGAGGACGATGTGAGAGAGGATGTGGTAGGCTAGTTTGTTGCGGAATAGAAGGCCATGGGCTTTGTTGGAGCGATTCATATGGTTAGGATGAAAAATTTCGTCTTTCAGATCATTGAAGTTATCGATCTGAAGAGTTTCACAAAGTTCCTTGCTAGACTCATAGACACCGCCGCTATCTAGGCGTAAGAGAGTTCGTAAACGGTCGATACCGTAAACGAATTGTTGTCCGTTAAAGGATGAACGCAAACGGAGTGCGTCATCGGAGTCCCTATCTAGAACTAGGTGATAATAGAATTCATAGACATTTTCTTTGTAAAAGGGCTCTTTGAGAGTAAGAAGGGTATCAAGTTTGTAAAAGCTTAAATCTATCATAAGAGCGGAAAACCGTTCACGGAAAAGAGGCAAGTCTAGAGTGAAGTTGGTCAATATACCTCTTTTACCCATCTCGGGTGGATAGAGAGGAGGAAGAGGGCCGGAAGAGGAACCGGGAGCGGAGGAGGAGCCGGTGCGCCGAGCGCGAGGAATAGCCGGACGACGAGTGGGCGGAGGCACGATCTCGTCCTCATGTTCATCGGCGAGGTTGAATGAGGCGCTTTTTGTACGAACCATAGTTGAATTAGGGTTTTGAAGAATTGGGATTTTTAAAAAAACGGAATGAATCGAGAGTGATTATATGGATAATAAGAGGAATTGGGTAATATATTTATAGAAAATTGGGATTTTTGGGTGATTTGATGAAGAGGGGCGAATTTAGGGTATATAAGAGAGAGAGATATTTTTGATATAATGAAAAATTTAGGGTTTGAAACAATTAGAAGACTGAAATACAGAAAAACGATCGGTCGTTTTATGAATCGATCGGTCGTTTTTGGACAGAATTCTTCCAGTGAGCACACCGAAATAACGATCGGTCGTTTTTTCATAACGATCGGTCGTCTGTGTAAAAACGATCGGTCGTTTTTCACATCGATCGGTCGTTTTTGGACAGAATTCTTCCAGTGAGCACACCGAAATAACGATCGGTCGTTTTTTCATAACGATCGGTCGTCTGTAACATTTAGACATAACAAATAATTTTTTGCACTTTTCGACACTGATTTGGCAAGAAAAATATATATAAATACTAAAATATATATAAAACCAATCAAATATATATATTTATGTTAATTGCACTTATTTATTTATGTTGTTCATTCTACTTTTTATGTTAATTGCATTTATTTATTTACTCTCATACTTATACTTAACAAACCAGTTTATCTTCTCAAAACACAGTATGAAAAAACACTGAGAATAAATATATATATTTCATCTTAAAAAAGACAATTACAAGCGGAAAATTAAAATAGTACAAGATACATATTGTCTCGTTGATAAGCGTACAATTACAAGCGGACAATTACAGCTAAAATCATAAGCGTCGAGGACGTATTGGATACGGACACTTACGACAATCATGTCCTCGCCCTTGACAACTAGAACATCTCATACGTGCTCGTCTCTCCGACTGATCCATACCATTATGAATACGAGTAGATCTTGGACGACCCCTTTCTCTTACAAGAGTAACATCCGGAAGAAATAATCTATCACATTCATCCCAATAGTCTTGATGCCGAAGAGGACAAAATTGCGCCGAGTACGTACCTTCGTATGATTCAAGACTGTAATATTTTACTATGTAAGCTTCCCAATCAAGACGGTTTGCAGCGCATACGGAAAACACATGTGAACAAGGGATTCCATCACTCTGCCACTTACCGCAATCGCATTGCCAAAGTGAAAAGTCGACAACTTGAGTATTGCCTCCCCTGGAATTTCTTGAACTTGTACACACGGAATAAACCCCTCTTTCATAATCGAAAGTAACATTGGTATGACCAATGTCCGACCTACATTTATCTAAAATTTTAAGGATATTGGGACCATATCTTGTGCCGCTGTTTCTCATCCCGATTACTATCTTTTTCCGCTCGCAAAAATAGTGTACCAACTTATAGAAAATAAGCTGCACAGCAGCAGTGATTGGTAAATTACGAGCAGCTTTTAAAACATTATTGAAAATTTCAGCCATGTTTGTGGTCATGTTACCATGTCGCCTCCCTTTATCATGAAAATATGACCACTTTTCCGCAGGCTCTTTCATCAACCATTGATATGCTTGAGGATTCATGACTTTTATTGCTTCCATGATTCTTTTCAATTTTCTTTCTTGTAATTCCCAAATGGCGTTCTCCGCTAACTTGTGTAAGTCAGGATCTCCTTTGAAAGCTTTCTTAAAATTATCCAAAAAATGATTTGAACAATATCGATGAACAAAACCTTGACCACGCCAAACTCCTCTCACTGCACTTAGAATACCAGCATGTCTATCCGAAATTAGACAAATATTCACGCGCTCTTTAATCACATGTCGCATAATGTTAGAAAGAAAATAGCTCCACGAAATTGTACTCTCCTCAGCAACAAATGCACAACCAATGGGAAAAACATGATTATCTGCATCCGATGCCATGGCCAACAAAATCTTACCTTTATACTTCCCATATAAGTGAGTAGCATCAATAGCGATAACTGGCCTACAATACTGAAATGCATCAATAACGGCCTTAAATGTGAAGAAAAATCTGTTCAATACCTCACCCACTGAATTTGTTACCACATCGTAAACTGGCGTTGTCTCATAAGAAGCTACGGTACCGGGATTATACTTTTGAAGCGCTTTCATAAATTTAGGTAAAACCTTATACGAGTCTTCCCAATTACCAAATATCTCTGCGATTGCTTTTTGTTTACCCAAATAAGCTTTTTTGTATGAAACTGACATTTCAAAGCGGGCATTCACAATCTCTTTAACTAATGAAATCTTCATCATAGGATTAGTTGTGATGGCATTTCGAATGGTTTGGGCAACAAGATTGGAATCTAACTGTGGATGATCAGTTGTAAGCTCGGCATGAATGCATGTATGAGGACCGTTGTACACCGACACTTCAAAAAATCCATGTTTCTTTCTTAGTGAAGCTCGTAGTTTCCATTTGCATTGCTGAGTTTCGGCCAGTTTACAACGAATTTCCCAAAATTTTGCCTTCGAACTTTTAGTGGAAAAATGGATGTTACGTTTGATTGACCAAAGTTTTATTCCCTTTTTCAACATTTCTTTATCCCTAAATAAAAGACCAATAAAAGGATCATTAACGTGAGGATCCCAAAATCCAGGATACATCATATAATTGCTTCTCCGGTTACTATAATTTTCTTGAGTGTCGAACGGTTCATTAAACAAACTTGACATTGGTTGATGCATAGGAATTTCATCGGGAATAGTATTATTCGCCAATTGTGACCCACTTGATTGGTCGTTTTCATCCTCATCCATATACAAGCCCATTTCAGATGATAACTCTTCGTACTCAACTTCTTGTACATTTTCTTCGTCATCGTCAGACTCGTTTTCGCTAATATTGAAGTCCGGATCTTCATCCTCTGGTTCATCCCCAAGTTCTATCGACCAACCAATATTATCTGCCAATCGACACACTGCATCCAAATGTGTCAAATCTGGTTCGTTGTTCTCAGAATATACCTCTAGCATTGGCTCTTGTCGAATGGGTGTTCTACTTGATGTACCGATTTCATGCATTGGCTCTTGTCGAATGGGTGTTCCACTTGATGTACCGATTTCATTAGTGGAAAGAATATTATAATACAACCCGTAATCTTGATGAGAAGAGTAAACTTGCTCAATTTCAACATATAACTCTATAAACGTTCTTCCATTTTCTTCTATTAACTCAAGCATGGTTTCCAACGAATCATTATCATCAACAGCCAATCGCATATATTTAAACTCAGTAAGTGTAGTCAGATATGGATAACGACATGTTAAACTCAAACGATTTGAAGTCGATGATACATCAAGTACCTTAAACAATTTTTCCAAAAATTGGTCGTATGTCGTGTTTCTAGATACCTTAAAAATTTTTTTATAAGAAATATCATAAGATAACCCCTCGCTAATAGTTTCCATTATCGTACCTCCCCAATAACACATAATTGTAGGATTTTTCATTTCGATAACCACACGGTACAATTAACAAATTTACTCAAATAATACTCCAACAACACAAAATATTGAGTTGAGCTTTTACCTGTTTTGGAAGAGATCTGAGATTTGCCCTAAAATGATCTAAGAGCTCTGTTTTTTTTTTTTTTACAGTGGTAATGAGATGAGTACAGTGGTCTGTGGAAATGAGATGAGTTTTTTAAGTACAAGTATTTCTGAAAAACGACCGATCGAAATGTACATAACGACCGATCGTTTTTGTCTGAAAAACGACCGGTCGTATTGTCCAATTCGACCGGTCGTTTTTTGTCCAAATTGTTCCACAGAGTTCAATAATAAAACGACCGGTCGTTTTAATCATTTCGATCGGTCGTTTTTCGAAAGTAGACCATTTTGGGAATATTTCAGAAAGGTAGCCCATTCTGGGCAATTGTGTGGTCCACTGGACCATTTAGGAAAAAAACTCGTCACAATGTCCGTATGTTGTTGTATGCTACCAGTCTTTCTATGACAACGGTGCAGTTTCTATAATATTGAAGTACATGGATGGTGGTTCTCTTGCAGATATTTTGAAAAATGTAAAAACAATTCCAGAGCCAAACAGGTGGGATGATTAGTTTCTTTTATTTATCTATGCTTTCGTAGTAATAGAAAATCCTATTTACGTGTACGTGATTATTTTTCATCTTCTGTTTGATAGGTGCTTAAGGGTCTTTGGTATCTTCATCATGAAAAACATATAATTCACAGAGACATGAAACCCTCTCATCTCTTAATAAACCATAGAGGGGAAGTCAAGATTACCGACTTTGGTGTGAGTGCAATATTGGCAAACACATCGAGCGAAGCTTATACTTTCGTTGGCACTCACAACTATATGCCTCTGAGTAATTGTGCAATTAATCACTTATATTTTCATTCATTATCATACTATGGTCCGTTTGAAAATCTATATTAGAAATCCACTGAAAATATAAATTTTAAAATTTTGAATTTTTTAGTTTTTTTCAACCTAAAAATCAGATTTTCAGAAGTAAAATAATCTGATTATCCAAATAAGAACAAATTTTTATCCGAAAATCCATTAAAAGAATATGTTGTCAAACAGAGGATATGTTGCTTGGCAAAACAAATTTGACTCAGCCCAAAACTTTGGTTGAACTAGTAACTTAAACAGTTACATTTACACCTGTTTTGGTTACAATATTCGTAGTACCGGAACTATGAGTTCAATCGGGATTACGAATAACCTTTTATATGAAGTTTCGGTACTTCTAATACCACACTCAGGGATGGCAATTGGGCCGGGTTTATCGAAACTCGACCCGACCCGGTACGGGTCGGATAAAAGTGCAAGATTATTTGGGTCGGGTTGGATTGAGTTACTTTGCAATTTTGTGCAACTTTGTGCAAGTTAGAAATAAGTTCATATTTTCTATAGGTACCGCTTTTTAATTATTTATTTTATTTACCAAAACGTCATACACATATTTCATAAAAAATGAAAAAAAAAACACATAAAATTATATAAAATGCAAAAAATCACAAAAAATAAAAAAAAATAAAAAAAATCACAAAGAAATAAAAAAATCACAAAAAAATTATAAAAAATGAAAAAATCACAAATAATCACAAAATTATAAAAAAAAAATTACAAAAAAAATAAAAAAAATGAAAAAAATCACAAAATATTATAAAAAATGAAAAAAATCACAAAAATAACAAAAAATGAAAAAAAATTCACAAAATCACAAAATCACAAAATTTTAAAAAAATTACAAAAAAAATAAAAAACTATTTTTTTGGATTTGTAGAAAGATAAAATATATATATTATATTTTGGTTTGTATGACAATTTAGTAAATAAACTAAATAATTAAAAAGTGTTAACTATGAGTAATGTGAACTTATCAATATATGTAGAAGTAATATAAGTTGTTATGAGTTGATTAGAGGGAATTACCCCCGTAATAAAACACAACCCAACACACATACACATCCTCTCTCTCTAATATATACACAGATACATACATAGATACACACATCTATACACTGTATAAAACATATGTGCCTAGTGATGAAAAGATGATAGAAATCTAATTATCAACGATAAAATATTAAAAGAGACTCATTCACCAAATTAATTAGTCTTGTGTACTAGCTTTCTCTCTCTCTCTATATATATATATATCCTTATTTTATTTTACCTTATTATTTTCTTTTTTTTTGTCAGTTTTTTTCCTTTTATTTTTTTGGGTATTGTTGTAAAGAATAATTTAGATTATTATAAATTTTTACCAGGTAAATATGAAAAATTTGGAAAAAATAAGATTTTTAGGTTTTTCTAATTTAATTAAATGGTTATTGTTAGATGATTAATAATGGTTTACACTTATTTGGCTTATCAAAAAAATTCCGGGTCAAACAGGTCGGGTCGGGTATAAACGGGTCGGGTCGGGTTATGTGCGGATTGATGTGCGGGTCGGGTCGGATCGGGTCGAAACCCGGCCCAATCGCCATCCCTGACCACACCCACTATTGTATTGTAAATACTCAATTTCTAGGTAATTTTTAATCACATTTCACTAATAATCCCGATCATATTTAGTCATCAAAACATAACACCCACTATTGTATCGTAAATACTTATTTGTAATAACATTTCACTAATAATCTCGATCATATTTAATCATCAAAACATAACGCCCACTATTGTATTGTAAATACTCAATTTCTAGGTCATTTGTTCACTAATAATCCCGATCATATTTAGTGATCAAAATATAATATTTAGTATTTATACGACCAGCTCCATTTGATCAAATCAAATTACACCTTAATCCCATATAATCAAACAAATGCCTTAGAGTAAATGGTCCAACAGTTTCCTGTTCCTTTCTTCTAGTAGTTGATCATTCTTGACCATTACAATACATGCATACAAACATAAAACACATTATATATACATTGTACTTTTACCTACAAAATTAAAAAAAACCCAACTTAGAAATAAAGACCTCTCGACGACTCACTATTCTAGAGAGAGAGAGAGAGAGATCTATAGATACATATCTATATCTATAGATATATAGAGAGAGAATGAACAAGGGAAATTTTGGGCTTAATCTGAAGCTATCTGTTCCTCCTCCTGATCAACTCTCCAAATTTCTGTATATATACATACATATATGCTATATATATATATGTGTGTGTGTGTGTATAAGCACGCATTTTTATTTATTTTGTGTTTTTTTCTATTTTCTTTTCTGTTTGTTATTGAGTAATTGGGGTTTAGTTAAGCCTTAGTATCTTAAAAATATACTAGTATAAGTTGTGATCTATCGAGTTTTTATGGAGCTACTAAGATTTTGATTGAGTTCATTGAATTAACTTATTTTTTTAGATAAAAGGGTAAAGTGCTTATTACATTTTACAATTCTGTCGCATTCAAGGGTATTGATTTAATTTTGTTGAGACTGAGAAAATTGAAATATCGTTTTTAAGTTTAAGGTTTGAGACTGATGAGAGAATACTAAATTTGAACAGAAATTGCAAATTATAGTCTCCAAGTAAGTGAATATTAGCTACAAAAATTACTACGCCATAAAGGTATATATCGCATGCTAGGGACGGAATTTTAAAGGGGAGGGGTAGAAATGCTAATTTTGGTAATTAATGGTGCTGAAATGCTAATTTGGTAATTAATGGTGCTGAAATGCTAATTTGGTAATTAATGGTGCTGAAATGCTAATTTTTGAAGATTTTAATCGAACTACATTTAATTTTTTTACTTTTTCATCAAGTTCCTTTCCTGCGCGCATACTAGTAGAAATATTGTTTCAGTTTAGGTATAAAAGTGATGGGATAATAATAAATGGAGTAGACAATCGTTGTTCATTGGTCTGAAAGGAAATCTTTGTAGTCTATTTTTCACAACTCCGATTACATAAACATTCATTGTGGCTGTGTAAGAAACTTTAATAAACTGTATACGTGTATTAGTTTTTATTTTTATTTTTTGCACTGAAATTGCGTTTGTTATTGTTGCTTGTTAGAACTGAATCTGGAACATTCAAGGATGGCGATCTGCTCGTCAATCAGCGGGGTCTTCGGATTGTTGACCACGGAGACGTCCAAATTGTAATTTTGATCCCTTTAATATGTTCTCTTTTTATGTGAACATATGCTGGTATATATTTACGTACGAGCTCTGAGATTTAAGTATTTGGCCTTAGGTTCGCTTGGTCGTGTTTATGGCTTGTGTTTCTGGTTTTTATAAGTAGGACAGTAGCCTTGCTAAACAATTATGTTCTACCTTTTCAATGTAAAATATGTTGTTAATGTTTATCCTAGTTGGTATTAATTTACATATTTTTGTGCTTTTGAGCTACAAATTTACTTTTTTTCTATTATTTGGACAATATTTTTTCCAAAAAAAGATCACCTTTTTACCTAATTTTCTACTAATGCAACCTTAGATAAGCATATTGTTTCATGTTGTCGACCATATCTACAACGCTAGTAGTTATTTTTAGATGTTTTACTTTTAATCTTCATAGAGGAAGTATATTTTTGCTGGGAAACTTTTCTGTTTCATGTTATCGACCATATCTCTAACACTTGTAGTTACTACTTGAAACTATACTTTTCATCCTCATAAAAAACATAGATATTTTGTTTGAAGCTATCCTATGTGCCAATTATATTGTTGGCTACAAAAAAGTTTAACTGGTTGTTGACATGTGCTGATTCATTTATAGAGTGTATTCTAAAGTAATCTTAGTTCTCATACCCGTAATCTGTAGTCAGAATCACCGTCAACCTAGAAGAGCAAAATGAGTACTGTTCACATAAGTCATGAATGTCCATAGTGGTTTTTGTGTAAAAATATGTTATTTTGCTATGAAACTTTAATCAACTTCTTCTCTCAAGCATCATAGCTTGGAAACTGCTTCAAATTAGTTTTCGATAGCTGATTTTGAAAATAAATAAGTTGTTGGCCTTAGCTAGTAATTAGGTGCTTTCCAAGATCCAATCCTTGAATCTACATGTGAATGTTAATTCTAAAAGCCTGTGTCGTCCTAGTTTAGTAATTCTATTGTATAAACTGATTTGAGAAGCTTTTGGTGTTTGTCAAATTGTGATACAGTATATATTTTTTTATATCAGAAAAGACAATGTGCACATGGATTGGTAATGTAACTCAGAACTGATATTATGGTAGTTTCTTAAGTAACAATGAAGATTGGCATATGCCTATTCTAGAATCATCACACTAAAACCACACCGAAAGAACTAAAATGGTTATTCAGGAACAACTACTTTTCGGTTTACTCAACCCACATAAACCACCATGAAGAACTAAAATGGTAATTCAGAAGCTACTACTTTTTGGTTTACCGAACACCAGTATTTGCTTCTAAGAAAGGGGCAGACCCGGTGCACGAAGCTCCCGCTATGCGCAGGGTCCGGGGAGGGGTGAGGCCGCTATGGGCCTATTGTAGACAGCCTGCTCTTCATTTTTGCAAGAGGCTGCTTCCACGTCTTGAACCCATGACCTCCAGGTCACATGGCAATAACTCTACTGTTACGCCAAGAAAAAGAAAAAGAGTCCTATGAGAAGCAATATCAAATTTACTTTAACGGTTTTAGATAGGTGGGTCTAAGTGTATTTGGACTTTAGACCAATTTAGCTTCAAGAATGTGCTTTGTTTGGTGTAGATTGTGTTTAGTCTGCACTGATATTTGTTTTTTGGTCTGATATTCCTTAAACATTAAAAGACCTTGCATTTCTCTCTAGCAGATTATCAGTTATTTGAATTTATGCCATGTATATATTTACATTACATACAGGCTCCACTTATACAACCATCAGACAACCAGATCAGCCTGGCCGATTTTGATGCAGTTAAAGTTATAGGAAAGGGCAATGGCGGAGTTGTTCGACTGGTGCAACACAAATGGACTGAGCAGTTTTTTGCTCTAAAGGTATTATATTCTGATGAACATATGTCTTGCCACTTAAACGTTTGTAGTCTCATGCGTTCGAGTATCAGCTCATTCTTTTGTGGGGTGAAGTAAACCATTGGTCCCCATACTTGGGGCACAATTTGAGTAGGTTCTTATAGTTTCAGATACAATATCATCGTTCCTTATAGTTTGAACAAGTTACGATGGTGGTCGTTATAGTTTCAGTTACTGCAATATTGGTCCCATAGTTTCACTAAGTTGCACGGTGGGTTCCTTCACACAGGCACCAGTTGTGTTAGACATGACCACATTGGGACCACTTGTGTAATCTATTTAAGATGTGGGGACTATTAGTATAACTTACACAAAGAATGAGCAACAATAATGATTCAATTGTCACTATATTTTGCCAAACGGTGGGAAACTTTAGGATGAACTTGTCATGGAGTTTCAAAATGATGTCAAGGATTATGCAAACAGAGGATACCTGTGGGAATTAGTAGGATCCGAAATAAAAATGACATTTGACATATTTACAGTTTCACAGTGGTGTTGGTGTATTTCGTAATTGCAATTAGCACTTTAAGTTGGTATTTATGTTGTGTGGACACATTTTGCTACAATGTTACAACCAAATCAATTGCCTTCTTGGTCAAGGACACATCAACGACTTAGAGACTTACATTAACTTAACTAGAATCAGGACAAAAGTTACATCGTAAGATGTAAATGAATATTAAAGTATCCTGTAGGTATGTGTCTTAGTTACCTCCTTTTGGATTTTGCTTGGAAGTTTGATCAATCAACTTAGAACAGTTGGCTTTATGCCGCAAGCTTTAGTCAATATTTTTGTAATGGTTCTTATTACATTTTGGGAGGATAATGATGTGAGCTGTTATTCAACTTTAGGTGATTCAAATGAATATTGAAGAATCTGCTAGGAAGCAAATTGCACAGGAGCTAAAAATCAATCAGTCGTCACAATGTCCATATGTTGTTGTATGCTACGAGTCTTTCTATGACAATGGTGCAGTTTCTATAATATTGGAGTACATGGATGGTGGTTCTCTTGCAGACTTTTTGAAAAATGTCAAAACAATTCCAGAGCCACATCTTGCTGCCATCTGTAAACAGGTGGGATGATTAGTTTCATTTATTTATCTATGCTTGCGTAGTAATAAAAAATCCTATTTATGCGTGGTTATTTTCCTCTTCTGTTGATAGGTGCTTAAGGGTCTTTGGTATCTTCATCATGAAAAGCATATAATTCACAGAGACATGAAACCCTCTAATCTCTTAATAAACCATAGAGGGGAAGTCAAGATTACCGACTTTGGTGTGAGCGTAATATTGGCAAACACATTGGGCCAAGCTAATACTTTCGTTGGCACATACAACTATATGTCTGTGAGTGATTGTGCAATTACTCACTTATACTTTCATTCATTGTCCTACAGTCTCCTACTAAGACCTGTTTGGGGATGATTTAACTTTTATACTTAATATGAAGTTGCGTTTTACTTTTTTTTAGCCGGAAAGAATCATTGGAGGCAAGTACGGTTATAGTAGCGATATTTGGAGCTTAGGACTGGTTCTTCTGGAGTGTGCATTAGGACATTTTCCATACTCTCCACCCCAAGGAAATGAAGGATGGATCAATGTTTATGAGCTTATGGAAACTATCGTCGACCAACCACCACCTTCTCCTCCGTCTCATGTATTTTCACCGGAGTTCTGCTCATTTATTTCTAAGTGGTAAATTTACTCCCCTTTGCACATGCACACATATATCTACAGTGGCTTACACACAAACGTATATTTTTTCTTATATATATAATGTGAAAACCGTTGAAATTGTGCACTTTAGCTGATTGTTTCACGCTAAATAAGTGCATGCCGCTTTAGTTTTATTAACATAGGAATTACTTTTTTGGTGATCAATGTTTATAAATATTGATAAATTTCTAAAAACTTGACTGTTTTAGGATCTAGTTTCTAAGGTTTTCTGCGGGATCTTTTTCCCTTTTCCCCTCATTTAGAACTTATAAATACATGCTGCATAATGCTGTTTCTTATGGGAAGCAGTTGCTTCTTATCACCTGAATTTCTTTCTTGGGTGTTTTTATGTCTCCTTTGTTTTGATGCCTTTACATAAGTATGTTGTTATCTTACGTGCTATATGCCGTTTATGTTTCTGCTTTTGTCTCCTAGAAAGAGAACCTCATTAATTATCACACCATAATTAATGGTTTTCGGAGCAGCTTCTGAAACTTACTTTTCAATATTTTCGAAAAATGGCTTTAAGATGCAGTACTTAAAATGCAGTATTATCACTAAACTATACCTAATTGTGATTGGTACTTTTACCCGTCACTACCAGAACATGTTCTCATATAATTCAGTCTCCTCTACGCCTTTGTCGATGCACTATTTGTTACAACTTTAAGGGCCAAACCTAGAATTGCTTGAGTTTCTTTTTGCTTCATCTCGTTGACGGACTGGTTTTTGTGGATTTCAGTTTGCAAAAAGACCCGAAAGACAGAAAATCAGCAAATGAACTTGTGGTATGTATACGGTGACCTTGTATTTGAAGTTCATATATATTTAAATGGGTTTTTGGGACCGACTAATTTGTTGTATCCTGGGCGACAGAGTCATCCTTTCATTAGCAAATACGATGACATGGAAATTGATCTAGCTCTATACTTCTCTGAAGCAGGATCTCCACTTGCAACATTATAGGATTTATGGGTACGTTTTAAAGCTTGCTTACATAGCTTACTTTATTTTATATTTTTCATTTAAAACAGTCACATGCTTACGTGCTCATGTAAATGTGCTGCTTGAGAAGGCCACTTTATATTATATATCGTATGACTTTAATATCGGTGTTGGAAATCTTTTCCTGATAGGCCCCTTTTGTTGTAAGTATTTTTCATTGGAAATAATAAGGGAGAATAAATTAAATTTTCAAAAAGAAAAACATGGACCCAAAAACAGTATTTTCTTTTTTCACATTTTCCGACATGGAAATCCGTTCACCAAAAGGAGCCTATGACTCCAATTCTATTTGCATCACTTTAGGCTGTTTGACCAACAATATATTAGTTCAACTTTCAAGGCAACCCTTTGCATATTATGTTCATCCTTGCTGCTTTCATAATGATTGGCTAGAATATGATTTCAAGTTAGAATGATGTGGTCTCAGTAAAAAAACGTCTCTCTCATAAAATCTTGTCAACAGGTGCATACATTTTTCCCGTTTTGTTTTTATCCCATGGTGCTTGCCTACTTCAAGAACAGCTGAATGGTTTTGTTCGAAGCTTAAGCATATGGGGATGAAGTTTAGTCGTCGTATACCATTACTCAATTGGAGAAATTTAACAAACATTGAGAAGAACTGGCAAATATTCAGGGAAGTTGCAGCTAGCAGTTTGTAGTTAATAAGTCAAGAGGATGGCGAATTAGCCAATGTGGTGTAGTTGTAGATGTAAGCTTGGAGAAAAGGAGGGTTGATATAAACTTACAATTAAAATTTTGTATCCCGTAATATCAAAGAGTTAAATTATTTTAAGTTACTGTTTTACCACTACGAACTGTTTGATTAGTTGGAGTTCAATACCTTCAACGTGTGTCACAGACATTGGCTCAAGTATGTTTGAGATGACAGTTGTGGATCTATATCGAAAGTGTGTTTTTTGTTTACTTATTTTATTTGGAGAATATAATTCCCATGAAGTTTTTGTTTTCAGAAAACTAGTTTGTGCCGGTTCCTGGTTAAAGATTTTTAGTTAACGTCAAACACAACAGGAAGTTGTACAATTTCTTAACCAATGAAGCAAATGGATTTAAGGAAATTCAATTGTAATTGAAGATAAGCTATTTATTAAGAGAGAAACATTGATCATCTTAAATTAAGATGCATTGAACATCTTAAACACGAGAGGAATGATTAACAAGTTATCATCTGTCTGATGCGGCTATGTTCCCCTGCTTATTTATATATAGCTAGGATGATAGTGTGTATTAAGCCGTCCCATTTAACTGATAAAAACTCTTCTTGCCTTCTATTTTGCTAATAAATCATGGCACTTGGGTAATCGTGTACAAATCTTATGATATATAGAGTGTCATGTAGCGACATGGAGAAAACAACCGGAAGAGTTTTTTCCACGATGAGTAAATGGAGATGTGTCGTCACAAATTGTTCATCTTCTGATACAAAGAAAGAGAGGACAGTTTCCATAACAAGTGGGAACAGAAAACAACATTTCCGCAGCAACACAAATTTTCAGTTGGAAACATTTTGTTTTCCTTGAGAATAGAATGCATCTGAGTAAGGTCCGGATCTTGATTGAAAAAAGGTTCCTACAGTAACAGCTCTCATAATGTACTTCAATCTTATAATATCGGAACATCTCATGGTAACCAAACCAAATAAATACCGATTGGGAATCTGAGATTGCAATCTCAAAATCACTCTGCGGCTGAAGTGAATCCTGTTTTATTCATATTCACTATCGAATACAAGCACTAAAAACTAGGAAAATGTGAAGAAAAGTTTGCGCACAGTAATCTTATAACTGATATAATATACAAATTAAAGTTTTAGTAGTTGTATTTCCGTATTAATATGTACACAGATTATCTAGTGAACCATTTTCTCGAGCCAAATGAAAAGAGAGTATAGGAGAGTGGAATGAAAGGGACACAATGTTTAACTAAATTTTGATATATGTTCTTAACATAGTTGCCCCAGTTGGATCAGAAAGTAGATGTTTGATTAGACCCATCCTCAAATTCTTCGGAGCAATAACAAACATGTAGAGAGCAAATAGCATAAGATCTGTCGATGAAAGGCTTGAACTAAGAAATCCTTGCCACATCCTGCAAATGCAACAAATCTTTTAAGTGTAATATATGATGAGTTGTTTAAAAGACGAGATTTAAGTACAATACTTTAACAGATTTTCTGAAATTTAATTTCATCTCTCCGGTTTATTTTGAAAAATGTGGCACCTTACATGGAAAACGAATACATACATCTTTATCTGAGCATCTAAGTATTCATTTTCAGTTTCTGTATATACTCTATTTCCTCGAATTTGGGTATCAAGAGGTGACCAACTGAGGCACCGCGACCTTTAAACAGATTAACCTCTTAGGTAAATAATAGCATACTGATTCACACTTCTGAAATTAGAGGCTGAATGGGTAATATTCGAAATGTTATACTTCTGAAAAGAAAAAAATAAATAAGAGGACGGCGAAACGAAGATGAATTACTTGGGCGAATGAGAAATAGAAGAAAATTACAAATTGTTGTGTGATGAACAAAAGGAAGGGAAAGAAGAAGCATACCACTTGGGGAGACGAAAGAAAGTATGAAAGAATGTCCTAATGCCATCAATATCCAACTGAATAATTAGCGCCAGACCGAACAGAAAGAATGCTCTCTGACGTTTTCGTTCTGGTGGCCAAAGGGTGTTCCACGCTGCAAAAATAAAATAAAAAAAGCTAAAACGAGCTGGTTTTTAGAATCTTAGAAAGCATGCAATGTTGTTTAGGGTATATGAATTGGAAATTACACTAGATCAGTCCAACTTCTTTATCAGATTATCAGTTGCTTCCATGGACAAATTCAAATATAGTAGTAATTATTATTTAGTGGGGAAGGATAAAATATGGAATTCTGTTATCATTATTTGAAATAAAAAGGTCTATAAAAACAATGAAATATTAAAGTTACCTTGCATGGAGATATTTTCAGTGCTTTTGAATTGATAAAGCTTGTCTCTCATTTGACCTTGGTTCAGGATATTAGTAATCACTTGGGCATATTTTGGGGCCTCAGACAAGGATCGCACAACTGAGTAGCCTGTTTCCAAAAGAATAATATAATTCTTATAAAATTTGTTGTATGGTTAAAGAGTACATCAACTAATATTCTGAACTTACCTGTTGCCGGATGTACCATGCTAGCAGCAGCACCAAATGCGAGATTCTTTTGTTCTGTATTTGGTAATGATCCACCTACTGGTATGTAAGACCATTCCTGCACATAAAGTAAAATAATAAATCCCAAGAATATTATTATGTAGATAATAAGAGACATAGTTCGAAGAAATTCAGTATGGGACAGGTGCCGATATATGTTACCTCTTCATAAGTTCTTATAACCTGAATTCCCATCGTCTGTAATCTGGTCATAAGCTTTTTCTTTAACAGATCAAACGGCATAGCTTCTTTTGAAGCCAAGCAAGTTTCCTAAAATTGAACTTAAATCGTTACAGCACACGGTTTTGGAAAGAAAAGAAAAATTGAGTTTAATTGATAATATTGAAGCAAACCTCGAAGAATACTCTAGTAGGGGACATAGGCATTGCATAAAGAAATGTCGGGTACTGTTCTTCCAGACTATCAACTTTTTGCTTAACATAGTCCCTATAGTCCATAAAAACCATCAAGCTTGGATCATATGGATTGTTTTCCACCTAATAAAATTTCCAAATAAGATCATCCAACAAATCCAACCACATCTGCAACTAAAATTCACACAAAATAAATAAAAAACTCATGTATACACATTACAGAGAATTAATAAATTCCCCACTAGGTTAAGTTACATTCATTTAATTCAAAGATTTCATCATAAGCATGTATGTATGTACGTGCATAGTGTACAATTGGCTGAAAAAATTATGCAGTATATATGTGCAAAATCTCCTATACGGTGGAAAGAGCGAGCACGCGATTGATATGATTTGGACTTTCACTTAAACGGACAGTGATAATAATAATTAAAAACAGTGATAGTAACTTTGAAAAGTACATTTAGGACTTGTTCAGTTGCAAATAGGTTGGACTATTTGAGGATGAGAAAAAAGCTAGGTTTATCCAGCTTAAAGCTTTTAGATATAATTTTGGTAAAAAAAACAGAAAAGCTTAAGTTTTAAGGTAATCAACAAATGCGTCCAGGTTTTTGAGCAAAATATTAAAACAATAAGCTGTGCTTAAAACTGCAACCAAACACGGCCTTTCTCATACCTCCACTTCCACACCATAAGCTGTTTGGACGGAAACTCTTGGACCTCCCACCTCATACTGCAAAAGTTTACCTGAAGCTGCTCCAGAAGCAACAGAGGCGAGCCTATATTTTTATGTTAATGTCTTTATTATAATTGTAAAATCAAACATTTAATCCTCATGAAATAAATAATATTCAGTAGTATAAATTTTCATTTTACCTGCAGGGAACAGCAGTATCCCCCTCACATTCTATCAGACTGTGACCACTCATAGTTTCAGTAATTCTTTCCACCTTCAAACTAAGATACGAAACACCTGCCTCGACACACCTAAGGAAAATTAATATCAAAATTCATTCTAACCGCAGATTAGAAAATGAAAAGTTTGCAAGAATATCAACAATCATAAGCACAATAAATTATAAAGGATAGGTTATAAAAATTAAAACCTAAAGGATATTGTTTCTTTTTTGTTTACCTTTCTAATAGCTCTTCGTGTAGCAAATGTCGACTAACTCTCCCATAGGCACGTCCAATCATAACGGGATCAGTTTTATCATCAAGATATACAATGGTGTCTCTCCATACATGTTCAATACAACTTTGAAGTCCAAGATCTGTAATCGATCGAAATTGGGTACAACTTAGACGGGCATTGAAACTATGAAAATAGTAGCAATATTTTAGCATGTGGAAGGATGTACCATATGGTGAGGAAACAATGACAAACTATTTACATGTATTAATGATAGTAACTAGGAAGTATAAAAACGTTAGTATTCTTTACAAGTGGTTCATTAACCAAAATTGCAGAAAATGCAGAACTTCATTATGATGGAAGTTTCAGCAACCAATTTTGTAAAGACACAACTGAAGGTACTTCTCTAACAGTTTTGTGCCATTAGAGTTCAACCTTTGCATATTATGGACATCGTAAGTTTCTTTGGAGAAAGGATTTCACATGAGAAAATAAGAGATAAACAAGAAAGTTGTTTTTGGCTTCATATGAAACTTTCTTTCCCGCTACATTTCCAATTTAGATATTCTGAACTAGATGGAGATAAAAAGATATTTTCATAGACCATAATTACCTTTGAATTCATCCTCCCATACGCCGTAATTATTTGTGAAGGGAAGATCTGGGCCGATAAGTCCAACCTTCAAGCCTAACTTGGCTGATTCTGCAGCAAGAGCCAGCCCAGCTGGCCCACACCCAATCACCACCAGATCCAGGATAGTGTTTTCTGTTATACGCGATAACTGAAATTGCAATAAATGAACACTTAAGTATATATAAATGATAAATAAAACAATAAGAATCCACAAAAACAAGGTGTTTGGATCGGGAGCCGGGTTTAGTCAAACGTGAGAATACGACAAAACTAAAACAACTCCAAAGCAAAGTCGGAGTATATCAGATGTCAATTTTTTTGTTACTCGTCTACTACTAGACATTCAACATAATTCCTAGTTTCTACCTCATAAAATGCATTTGAGATATGCAGTCCCACAAATATAGAACAATTCAAGGTTCCATCAAGGCATACATACATAAAAAATGTAGTAGCTCGAGTGAACTCAAAAGTAGTAAAACAATTATTACTTCCAGCGTAAAAAGGTTAATTAACCCAGTGATTTGGCACCCAATAATTCTTTCTTTGACCTTATATATCCATTTGAATTTCCGCACATGCTAAACATTTCATGGTTCAGGCACTTTTGACAAGAGAACAAAAGTAATTTATCATCAAGTAGTACTAAACAAGATTAGTACTACAAGTACAAGAAAATGCCAGCTTCCTGTTGCTATATACCGATGGACGGTAAAGCGAATGTCGTTAAATTTAGTAACATAATAGCAATATAAACCGTTGTTAAACACTTGCTTGTACTGTATTTATATTACGATGGTATTGGTTTGTCTAAATTGTACAGTTAGGAACTCGGAAGTATGTTGAGTGTCCAGTAACAAACATTGGGAATTTGGAAAATCATAAGTCGGAGTACAGATAAAGTACTTTCTTTGCATGTTTTTCTATTTTATTTCTGGTAATTAATGTTGGTATGTGGAAATTGGAATAGTTTAGGGAAATGTAGAAACTGAAAAAAGAGAGGTTCCGTAATTAGATTTCTAAAGAAATTATTGCATATATAGGCATGTCTGCATCTAGTTCCTAACTCATACCATGTAGACAAACCAACACTACCATAATAAAATTACTCCACGAGAAAACGTTCATTAACTGTTTACTATTCGGGAAAAAACACGTTTAATACACCCAACTAGCAAACGTTACCAATTTTTTTATCAAACCATCAAAATTAATAATTTAAGTACCAAACTTTCTTCTACTTTTACACGCCATCACGCGACCAGATTAAAGTGTCTTTAACTCCTCCTCCCATTTTTTCCTAAAAAAACAGAAAATATAGTATCATACAACTAATTGTATCCTTCAATTTGAAGGGAGGAAACGAGGAAAAAAAGAAAAATACCCATTAATTTGGTCGTGTGATCGCACGTGACACGATTATGAGATCAATTTGGCTGAAATGTCCAATTTTTAAAAATAAAACAAAGTTTGATAATTAAATTGTCAACGTTGATAGTTTGGTACAATTTTTGTTAACGTTCCCTTTATTTCACTGTTATGTTGCTAAATTTAACTATGCTCACTTTAGCAACACACGTTAGAAAATTCAGCAACGGTATCACTATCCCATCATTCCGAGTTTATTTCACTTGGACTCATTATTTCTTTCTAGAAAATAATAAAACAGTAACGAAAGAACGTAAAAACTACCTTATCAGAAAGTTTAGACTGTCGGTTCATGTTTTTATTTTGCTGCATTTGCACAAAAACAAGCTCAGAACCACCTCCCTTTACGTAATCCTCTTCGTCCGCAAACTCGCCTTTCTCCCTCACTAAGCTCCGCTCGCTTTGTATCGCATTACACTTTACGCTGTATCGACAAACAACACGTGTCATGTTCTTATTGGGTGGACGAGGACGGGCCGAGAGCACCGCCATTGCAACGACGTTTCGAGCTCCTACACAGTTCATTATCAACCGCTCTTACGTTATCTCTTTAAATATCATTTGTGTGTAATATTTATATTTATTTGTGTGTGTGTGTCTTTTTTTTTTTATGTTTATATAGCGAGTAACGTAAGGGGCTTTTTGATGACATGGACGAATGGTGTCATGCCACGTGGAAGATCTTTATTTCCCAACCGCCTGACTAATTAATGGGTTTGTTGATTATTTGACTCACAATTAGTTTTGTATGCTATCCGGCATACCAAAGATTTCATAATTTTTATATCACTATTTAAATAAAAAATTCAGTATACTGAACTTTCGGTATACCAAAATATTCGGTTGTTTCGGTTTATTTTCGTTTTTATACCAAACTTTAAAGTTTATAAGTGATGATAGAAAAATGGTATGTATAGGTAAAAAAACATAGTATAAAGTTTTACAAGTAATAGATTAAAAATATTTATTTATTTATATTATTATTACATTTCTTGATTATTTGCATAAAAGAGTAAACACTACTGGATATTTCTAGTAAAATTTATAAATAAAAGAAAATGTTATAAGTATTTACTAAAAAAATGTAATATAAGTATATTATAACAATGTTAACAAGGTATATAAATATTTTGGTTTATTTGTCTATATATATAGTACTTACGGTTTGGATCGCTATCATACCGAACTCACCAAACGAATACTGAAATCGAACCGACTTTCAAATATCGGTTCGGTTGTATCATACCATAATATAGGTATACCAAAATTTTGATACCAATTTGATTGGTTCAACTCGAAAATTGATGGATGGATACAAGTGGATACAAAAGTCTACCCCTACCCCTACCCAGCCTGACTAATTTGGCATAGGTTGAGTTTTATTATGTTACAAAAGTTAGGCCTCGTTAAGCATTGATTTACTTATTGCCTAACTTACTTTTTTGTTTATACCTTGTTATAATTAATAAATAATAAATATTTTTCTTTATAAAATTATGGATTTCATCATTTTGTTAGAAAATAGTACCATTTAAAAAGGTGGTTTTCAAGTATATATAACTTTCCAGAATTTAATTGTTTTTTTGGTACCTTAAAGGGATATAATTCAAAAAAACATAAAACATATACGAATTATTACTTTTGTTTCCGTTTATAAACAATTAGAATAGGTAATTATAAAAAAATATATATATAATAAAGTCAATGATCAATTAAGAAAATCAGGTAGGGGAGAGTCTCTTTTGACTCTTCAGATTACTCATTTGAGGATCTGATGAAAAATCAGGTCCACGTCACATCTTATTTTTATTTATTTTTTCAATTCATTTCACTCAATTTTATTACAAAATAAATAACTCTAACACCACTTCATTACATCTCGTTACACTTCATTTATCTACAAAATAAATAAATTTAGCCACTTCATCACACTATTAATTAATACATTCTTCTGCTTTTTTTTTTCACTCAAACTAAATATAAAATTAAAATATTTTATAATCATAATATTATATCAAGTTAACACTTTCAAATAATTTATATTTTATACTTTTTTATTTATTAATTTTGTTACTTCCGAGTAAATAATTAAATTGTCCCCAAAAACCCTATACGTCATTATTTTATTCCACATTTACCTATCCATATTTAACCACTTTCAAGTTAACCCGGTTAAATGTGGATAGGTAAAGGTGCAAGAAAATAATGACGTGTAGAGTTTTTGGGGACAATTTAATTATTTACTCGGAAGTAACAAAATTAATAAATAAAAAAGTGTAAAATATAAATTACTTGAAAGTGTTAACTTGATATAATATTATGATTATAAAATATTTTAATTTTATATTTAATTTGAGTGGAAAAAAAAGCAGAGGAATGTATTAATTAATAGTGCGATGGAGTGACTAAATTTATTTATTTTATATATAAATGAAGTGCAATGAGATGTAATGAAGTGATATTAGAGTTATTTATTTTGTAATAAAATTGAGTGAAATAAATTAAAAAAATAAATAAAAATAAGATATGACGTAGACCTGATTTTTAACCAGATCCTCAATTGAGCAATTTGGAGCCTCATTTGAATTAGACACCTCAAAAAAACTCTGCCATCAGGTAGACTAAGCCTAGCTATAAAAAAAGATATGGTTGGGCATGCTATGTTCCCTTTTAAAACATTAATAGCTATATGATTCGGTAAAAAATACACAAACTCAACTCATATGGAGATGGATTGAGTGTCCAAAAAAAATCAATCCGTCCCGTACTAATCCGTTATATATTTTACGGGTTACGTTATGGTTGAAGTTCGCAAACCGTAGGTTAATGCGGCTCAATCCGTTTGAACCCGCAATATATATAATTATAAATATATATTTATATATATATATATATATATTGTGTGTATTTTAAGATGTCAAACTTTGATTATTGTTATATTTTAGTTTTATTACTTATTCGTGAATATTCTAAACATATTTTGATTGTTTTTAATTTATATTTTCCTTTGAAATATTCAATTTATTTTAAAATTTAGGTTGATTATGCAAACTATGAAAAATAAAGACCAAAATAAAAATTTAAGAATCAATCTAATCTCAACCCGTCCCAACGTGTAATTTATTTTGCAGGTTGGGTTGAGTTGGGACGTTAAAGTTTTAATTATAACGGGTTTGATTAGGATCGAGGTCAATCCGTCCGTGCCCACCCCTAAATAGCTAAACATGATTTGACCAATTAATTAATGGCTAAAACATAAATGGCTTGTTTAATTTTCTTGTTTGGACTTCAAACGCCATTGATTTTCTTATCCAAAGTACAAAATTAATTGGTCTTGTGTATAATCATGTTTACCTCAACGATCAAGACTTCGAGTTATAGTTGATTATAATTTTGAGCTAAAAAAATTGAACTACTATGTAAAAACTTAAATTATTTTTAAGGCAATGGCCATAAGTAGTGTCTTATTTTATTTTTTTAATAAGTATCAGACGAACTTTTATTAGATAATCAAAGAGTCTTACAATACTACGGAAAGCCATAGATTACAACCGGAAAACGGTAAACAAACCAATTACAAAACTGGAGAAATGGGTTTTTTCAAAAAAGAAACTTTATTTTGAAAAAACTTTCATGGTGCAACCCTCACCTCTTATCATATTTAAATAAACAAATGCGGATAAGCGAGGTTTATCAAGATTTAACTTGGCTATGCAAATGTGTCTTATGACACTTCGCAAATCACCAACGAAGTTGGTTTGTACGTTTACCAAATAGAGGAAACCCAAGGGGACTATTTCAGTTCAGTTCAAAAATAAGATCTCTAAAAAACACAAAACCAATGAAATAATCTATTATCTCTCATGAACATTATAATATCAAAAGATAAATGTCCAAATGCCAGCACACTTCATCTTGAAAGCCTGCAATACATCTGATCCCATCAGTGAGTAGATTATATGTGTGTTTTTGTGGGTTGTAAGTGCAAAACTTCAGAAAAGTTCATCATTAGCTTTTAGGAAAAGTATGAAACCGAGTTCTTAATCCACGGAATGGCAAATGTTTCACAAAGAATTCATCACTAGGTTTTAGAAAGACCTTGAAAAATCAAGATCTTAAGTTATGGACAGGTTCATCCAATTGCATCATTAGCACAATATTAAGAAGTATAGATACTCCCTCTTAGGCAATGTGTCTCTTTTTGATCCAACCAGTATGCTGCATAAGTATTTCTTGAAAGCTCTATTGGGAAGAGGTGGGTGCCATTTTGTCCTTGAGCTCCTTTTTTTTTTGCAAGACTATCTACCACTTGGTTTTGTTCTCTGTAAATATGCTAACATTGGTGCCCACAAGACACATTAGAGTTAGTATATCATGCCAAATATGGTATTTTCCACCAATTAGCATAGTATATCATGCCAAATATGGTCTTTTCCACCAATTAGCAATAATTTCAGAGTCAGTTTCAATGATCACATTAATGAAACCCAAACTGTAGCAAATTAAAAGTCAATTTCTCAAAGCCATTAATCCTGCAAAATTGCTAGTGTTGGTACCTAGTGCATAAGAAAAAGCAAAAAGCATTACACATTTATTATTTTTCAAAATATCTCCACACCCACTAGGATCAGAATAGAGTCTTAATTTAACGAGAGCTTGTGTCACTCGGATCATATCCATCTCTAGTTGTATGTGATTATGCTTGAATCAAGACTATAGGATATGTTACGATAAATTTTTGAAACTTACTGAGGGATGTAATATTATACACTTTCGAATTTTATTTATCATTGTTCGTAATTCGGGTTAAATTAAGACTAGGATGTAGTGTGTGGATTATTTTGAATTGTGTACTAATGCCAATTTTGAAAATCCACAATTTTAATAGTAGAAGGGTAAGAAGAAATTTATCAAGGGTAGTCCAAAAGATTTATAATAAATAATAATACATCTACTGCAAACTCCCTCCCTCCTTAATCAAAAATCTCTTATAAATATATGTGCAACTTTTATCGAAATTTCTTTCATATATAAATTGCTGGAAAAAATACTTTTAAAAATTAATCACGACTAACATGGTTAGAATTATAGGATGAAATTTTCAATTTTTTCATTTCGGAAATTTTGATATGAAAAAATTAATTGTCAAATTTACACGTATTTTCATAAGATACATTTGTTTAGGGATACAGGCATTACACGTGGTTTAAATTTTGTTCCAGTGTACAAACTCTACGATCTTTGTTTATCAAATACAGCTTAGAGTTTCTAGCCTTTTTAGGCCAAAAACCAATGAAATATAGCTTTTAAGCTGATTAACCAAATACAATCAAGCTTTTATACAGACTACTTCAAAATGTTCAATCAAATAAGGACACGGTTAATATCATGGATTGAATATAAGATGTGCAGGTTCACATACCTGCCCAAAAAGAAAAGCCATCCTCATTTACCATCAGTAAAACATTTGATTCTGTTTAATTTGCCATATTACAAGTCATGAAAAAATGGTGTTTACGACGTTGTGATCAATACACATTTCTTTTTATTTCTTAACACCTGAAATTCTGTTGTGTCTTCATGCTCCTCCCCGGCCCGGAAAATCCAGGTGGTCGTATTTTCAGCTACTAGCTATATATGCCCCCAGATATACCCTCGGTATCACTCGTACATTCATGACCAACCCTGTTAAGATTCTTGTGAAACGAGCGTGACGAACTCACATTAGAAGGAATTAAACAGTTCCATGTAAACTTCGAAAAAGAAGATCCAAAAACCGATACCCTCTGTGACCTCGCTACAAGAAAAATGGGATTTAGAGACAACTCTAAATGATACTTTTTATGGACAAAAATAATTTGTTATAGGGACAATTTTTTTCCCAAATCTAATTGTTAGGGGTCAAAGTTTTTTTAAAAAACTATCTCAAAAGACAATGCTATACCAACATAAACAAATTAATTTTGTTTCAAAATAGATTTGACGACGAATTTTAATTGTTTACTTATGTCGGTATGAAGTAGTTATTGTAGATATATATTTTTTAAATTTTGGCCCTAAAAATTAGATTTTGGAACAAAAAATTAAATTGTGTCCCTCAAAAGTACTAATTATAAGAGACAAATAATTTCTCTCTAAATCTTAATTTTAATTTGTCTCTGGCCAGCACCCAAACATAAGTCGAGATATGGCTTAAACTTAAGTTCTCTTTATGATTTTATGACTTTCTTTTGGGTAATTTTTTCTTTTCTTTTGAGTTTATTTCATTTGTGACTTGGAAAAAAGGGGATGATCATTTAGTACATGATTGGACCATCATCGAAAGTTCTTATAACAAACACTAGTTATATACGGAGTTGGCTTATCCAAAAAAAAAAATTATACACCGAGTTACGTAGATTTTTTTCCTAATAAGTGCAAAGTTGTTAATAGGATGCGTGTATACACACATTAAATCATAAGAATACCTGGTGTAGTTGATATGCATGGTTACCTAATATTTTGCAAGATTCATCGGAATATAAAGCTACGTACGAGGCATCTATATATAACATCATATTATTTCCATAAGTTCATGCAAACATATCATCTTCATTAACTTTCTCAATTCAATGTTTTTTAGCTGAGGCTAAAAACCACACTGATTCAGCTTCGACGGCTTAATAAATTGTAAGCTCGTTGTTCATCACCGTATCACGAAGCTTTCTGGCTTCGTTTTTGTTGGTAAATTATATTGTTCTCTCTAGCTAAACCCTAGAGTTTTCGTTATAACTTTCATCTAGTCACAATGTCAGACCATATATATACCTGCTGATATATTAATAGAGATCCTCGCTCAATTTCCCGTGAAAACGCTACTTCAGTTCACGCTAGTATGCAAGCACTGGTACTATATATGCAATCACAAACCCTGATTTCATTAATACACACTTAAACCGATTCAGCAAAAAGAATGTTGATCAGGTCTTTCTTCGGTTCTACAATAAAGTCGACACCAAAGAACACTATGTAATTATTCCCAATGAAGAAAAACTCGATGAAAACCATATAGAATTTGCTTTTCCATCAGATATATCAAGTAAAGATCTTCAAGTAACTGATAGTTGTAGAGGACTAATTTGTTTACAGAACAGTCACGAAGAGCATCCCAAACATGTTATCATTTGGAACCCAAGTATACGTAAATCGGTCACTCTTATCCTCCCCGAGAAAACATATTCCTCGCTGGTAGGGTTTGGATTTGTTCCGGAGAAAAACGAGTACAAACTCGTTAGAATTACATACAAAATTAAGACATCCTGTCAAGTAAATATGTTTTCCTGGAGGTTGAGATGTACGAGCAAGGGGGAGAAAAGTGGAGACGGATTAGTTGTGCACCTCCACCCTCGTGTGAGGCTTTAATGTGTTCCCCGGTGTTTTTACCCGGAGCTGTGTACTGGTTTTCGCATAATAAAACGCTGGGTATCTCCCACAAATGGATCGTTGCTTTCGATATGAGCAATGAGGTGTTCAGGGAGATTGCTCTGCCACCTAATATAGCAAAGTCAGAATTCGACTTGCTTATCAGTTACTTCATTCAAGGACTCATTAGCAGTGTTCAAGGCGGATGGATTAGGGAGCATAAAGTGTTTATCTTTGTGGGGGATGAAGGATTATGGAAATTCCGAATCTTGGACCAAATTGTACAATATTGTTATACCCGAAGATTTTAATGCATACGGGTTTAGAAAAAATGGAAGGACTTTTGTATCATCTGTTTCCAAAACAGAACTAATTACAGATGGGACTTCTTTTCCGGGAAGTTCATTGTTGTTGACAGTGCATTACTACATGGAATCTCTTCTTCTGCTTGAAAGGCGAATTGATGTGCCGGCCCGGAATGGTTAACAAACACTTTTTGATGCTCACGATTTCTTGGTTGTCTTTATTTTAAATTAAATACTCTTCTTGCACGACACAGCTTCCTTGTGTGTGTTCTCTTTAGTTGGTTTTTGTTTATACGCTTTCTATCGACTCTGGCTAGTCTTTTGTTTAGTACTTTCAGGGGCGGAACCAGCAAGTCGCAAGAGGTGCTATCGTCACCCCAATTTTTTTTTTTAAAAGTATATAAAAAAATTCCAAGATTTAACCTTTTATACATTAATAGCTCTAAATAAATAAATAGTAAATTAGTTTAAATGGTAAACATAAATTTTTTCTAGTTTGAATTGAATACTAGTTTCGCTGCTGATTAGTCTTATTCCTACTACTTTTGGTGGAAGTGTTTTTGTTTGGATAATGGAGTTCAATTTTGGGATAAAGTTACTTGCAATATACTTTGGTTTGGATGTTTAGTGGGCTACCCAATACTTACTTTTTTGTTTGTCAATGCACTTATATATTTCTGATTCTCATTTTCTCATCATAAATTTTGTTCTCAATTATAATGTGTATGGTACTGGACGATATATGTGAAAATGTAACCTATCTTTTCTAAACAATTTTTTGGTGTTCTGTTTGTTAGTTAGTTAGGTGTACATAGTTTACCTATGATACTTTTGTTCTCTTGCTGATAATAGTATGGTAAATGTCACAATATGTGTGTAAAGTATAGCTAGTTTCATATCACTAATTGAGATTCAAATTATGAATAGTCTATAATGCACTTACATAATTTATATAGTTCAATCTGACGGATGAGATAAAAACAATTATTCGAACGGTCTAAATTTAGTCATGAGTTTTGTAATTTTATTTTTATATAATTTTAATATATAAATTACAAATTATGATTTTGTAAATTAAATACTAACTTTACGACACAATAAAAACTCAAATAAAATTAGAACCATAGTTGATACTACCTAAACTTAATTAATAATTAGAAATAACAAAAAAAAACAATGATTTTAATATATATTAAAATTATATTAAAAAAAATTTACAAAACTCACACATAAATATAGACAATTGAATTGTTTTTATCTTATCCGTTACATTAAACTCCAGATAATATAATTGCATTACATACCTCTACTGTTAAGTTATGATGGTCATCTTTGGTATTAATCTGTATTTTCCATGGATATAGAGGTTCATGGACCCTCGGGTTTTGACTCTTCAACACAAGTTTAATTTGAACAAACAGAACTATTTTTTTTTTTTTTTTTGGGTATATTGGAGGCTAAGGCTATTAATCTTTTATTCATACACAACAAAAATCATGACATTGTTTCTAAGATTATATTTTAAAAAGATTAACATATAACTGTGCACTGCAAACTTAAAATATGCAACATTAAAGTAAAGTATGTATATTGTATACCTTCTTCTCTTTTTTTTTACAGAAAAAAAAAAAAGGCTTGCATACATAATTAAATGAATACTAAAATGAACTGGATTCTAGTTGATTTTTATGATACCTGAAACTAACAAGACCAGACTCAATAACACAAAAACTAAGACATTCAATCGCAAGATCAAATTTATTCATGATTGAAAGAATACAAGTATACAAATTCCATTTTTTCTATAGAACCAAAGCAATCAAGATCCCAATCTCCAAATCAAGAGCTAGCATAGGGTGAAACATTATTCCATCAAGTACAAGTAAACCATCTATACAAAAGAACTTAAATAAACAAAACAAAGAAGAAATCGAGTCGGTTTCCAAGCATCATCATTTGAACTGACCATTTTCATTAAATATCTACGGACATTTAACTAATTTACTTAATTAGATGTAGTAATTGTAAGATTCAGAACACCGTAAGGTATATTCTGATATTTATGTTATCACAAATACGAATAACAAATGTAGTTTAGAGATAGGAAAATGAAAGGGAAAAATTTCGGATACTTTATTGATCAACACTGAGCCTTTATATAGGCTAACAAAGATAACAAACAATCCCTAAAAATACTGAACCACTATCAGCCTTGGTGACCTAAAAATAAGCTAACAGTAACTTAGAAATAGGAAGAAAACAAACTGACTCTAGTTCAAATTACAGACTTATTCATAACGGGAAATAAATAAATAAATAAAAGCATTAAAACAGTAAAGCAAATTCTCATGAACTCTAACACTCCTCCTTGAGATTTGCTTCATTCATTCCTAGTTTCGACTTCAGAAACTCAAGTTTTGCCTTCGGCAAGCCTTTAGTCATTATATCGGCAAGTTGATCTTCAGTTGGGCAGTAAAGGACCTCGATAAAGCCCTCTTTTGCTGTTTCTCTAATGGAATGAAACTTCACTTTAATATGTTTAGATCTTTTATGCTGGACTGGCTTCTCAGCTATAGCAATTGCAGACTTATTGTCACAAAAAAGCTTGGTTGGCGAGCTTTGAGCTTGACCTAAGTCACCAAGCAATTTTTGTAACCAAATTGCTTGATTTGAAGCAGCTGCAAGAGCGATGTATTATGCTTCAGCTGTTGATTGAGCCACGACCTCCTGTTTCTT
Organism: Primula veris; assembly: GCA_963682055.1. NCBI lineage: Eukaryota > Viridiplantae > Streptophyta > Magnoliopsida > Ericales > Primulaceae > Primula > Primula veris. The sequence continues at coordinate 5,250,865 of OY821744.1, read as the reverse complement.
AGCACTCCAACGTATAGCTCCCGAGCCAAGGTTAAATACGTAGCCCGAAGTACTCTTCATGTCATCAATGCAACCGGCCCAATCACTATCAGCATACCCTTTTAGCTTAACAGAACCCGTCTTTCTGTACCAAATACCCAAATTTGACGTTCCCTTTAGATACCGTAACACTCTTTTAGCAATTTTCATGTGAACATCAGTAGGAGAGGTCATATACCTCGAAAGTAATCCAGCAGGAAACATTAGATCTGGTCTTCTTTCCGTTAAATATAACAAGCTCCCAACTAGACTTCTAAAAATAGAAGGTTCATCAAGCAGTACACCGGTTTCTTTCGAAATCTTTTCATTTAGGACCAGTGGACTTTCAACTTCTTTGCATGCTTCAAGCTTGAATTTCTTTAGGATATCACATGCATACTTTTTTTGAGAGATGAATATACATGTATCGCATTGGTAAACCTCAATTCCAAGAAAATATTTCATAACACCAAGATCAGACATTTCAAATAAGCTTTCCATCTCCTTCTTGAAATTAGTCACAAATTGTTCATTACTTCATGTTACAAGCATGTCATCAACATAAAGAGAAACAACAAGTTGCAATTCTGTTTCGTTTTGTTTCAGATAGAGAGTATGCTCATTTTCGCTCCTCTTGAAACCAAACTGTAGCAAGTGTGAGTCGATTTTGCTGTACCAAGCTCTTGGCGCTTGTTTTAAGCCATAAAGAGCCTTGTGCAGTTTATACACTTTGTTCTCTTGGCCCCCAACTTCAAACCCTTCTGGTTGTTGAACAAAAATATTTTTAGAAAAGGTTCCATTTAAAAAAGCCGATTTTACATCCAAATGAAACACTTTCCAACCCAACTGTCCTGCAAATGCAAGTAACAATCTGATAGTATCGTGTCTTGCAACAAAGCAAATGTATCACCATAATCGATGCCAGCAATTTGTGAATAACCTTTCACAACCAGTCTGGCTTTATACTTAAAAATAGTACCATCGGGGTTAAATTTGGTTATGAAAATTCATTTAACTCCGATGGCCTTCTTGTCACTTGGAAGTTCAGTTAGCTCCCAAGTGCCATTTCTTTCGATGGCACTGATTTCAGCATTCATAGCATCAACCCAATGTTGCGATTTTGCTGCATTATGGAAATTTGTAGGTTCACTGAGGTAATTGCACCTTTCATACACATCGGCTAAAGTTTTTATTTTAAGTACCGGAGAGTCTGAAGTTCCCTCAACATCAAATGGCGTAACTGGATCAGTTGCGCTTGGTGAATGAGCGACTTGATTCACACATTTGCAAACCTGTTTCAAATCCCAAACCCAGTAAGAACTTTCATCAAACACAACGTCTCTGCTTATAACAATTTTTTTATCAATAAGGCTATAGATCCTGTAACCCTTCGATTCAAACGAATAACCCAAGAAAATTCCTTGAATTGCCTTTTCATCCAATTTACTCCTCCTCGAAGAGTGGACATGGAAAAAACAGATACAACCGAACATTTTCAAGTCTTTCACAGATGGTTTAATAGCTGACCAAACTTCAATGGGTGTCATTCCTTCAACTGGCCTAGTTGACAACCTATTAAGCAAATAAACTGAGGTATAAACCGCTTCAGCCCACAAAAACTTTGGTAACTTCATTTCAAATAGCAAACACCTTGACATTTCCATCACAGTTCTATTTTTCCTTTCCGAAACACCATTTTGCTGTGGTGAGTACGGAATTGTTAATTGATGAACAATTCCTGTTTTAGCATAAAAATTATTGAATTCATTTGAAGTGTACTCACCTCCATTATCTGTTCTAAGCACTTTTATTTTCATTCCACTCTGAACTTCAACCATCTGTTTAAAACTTTTGAATACCAACAATACCTCAGATTTGTGCTTCAGAAAATACACCCACGTCATTCTGCTAAAATCATCAATAAATAACACAAAATACAAATTGTTTCCTATAGATGCTGTGCTCATCAGCCCACAAATATCAGAGTGTAATAGCTCTAATACTTTAGTGGCTCTTCTCAATGCAGTTTTAGGAAATGGTTTCCTACTTTGTTTTCCCAAAGAACAACTTGGGCAAGGCTGAGAATGCGAAACAATTTTCGGAAAGTCGTTAACCATTTTCGTGTCTTGCATAAATTTCAAAGTCTTCAAATTAAAGTGACCTAATCTTTTATGCCAAAGATCACTATCAATTAAGGTTGCTTTATGAGCACATTCATCCATCGAGTCAAGTCTTAGGTAAAAACGGTTTCCTTGCATCTTAACTTTTGCAATTTCAACACCAACGGAATTACTGATGCAACAAAAAATTTCTTTGAAGGAGATTGTGTACCCATTCTTTATCATTTGAGCCACACTTAAGAGATTTTGATCAAGTTCAGGAATATAAAGAACATTTGACACAAATTTTATACCTTTCTTGGTTTTGATTGACACAGTTCCTTTACCCTTAGCTCTTACAACTTCACCATTTCCCAATTTCACTTTTGGTTGGATGTTGTTGTCGATTGATGAAAACATGGAGATATTTTTTGACATATGACTTGTGCAACCACTATCAATTAGCCATATATCAGAATCATTAGCAGCATATACTTGTGAGGCCAAAAATAAATGTTCATCAAGATTCTTATCCTCAGTGACTTTAGCATGCTCTTGTGTCTGCTTATTTTTTATTCTGCAAAAAATTTCACTATGTCCAATCTTATTACAAAAATTGCACTGAAGAAGTGGCTTATTTTTGAACCAACAATCCTTTTCAGAATGATTTGTTTTCTTACAGAAAGAACATGGAAAAAAACTACCCCTTTTTGATGGTCCGTTATATTTCCCTTTGTACTTCGGAAAGAACTTCTTGTCCGGCCGATTCTTGAAAAAATGTCACTTTTGATTTGCTTGAAAAGCCACTTCAATTGAGTCGTCACACCTCAGAGAGACTCTCTGCTCTTGAGCTTGAAGTTTACTTGTCAATTCTGCAATTGAGAGTGTTTTTAGATCACACCACTCCTCAATTGCAGAGATTTTGGCCTCAACACTGAGCCTTTATATAGGCTAACAAAGATAACAAACAATCCCTAAAAATACTGAACCACTATCAGCCTTGGTGGCATAAAAATAAGCTAACAGTAACTTAAAAATAGGAAGAAAACAAACTGACTCTAGTTCAAATTACAGACTTATTCATAACGGGAAATAAATAAATAAATAAAAGCATTAAAACAGTAAAGCAAATTCTCATGAACTCTAACAGTAATGGGGGTTCTAGGACTTGGTAGCCCCATATAAGATAACCTTGGAGAGAGCCTAATCTTCGGACTGGGCCTTGGAGAAGGAATAGGACCGTAATTTCCAAAAGATCCAGGGGCAGTACGGGGAGAAAGGTTAACTTGTTCAAGTGCACGGTATTGTAACTCTGTTGGGTAGTCGCGGACACAGCCAATACGTGGGCCTGTACCTGTCGACCACTTGCATGATAAGCGCTTGGCCAAGTCAAAAACAGGTGCTTTTTCATTGTTGTTGTTGTCGTCATTATTGTTGATGATAATGGATGCGTCCTTCTCTGTATTTGTATCAATTATATTTACTATAGGTTCGGGATTGGGTTCTTCTGAAGATGCTCTAAATGAAGGGTAGTCATTGTCAATTGCACATCTCTGTATAAAAGAAGAATGACCATTAGAATTTGAAAAATGTGCCAAGAAATAATCAACCCTTGAAGCTTGAACACCTTTTCAGCTCTTCTTAAAATAATATTTTATTTTGTGAACATTTTGAAATGAATTTGAGATCAAATTGCAACAAAACAGAAAGTATTAGCTCGCTCGTTACAATTTTGCTTGAAGGGTCTAAGGAGGATTTACTGCGCAAAGTTCATGGCAGATAAAAAATATCCTCAAACTCATATGATGTTCTATTAGGTTAATTACAGTTCCGCGTACCATTTTATCACGCTTTCTCGATTAAGTTGACATCATAAGAAAACTATTAGTACCCCATTTCGCTGTTGTAGACCACACAGAAAAAACCCATAATTGGGGTGTCCATTTGATACACAAAATGTGTACTAAATCACCTAAAAATGTACACTAATATTCAAATTGTCAACTCTTATGGATTTACATAATTGAAATATTATGAATTTTCAGTGTGCAAAACTGCAACTAAAGTATGTACCTTAACATTAGAGAGATCTACGTGATGTTCTTGAAGGAAACTAATGAACTCTTGAAAATTCTCCTCTGTTGGGTGATAGTGCCCACTGTATGGCCATATAGCCTATATAAAAACAAAGGGAACCAAATTTATATTAGACTTGTCAATATAGCAGAACATAAAAATAAAGGTAGAGTTTATGAACTCCTTTAATCATGTATATACCTCGAGAACTCCTTTGTGAGCGACTAATCTACCAGCGGCAGTGGTGGCCCCACCGGCAAGAAAACTCGAATGTTGAAATGAACCCTTCTTTTTTTGTCCCACATACAATTTCCTCAATGTGCTCAGTACAAAAATCCATTTACACCCCTCTGTAGTTTCGATATACAAACCGCTTTGTTTGTACATTAATTTCCCATCTTGCACAATTACTTCATATACTCCCCTCTCATTCTGAAATAAGATTCAACAAGGAATAAAATAAATCAAACATTTGTGCAAAAAATCTTATTAATGTTATTTGAAAAATATTATGTTAGTGCTCATGGCTTTGTATGAAAAAAAAACAGACCGGTCCAAGGTATTTGATGCATTGACGATTTAGATTTGTTCTTGGGCATGATTGAACATTTGTTTCCTTGCCATTGCCTACATCCAACCTGCGCATGTTAAAATGAATCGGTTAGAAATTCTGAGCACTGATTGATTAGCAGTATATGTATAATACGCATAGCTATTTAATTTAAAAATGATATTTAGTTACCAGTAGAAGAAAGGCTGGGCACTTTCACTTTCAAACCAGATGTCATAATACATATGTAAATTGTGCCCATATCGATGACGCGGATCAATCTGTAAGAAAATATCAAAAGAGAAAAAAAGATCTCAGACTTGTAGAACTTTAGTTACAGGATTACAGCTATATTTACTGACTGACATCATTTATCTCTATAAGGCTATATTACAATAGTATAGTGAACGTTCGGATGAAGATACAGAGTCTGAGCAAATAACTTACAGCTTCTAGCCAATGTTGAAGGGCTAGTTTTTTAGCGTTTTCGTCTTTGGACAATCCCTTTCCAACCTTCAATCAGAATCACTTCATTAGTATTTTAAAATCACAAACACTAAGAAAAAGAAAGGCGGAAAAGAGTTTATAAAATTTAGATCAGGCATATATTAATTTAAGTACCTTGGCAGCCCTTGTCCTTGCCCTCGCCCACCGTGACATCACAGTTTCCTGTTTCTCCCCGTTGAAAAACGACACGGAGCTCCTTTTGAGAGCTGCAAAATCTAATGCTTTCCACCTACAAAGTTCAAAAAAAAACAATTAGTTCTTCAAGAAAAGTAACGACCCGAAAAAAGTTAAAAAAGGAACACGTAAGAGAATGTAAGTTTCCCGGCTAATTTGCAACAAGATAAAATTAGCCGGGAAACTTAAGAGGTTCAAAGAGGCACGATCAAAGGGCAGGATTATAACGGATAATATATTTGATTACTTGCCGTGTAATGATGAAGAAAATGATGACGATGAGTGGCCCTCTTTAGAGACCGTTTTTAGGCCGTCTTAGTATTTGTTTTCGTAGCTTAACCTTATGCTCGGGGAATGTAATTGATTTGTAGTGGTTAAGCTAGAATGAGTTTGCTCTCTACGGAGTGTGTCGTCGTGTTTTGAGCTCAATTGTATCGCGGGGAATGCGCCGTGAAATTTGTAATTTTTTTATATTAATCTAAAGCTTAATTTCCAAAAAAAAAATTTGACTAACCATAGTTCTTCAACCACAACTGCACAATCAGCAAGATTTCTTCGTGTTCGGTAACTTTTGTAAACCTTCTGAAGCTTAACAGCAGCAGCATCAAGCTCACTTACAGGCCTCGGTGAAAATAAAATGACTGGATCTGGTAGTGTAATCAACGGCTCAAAGTATGGTTCGCAAGTCAAGTTTCGAGCATTTTTTGTTTTACCAGTATGTTTTAGATTTACACCAGTTTCGGAATCGGTTTGCTTGACGCTATCGGATTGTAAAGTCATATTCTCCTGTCTTTAGAAGTAAATGTATCCTCTGTACAATAGAAGGTAAAAAATGGAAAAATCTCTAAACATAATGGAAAACCCATGTATAGTAACCAATATATAGTCATCGGGATAAGGGATCATATAAGTTCTAAATGACCAACAAGCTTTAGATCAAATTAAATAACAAAAATAACTAACTTGTAAACTAAATGAGTTGAACAGAGTTCGCGCGATGATACTCAATAGGATAACTGGATAAATAATAAAAGCTAAATGAGATCAAGCAAAAGTTACTTTTCTCTTAGGCCTTTTCTTTCTCAAAAGTATCCATTTTTATTACACTGTTAGAGATAAAATGTGAAGGAGTTTTATTGTTATGTACCGTAACAATATGCATAATATATCACTTTAATAAAGCATAATGAAAATAATTGATTTCTTGATAAACACCAACTTTGATAACCTAATCATGACATCTGGTGATTATATAATATCAGTATAATAATTTCATGCACTAAGGCTTAATTTTTATTTCAAAAGAAACCCAAGTTTTATCAAACAAATAGATATTATATATACCAATGATTTAAATAGCGTTATCGTTACCATACCGTTTTTTCGAGAAAAAACGCTAAAGGCGCAAATAGCGTAGCAACATAGCGCTTTGCGGTATTTTTTTTTCTTCCTAAATATATAACAATATAGCATTAAATTTAGAACATCTAATAAAAATTAATTAAATATATATAAAAAGTTGTAATTAATAATCACAAAGTGATTGTAGTTGAAATGGTAGAGCATTTAATTACTTTGTTTGTAAGGAGTTTGGGGTTTGATTCTGTTTAACCTTCAATAATTTAATTAAAATTTTGACAGCAAAAATAAAAAATAAAAAAATAAAATTGGACTACAAGTTGCAAAGAAAAAGGAAAACCAAAATGAACAAGAAAGAAAGGTCAACACCCCCATAAGGCCAGAAATGGAAAATTTTAATTCGAAGTTTCTAACCAAAATAGAGCTAGAAATAATAGGAAAGATTACGTATCAAACCATTATAAACGAAAAAGTAAAACTTTTTGAGAGGTGAAATTAAAAGGCAGTGTTCAACCAGCTTAAAACTTGATTGCTTTCGGAAAAATGCCCAGAAAAGTTCAGCTTCCAAGGTGGTCAACCAAACATAACATGCAGTAAAACTGACCTTAAAAGCTTCAAGTTTATAGATATAAATCTTACTTTGATAGAGCTTCTAAGATTTCTCTTTTTTAATCTTCCTTCTATAATTAGCACCTGAATGCACTGAATACCAGAAACATTGTACGTGCATGACATTGTTATTGATATTTAAATACTTTTACAGGGAGAGTGGTTCCATGTGGAACGTCATAGACACGTATTAAGCGTGGACTTGAGAAATAATTTCTTATTGACTAGACAAAGTGACAACTCTTGATAGTAACAGTCTTCACTAGTCTTAAATCGGTTTACTAACACAGTTACACTAGTCACTAAACACTCGTCTTTTAAACAGAAATTTTAAAAAAAAATCAGTTTTCGATCAGGAAATTTGGTAAAAGTGTTTTTTTCAACATTTGTTAATCTAGAAGGTCGGATGATAAATCCAACTAAGGGTAATAATAAGTGCATTAAAAAAGCCTGCTGAAATACGTTAAGGCTCGTATATACTTAAATCTCGAAAAATAAGAGGTACCTTTGTAGACTAAAGCTCGTAACCTGATCAAAACACGCCTCAAAACTAAAAAAAAAAAATACTGTATTAAGTAGCATACATTTACATCATATACCTCACAACACATACACCTAAAATAATTATTCATTCTTACTTTCTAAACACTGTATCTCACACACACAAAAAATTGCTAGTGTAGGCCAGGAAACTATAAAACTCAGCTTTTATTTATTTAAGCTGGTCAACCCAACGGACTTAAACTTAAAAGGCAAAAGAAGTTGAGACTACAAGGTCTAAAGAAAAATGAAAACCAAAATGAACAAAAGAAAAGAAAGGTTAACACCCACCCAGAAGGCCATATGTGAAAATTTTAATTCGAAGTTTATAACCAAAATAGAGCCAGAAATAAAGGTAAAGCTTACGTATGATAGCCAAGGGGGCGGAACCCGTATGTTTTTGCTCGGTGGCCGTGATGTAAAAAATATGTCGAATTATTAAAAAAAAATTAGGTCTAATACAAAAATAAATTTTTTTCCCATGTTCAACGTAACATAAAATAAATATGAAATCAAGACAAAGTACATTGGACAGTAAAATATTTGAACTTCTAACATTTCACTAACTTATGGTCCAATTTTACCGTTACAACAGCAATTCTTTTGTTTAACTAGAGGAAATCAATATATATATATCTCAAGATTTTTTAATTACATGTATAAAAAAAATAAAAATAGAAATTGTCACCGGGTGGCGACGGCCACCCCAGCCCCGCCTTGGGTCCGCTGATGATAGCATAACAAGCAATAAATCTAAACTTTTGGGAGGGGTTAGAATAAAAGGCAGTGTTGAACCAGCTTATAACTTGATTATTTTTGGAAAAAATCCCAAGAAAGTTGAGTTTTCAAGCTGGTCAAAGGTCAATAAAACTGACCTAAAAAAGTTTTAATTACTAATAAAGCTTTCTTTGATATGATAGAGCTTCTAAGATTTCTCCTATAATGATTATTCATCCTTACTTTCTAAACACTAAGTACATATCACACAAATAAAAATGGATCGATCGTGAAACCGGAACCATAAAAGACTTCTAGAGCAACAATTCTCTTACGGCGTGGGGGTTGGTTGGTAACCAACAAGAGGGCGGTGAAGATCTTGTCGTAACGCAAAACGACATACTTATCGGAAACCTGCGACACCAATGGACGGATAATGGTGTCACGAGTTTCCGACAAATATGTCATTTGAGTCACGATACGGTCTTGACCGTCTCAGTTGGTGGTTATGAAACCCTAACCGGTACGAGAAATGTTGCCGTGGGAGTTTTTTTACGATTTCGGTCTTACCGTGAGCCATTTTTCGTGTGATATATGTGTTGTGAGGAAGAGATCCGGCCCTTGTACCAGCCAAACATCTTCGGCGCGGGACAAAAAATAGACGATAAAATAAATCTAAAGAGATCGAATTGGTTTAATTGATATTCTCTAATTAAGGTTTCGTAGAATAAATTGATTATAGGATTAGAGAAACAAAATCCCCAAATTTTAAATAGGGTTTTAAAAAAAAAATGAATTTTACAGTAGAGAGAGAGAGCTAAAGAAAGAAGATGAAGTATGGTAGTGTCAGCCAGATATGAAATGCGAAAAAATTAGAGATTTTTTCTAAATTGGCCTATTGCCGCACAGAAATTCCTATTTTAGTATACTTTATTAATAAATTGTAAAATTGATTTATTCTATCTCGCTTTTCGGATCAGCGAGATAGAGTACTCTCTATCTCGCTTTTGAGATCAACGAGATAGAATTTAATATAATATGCTTTTTGAAACACTCGTAATTTGCTCGTTCAAAATCTGAATCGACTTCCGTTTGAACCGTTGGCTTCATTATTGAGTGCTCTATCATTTTAAGTCCTGAAATATACATTTTCTCTTTTTTGAAAAGATCAAACATGTTATAGTTTTGGTGAGTAAATGTCGAGCGAAAAATTCGCTATATTTTTGCTTAAAAATGGATCATCGCCACAAATAAAATTCAAAAAATGATCAACCCAATAATTTACATCTAATACCAACAAACAACACCAATACCGCAATAATAATATTTAATATGATGAACACAACAATAATAACACGTAATATGAACAAAATAACCATTCGAACAAACCATTCAACATAAAATAATAAATAAAATTAAACATTAACATCTACTCACGAGACGACCAACTGATCTTTTCCATTTTTGAGACATACTATTTTACAAAATAACTTAATCATCATCGTTTGATATTGCAGTACTTTAAATACGATGATGATTAAGTTATTTTGTAAAATGGTATGTCTCAAAAATGGAAAAGAGCAGTTGGTCGTCTCGTGAGTAGATGTTAATGTTTAATTTTATTTATTATTTTATGTTGAATGGTTTGTTCGAATGGTTATTTTGTTCATATTACGTGTTATTATTGCTGTGTTTATCATATTAAATGTTATTATCGCGGTATTGGTGTTGTTTGTTAGTATTAGATGTAAATTATTGGTGTTAAACTTAGAGTTCAATAATTGATTTTGATTATAACTTTGATTATATTTTTAATGATTTTACGATTTCTTTATTCGATGATATAATGCTTTGTCTTTTCCAAAAAGAGAAAATGTAAATTTTAGAACACCAGAAAGATAGAGTAATCAAATACGAAGCCAACGGTTCAAGCGGAACCAAAATCGGAGCTAAAACGAAGAAGTTACAAGCTCGAAGAGAAAACTGAAGATTGCCAGAAAACGACCGATCGTCTGAACAAAAACGACCGATCGTTTTGGTCCAAAATTCTTCCAGTGAGGTCGTCTGAAAAATGACCGATCAACTGTTTAAAACGACCGATCGTTTTCAGAAAACGACCGATCGTTTTTCTGCAGATTTCAGAAACAGCTTTTTAGCTTTTCTTGAATAAGCAGCTTTAACCATTGGATAAAAGACTCAACCCAGAACCAACGGTCATAATACAAAAAACAGACTTTGGTGGCCATATAAACCACCCAATCACTCTCAAAACACACTCATTCATAGCCATTCATCATCGTTCAACCTCTGTCAATCAAAACCCTAAATATCACCATTTTGGTGAAAATATTCGAAAAATAGGAAAATTAAGGAGAAAGCGATTCAAGCTCAAACAACATCAAAACTCACCAATTAGCTTATTTAGAAGCAATAAAATAGTGAGTGTAGTTACATTGTTGTAACAAATTTGTAAAGAGTGAATTATAAACTCATTTGTGAGCGAGTGATCGGGTAGAGGATTTGTAAGCGAGTGTTGTTTAAAAGCTCTAGGTCTTTTCATTCGGGATACTCATAGAGTGAGGGGGAGCTTAATCGGTCGATTAGCTCGTTAGGATTTGTAAAATCGGAAAGAACATTTTAGTGAAATACTCGGTAGCGTGAATACCGAGGAGAGGAAGTAGGCCGTTTTTGCTGAACCTCTATAAATCGTGGTGTCAATTTCTTTCCTTAACTTTTACTTTCCGCAACTTATATTATTGCTTATTTTCTTTCTTGCATTTAGTAATTCTAGCAATTCATTAACTCTTGTTAAAACGCTTAAGCTTAGAATTGCATTAGTTGGGTTATTAGTCGCACTTAATTTTAATTAGGTGAAAAACGCCTAAAACCTTATTCACCCCCTCTAAGGTTTAGCCGCACGGACCAACAATTGGATTGATCATTTTTTGAATTTTATTTGTGGCGATGATCCATTTTTAAGCAAAACTATAGCGAATTTTTCGCTCGACATTTACTCACCAAAACTATAACATGTTTGATCTTTTCAAAAAAGAGAAAATGTATATTTCAGGACTTAAAATGATAGAGCACTCAATAATGAAGTCAACGGTTCAAACGGAAGTCGATTTGGAGTCCGAACGAGCAAATTACGAATGTTTCAAAAAGCATATTATATTAAATTCTATCTCGCTGATCCGAAAAGCGAGATAGAGTAGACTTTATCTCACTGATCCGAAAACCGAGATAGAGTAGGCCAATTTTGCAATTTATTAATAAACTATGCTAAAATAGAAATTTGTGTGCGACAATAGGCCAATTTAGAAAAAATCCCGAAAAAATATGTTTAGTGTTTGTGGATTTAACAATTTAGCTGTAAAATTATGAAATTTGTTATAAATGATTTAGCTACCATCAAACAAAATGATAAAATTGTATTCATATTATATTATCTATCATATTGTGAGTTTAATTGTATAAGCATTTGTCAAAAATAGATCTCCAAATGTGAGATATAATGATTGCAATTTCATCGATTTATATTGTTAGTCCCTTAATTGGATAAAATTTCATACTTTGATAGGTCAATTGTTAAAATTGATAGTACACTACATAAATCGTTAACAGTATTATTTTTTCCCGATATTTTTGTTTTATTATATGGGAATCCCTGAATTTCAAAAAACTTATAAATCATTTCATTAGTTTCATTACTTACAAAATGCACCCAAAAACCAAAACAGTAACATTTTTGGTCTATTTGATTAATTGGAAAATTGTTTTAATCTAAGGCTTCCGATTAATTGCCTATGAACGTTGTTTAAGACATTTGGGAAAACAAAATATGTTATATGTTTTTTTATTATTGATCGTTGCAATTGAAAAAAATTTTCTATATTAACTTAAATACGAATAATTGAAGAGTTTGATTCAAATAACATAGATGGGCCAACTATTATTTTTGAAGGTTTTGTTTTGTGTCATGCAAAAGAGATTATTTTGCTTGAATATGATGGTGTGCAAGATTCTATAATTTTTTTATATAGAACCTTCGCTTTTGAATATGGTACAATTTTTTTTATCCGATAAAATAAAAAAAAAGTATCGGAAATATCATGGGAGCTTAGGTGTAGAAAGGCGGCGGCGGCCTTGGTGAGGTACCCCACATGAGTAAACTTGCAATTGTTAATCTTTTATGTGTGTATGGAGATACTACGTACATCGGTGCATTATAAGTTTATGTGTATTTTCCACAAATTTATGACTCGAATGCTTATACAAATATGTGAACACATTTAACATTTATTCCTCTATTCAAAAATTCATGAAAACTAATTAATTAGTTTCACCTTTTGATCGTGCTATAAGTTGAATTTTGGAAGTCACAATACTAACCTTTATTAACTAGTTAGTGCAATACATAACAAAACCATAGTGTACATCCAAACTATTTTCGTTCAAGTAATTATGTACTATTTGGATTTGCATTCTTTTTACTTTATGATCGAATGTTCCTTAAATCAATTGGATCTGTATTGACAATATCAACATTTGAATTAGTTATGTTTGTTCTTAGCTTATTAACACCTTAACCTGAAGTGTGCTGCACATTTTCCGGACTTTAAAATTAAGGGAAAATTAACAAAAACATAAACTTTTCAAGTCTAATTATCAAAAACTAAAAACCAAAACTTTTATTCTCAAAACATACACCTCTAATGAATATGTGTAATTGTATATTGTATGTTTTGGAAAAAAAAAATTAGTTGTTCTATGTTTTGATTGATTGTATATTTTGGTCATTAACCCTTAAATTAGTGCATATATATATATATTGTTTAAAGTACTGTTTTTTTAATATTATTACATATAAAATTATATTTGATTATCGTGTGGTAAGCTGGTTGGTCTGAAACATTATATTGCAAGTGTTTTGAACAGGGGTGGATCCCAAGGCGGCTGGAATGTCCTAACCATCCCGGCGACCATTTTCAATATTATTTTTTTATACATGTAAGTAAAAAAATTCTGACATATATACATTAATTGTCCCGTCCTAGTTAAACAAAAAAGTTGCTGATGTAATGGTAAAATTGGACCATAAATTAGTTGAGGGTTATGAGTTCAAAATATTTTTTCTAAAATTTTATGTTTTTTATTTTGAAATCACCAAATTTTCTAAATACCCATTATATTTTTTTAAACAAAATTACATTAAAAAATTATTTTATTATCCAATGTCATTTGTCTTTGACTTCATATTTATTTTATGTTATGTTGAACATTGATAAAAATATAGAAAAAAAAATTATTTTTGTATTAAGACCCTATTTTTTTTCATTCGACATATTTTTTACATCACGACCCTTCGAATAAAATCATTCTGATTCCGCAAGTGGTTTTGAACCTATATACGTTGCTCTAAGTTTTTTTGAAATATTAACATCGATGTTATCTTTTTGTTGTAGTTTTGAGATATTGTTCGATGCTTGGTTATACTTTACCAGTCTCTGTTTCAAACACTGAAATATCTCTTCTCTAACGTTACTATTACCATTCTTCTAGGACGTTAAACAGTACTCTTAAGTCTTTAATGCTATATCAATTATATACTACTCCTATTAAACATAATTTGGTAAGTTTTCATTTATTAACCCATTGAATTATTGAATCTATTTACAAGGCATGAATGATGACATGTGAGTAGAGAAAATTGTTTTTTGAGACAAGGGAAAAAAAGAGATAAAAGTAAAAAAAGCATAAGTACTATAGCATGACGTATATGATGTATGTACTTTTTATCACTTTGCACAAAACATATACATTTAATTTTGAAATTTGTAAATTTATGAAAAAATATGTTTATACTACTCTCTTCATTCCCATTTAATTGTTCATTACGAAACTACATACAATTTTGACCGGCTTATAACTTGTATCAAAATTGTCAAAATGAATTTTTTTTTAAATCTAATCACAAAATTTAACATTTGAACTATATGATCAACTTTTAAAAAAATTCATTCCGACAACTTTGATACAAGTTTTTAACCGGTAAAAATTATAGCTAATTTCGTAATTTACAATGAAATGACAACTTTATTATATATTAACAAGAAACAAACATAAAGCGTGACCACACTTCTCTCATTTTACCAAGGGACCACTCTACTTGTGTAGCTGTGTTAGACAGTAGTAAAGACTCGAAAATAATAAAAGGAAAACTGAAATAAATTTGAAAAAAATAGTGGTAAAAAACGTCCATGCCATAAGGAGTTTATCCCACCGTAATTTTCCACCATAGACCATTAACCATACCAACAAATATTTCATAGAGAGTACTGCATTTTACACCATATTTTAAATTTTTAATCAACCAATGCCACAACCAACCATGGAAAAATACGGTACTGAAACGATCCCAAGTTTAGAGGTTGTAGCATGCGTAACTCCCCTCATTTTGAGACAATTTGACGTTTTTTTTCTATACCACATATTTTAGCTAACATCTGCATCATATATCGATTTAGCCCCTTCATAGTATGGACTAAAACAAATCACGAGAATTTTACCATTTCACATTATTGGTTATGACAATGAAGGCCGTAAACCGTTTAATCATGTTGTCATTGAAAATGTTACATTGATACTTCTTTAATTAGTTGTTAAGAACCTATAGTATATACTTTTCGTTTTACATCGGTTTTGTGTTAACTAAGCATGTCCCATGCATGAGACGAGTTCTAGACACGTGTATGCATGGATTAATCAAGTAGGACGAGTTCTAGACGAGTTCTGTAATTAGAGTTAATGTTGCAGATAGTGGTGCAATTAGAGTTAATGTTGCAGATAGTGGTGCAATTAGAGTTAATATCGCAGATAGTGGGGGAATATTATAAGACTGCAAAGGTAACATTATTTTTGCCTTTTCTTTTAATCACGGTACTAACTCTAGTACTTATGCAGAACTTGTGGCTTTATATAACGGGCTTTTGATAGCTTATTCCTTAAACTTTAGTAAATATTAATATTGAAAGTGATTCTGAGCTCGTGGTTAATTGTTGTACTAAGTCTATTTCTCCTGCACTAAAATATGCAAGAATTTGGAATGATATTTGCGACTTTATGAAGTTGGTTTGTTTGAATTTTTCTCACATTTTTAGAAAACAAAATCAAGCTGCTAATGGACTTGCGAAGATGGGTGCTAGAGGAGATAATTTCACTGTATTCAATGTTCAAACTTTCCATAGTTATCTTAAAACTATCTGCATTTTAGACCAAAAGGAAACCTCTTGTTTTAGGAGTAAATCATTTTAGTTTTGGAGATGATTTTATTTTTATTAAACAAGCTATTGGGACTTCTTCTGATTAATCAAGAAGGGTATCAACATTGCCGTAAGTAGTTTTACGTTTTTATTAGAAGTTGTTATATAGACTCTTGTGTATAGAAGAAAGATCAGCGTCGACAAAGTCTCGCGATGGATATTACAATGGTTAAGCAAGACAAGAGTCCCTCAGCCCGTACTATGTCATGCGATTTTGGAGTTTCTCTTGATATTATTTTTTATTGATTTCTTATGGTGGTTAATGAGTTTTTTGATTTTGCAATTGAATATATGTTTGAGTTTTTTAATCCATCTATATAGCGATATTGATTTTCTTATAAGTTGACATATGTATAAATGTTTTTTCTCACACATATGCGGAATTGTAAAACAGGTTTTCATTTGTAAAACAGCTAGTGTGTAGCATGGTTACACATTGAAATTTATATAAAAAATATGGTTTTTAAAAAAATAAAAAATAAAAAAATAGGACTCGTGATTCTATATTTTTGCATGTACTGATAAGAAATGTGTAAGCCAATTGTTCAGCGTCCTGTAATTAGGTCATCAATACAGTATTAGTTTACCAGATAGTATAAATTATGCAAATTGTATGATGCTAAGCTAACGTTAACCACAAGTTCAACTAGGGCTACATGAGAAAGTTTTTTTCTTTTGTAAAACGTACATATTTCACATGCAATATGAATTAGAAACATGAATACAAAGTTTATTAAAAAATAGAGTATAAAAGCAATAAAACCAAAGCTAAGTGATAGCCTGATAGGTAAAAATGATTAATTAGAAGAGAATAATTTTCCACATATAACAAACAGCCTTTACGATCGAAAAATTAACAGCAACGTACAAAAGGCTGAAAGCCTGAAATGAATCACTTAAATTCTTATGTACCATTTTTAAATGAATCACTTAATTTTCCACATACGGTATAACACAGCCTTTATGTACCATTTTTAAATGGTTATATAATTAGGAGTATTAAACACAAGACCTGCAGAGAAATAGACTTATCATGAATTGCATAATTAGACATTTCCTTTAATGTTGATTGGGATCACTATAAAAAAAAAAATACTCAAATAGCAACGGGATAAGTGACGGTATTTTTTGTTACGAGCTTATTAGCGACGGTTTTTGTGACGGCTTTGTGACAGTTTCGTCAATTTACGACAGATTTGTGATAGCTTTTTAAATTAACGATAAACTTATGACAGTTTTTAACTCTCAGTAAATCAAACATTATTTTGCAGTGGATCATATGAGCTCGTAAGTTGCGCTCAAATTGACCGGCTTGAATGCAATAACTTTGCTGGTAGATTTATAAATGCAGTTTCATTTTATATTTTTACATGAAGACCTGCAGAGAAGACTGAGAAGTAGAGTACTTATCATGAATTCATATTTTTGCAACCTTTCATAAACAAATGTCATATATGATTACTTTTTTATCCGAAACAAAATCTTCAATTAAAACTTAGAAATTTCAGAAGCACTCCTAGTTATGAAAAACGTAAAAATAATTTGAAAATTGATCTCAATTCCAATTAATTAATGAACTAATTCCAAAATCAGGTACACCATTTTCTAATTAGATTTAGTTTCAAACGTTCTAAACACACCCTTCTAATAACTGAAAATGTTTACAAATGTACATATAACATATTATCAATATTTAAGGGTAAGTATAATTAAATATGTCTGTGTACATGTATGTACTTTTATATTTATACACTTGAAATATTATTTTTTCAAACGTTCTCGGGTTGAACTAGTTTATTGTTCGAAATTTGGGACTAAACCAAAAATTAAACTTACTACCATTCAGTTATTTGTCATAAATAAGATATCATTGCACAATTTCTTTGCCGAAGTATCAGTGTGAGGGTTAATTATGCTTTAGTAACTTATGTTTTGGCTAATTTTAGGATTGGCAACCTAACGTTTTACAATCTCGTTTTAGTGACCTAAGTTTATAGTCTGAGTTGTTTTACTGACCCGCCGTTACATTTTTTGGATGAAAACCGTTTTTAAGTTTCAATTTAGTCCATACAGTTTAAAAATTTACGATAAACGCTTAAAATTTACAAAAATTACACACATAAAAACACTTATATGAAATCTTATAAAACTATCAAATGCAAATTACATCTACATATATATAAATTGAAAAAAAAAACAATTTTTGTTAATGCATATTTAAAAATGATATAAAACTATCAAATAACATGCTACAAATTAATTAATATAAGCTAAATCGTTTTTTTTTTTTTCGTATTATGTAAATTCATTATTAAAATTTTTAAAGAGTAATATATTTTTTGAATGACGAGTCTTATGCTAAAATAAAATAAGAGTCTAATTAGATTATAACTCTTACATTGAAATTGAGTTGTTATTAAGTATACTTTCAATTCAATGACTTTATAAATATATATTTATATCATTCCAACTAATATAGTTCATATGTTGTTCGATACTTGTATTCATTTTATTTGCTAATTGTGTAACCTATTTAAACGCATGTTTTATATAAGTGTGTAGTTTAAGTGAGTTTATATAAGTGTGTAATGTAAGTGAGCTTATATAAGTGTAATATTTAAAAAATTTAAGCGTTTATCGTTAAGTTTTAAACTATACGTTCTAAATTGAAAATTTAAAACGGTTTTCATTTAAAAAATATAACGACGGGTCACTAAAACAAGTTAAATTATAAATTTAGGTCACTAAAACGGGATTGTAAAAAATTAGGTCACCAATTTTAAAATTGACCAAAACACAGGTCATCAAACCATAATTAACCCTTAGTGTGATTATAAATTTATAATTCCGATCATTTCTTTACCTCCAAAGTTAATTTGTAACTACTAGGAAAACATAAATTTACCACGCAATGCTCCGTTAGAAGCCTGCTAGGTAAAATTAAGTTGACTGAACTATGGATTAGGAAAATAAATGAGTTTATCGAGCTTCATAATTTTAGCTTATTTAGGATTAATAGATAACAGAGGTCAAAATTCCTATACTTTCACTACTTAACCGGACAAGTCTCCAACTTAAGACCTACAATATATATATAGTTACAAATTTCTTAACCAAGGGCATCTCCGCGCTTATATTATATCTAATATCGTTCAAGTTTCAACGTCTCTAGAGTCCCGTCGTCACGCATAAACACTTACAATCTCCAAATACACGAGTGATTTTCCACGAATTGGAAAGTAAACGAATACGCCCATGATATGTATTCAAGGAAGAACATAATAATAGTAGCAATCAGTAGACCAAAGTTCATTAACTTAAGTACACACGGTAGAAAATTACAACCAGATCACCATGAATCCTAACCGATTCGAAACCCTGAAACAAAATAAAAAAAGGGACAGTTTTGGTATCACCATGCACACAGTCAGACAGTCGACGTGCATGGGTGGTCACCGCTCGATTTAGTAGTTCTAGTACTTAAACAGCTTAATACTAATAGAAACTTAAAAACCGGGAGACATGCCACTTCACTCCCCTCGCTTACTTCCAACACCCTTCCCTCTCGGACTGGTGAAGGCCCCTCCTCGAGCTAGCATTGGGACAGTCCCTCTCATTGTGACCCGGCATACCGCATTTGAAGCACGTCCGGGGCAAAAAAGTCTCAGGGCCAGGTTCAACGACTTGGTTTCGCAGGAGACAATACAACTGGAGATGATCGGCCTTCCCGCAGTTGAAGCAACAAGCTCCTCCTTGATTCACTGTGACGAGGCTTTCGTTAAGACCTGTCAAGTCATGTGCGGATTTACCAGTGCCACGTACGAATTCAACAGCGTCCCTACAAATTAGGTTTGGGTGGTATCGGGGGTTTCCCAGAAGGATGTCGTTTTGCGTTACAACAAGGTTTTCACCGTCCTCGTTGGATGTTATTAATCCCCACTCGGTACGAGAAATGTTGCCTTCGAAGCATCTCACCTTTCCAGTCTCACGTCGTTAAGCCATTCAGTGTGTGGTATGAGTGTTTAGAGAGTATGGGAGGATGAATATATTGTAATTATATGAGTATTTGTTGTGACTTGTGAGGTATACATATGGTGTTAGCTGATCCCTATATATATACCACGTGAGTAAACTTGTAAATTAATATTGTCAATCTTGTGAGAGTATATATATATGTGCACGATACCATGTACATTACAAGTATATATATAACATGCAAAAAAAATAAAATACGACTCGAATGATAGCTAATACAAATGTATGAACAAGATCTAACATTTATTCGTTTATTCAAAAATTTCATTAAAACTTAATAAGCTTCACCTTCAATCTTGGTATAAGCTGAATTTTGGAAGCCAGAAAACTAATCTAAATTAAGGTGTAATACATAACAAAACCATAGTACATCTAAATTATACCATTTCGTTGAAGTGATTTTACTATTTGATTTGTATTCTTTTTCGGTTGTACGTGTAAGGTGACTAATTAAGGTCTTTTTAATTTTGTTGTAGATATCGGTGTTTTATATGGGTCCAAATCTTCTACCTCCTATTCTTTATCCTCTTTCGTGTCTTTTTGTTTATTTTTACTCAAATTTTAAATTTTCACAACTTATACCGCAACTTTATAAACTTTTATATTATATTGTATTCAAATTTTAAAACATTTGAACATAATATTGTTTTAGACAATTTTTTTAATATTCAATATTTAATTTACACTAATTTATACATTTATTCCAAAACAAATTTTGTGTGGATTTTCTTTTAAAAATAATTATTGGAATGTATTGATACATGCATTATAGTAATTGTACAAATTTTTTTAAGTTTTTTAGAATTTTTTTTTGGATAAAATAAATAAGAAGGTAAGGGATAGAGAAATGGGATAGAAGATTTGTACTCGTTTTATATATGTTCCCCATCTCTCATTTATATATATGTTCCCCATCTCTTGTTTTCATTTATGTTCGTATGTTGCTCAACTTTATTTGTATTGACAATATCAACATTCGAATTAGTTGTTTTTGTTCTTAAATTATACTCTGTGTTGCACATTTTTCTTACTTTATATTAATGCATATATATCTTTTAAACTGTTTTTTCTCTAATTTAAATATAATATTAAATTTTATAATCATGTAGTAAGGTTGATCTGACACTCTATATTTTATCGTTGTGTAGTAAGTGCTTTGAAGCTATTTCAATGTAAGTTAATTTTTTAATCTGAATCATAAAAAATTAATAACCCAACCTCAACACGTTATCTTTTTGTTATGGATTTGAGACATTGTTTTTTAGGGTGTTAAACAATGAAATATCTATACAATGACCCAACCTCAGTATCTCTGTTCCAAACAATGAAATATCTATTCTCTAACGTTAAACACTTGTTTTTTAGGGTGTTAAACGCTTACTCTCTAGACTCAAATGTTAAATCACTTATCCACAATGTACTATCAAACATAATTTGGCAACTTTCTATATACGAACTCATAGAACGACTGAATATATTTACAACTTACAAGCATTGACACGTAAATAGATAAATTTTTATTCGAGAAAAAAAGAAGTTAAAAAGCATAAAGTGTATGACGTATATGAGGACCGTATACACTTTCACTTTGCAAAAAACATATACATTTAATTTTGACAATTGTAAAATTATGAAAAAATATTGATGTACTATTATTCTATTAACAAAAAACTTACACAAAGCGAGCCTGCTTCTTTCATTTCCTAGGTGAAGCCATCTTGTTAACGTTCGTTTCACCAAACTAAGGACCACTCTATGCTATACTTGAATTATTTCTGACAGTAGTAAAGGTTCCAAAATATTAAAAGCAAATTTTTTTGGCAAAAATAGTGGTAAAAAACACTCCTGCCACATGTCATCAATAATCAATCAATCAATCCTTACAACTTAAATTAACCCTATCGTAGTATGGAATAAATTAAATTTTCACTAGAAGAATATAAATTACCTCCCATTTCATATTATTGGTTATGCCAATGGAAGCCGTAAGGCGTAAACTACTAATTTACTAATTTAATCATGTTGTCATTGGAAATATTACATTGCTACTTCTTAATTTGTTACGCTTGCATTTCGTTTTACATTGATTTATGTACATGTGGCAAGAGACCAGTACTAGACACGAGAATATATTCATGGATTAATTATGTAAGACTTTTGATTCTATATATGTTCTATAAATATTAATAATAGTAAATGTGTTAGCCTACATATTCACATAGATATTCAACCCCTCTCTATTCTTATACCGCAACTAATTGTGTCTCACACATTACGTGTGCGACGCGTAATACGATTAAATTATAAAAAATAAATATATTTCTAATACAAATATGTGAAAAATAAAAAAAATATAGAAAAGCAGAATAATTAAAATAATTTTGAGTTGTTAAAATATGCATAAAGATTGCTAATTAAGTTTTTAATTTTTTTATTATTTATGAGAGTGGCGTTACGTTAATTAATAAGAGTAATTTTAAAAAAAGTTGACAAAAATTGGCAGGCTCAACAAATCTTGAGTTGGTTTATTATAATAGAATGATATATGTTTTTTTTCAGCCAATTTGGAACTTTTGATGACGGCTATCAACGAGAGGTTTTGGGTGCGAAAAAGGGCTTTCTCCATCAGAGAGCTCTCAAACCAAAAGTTTCTTATGCGGCTGCATTAATAGTTAATCAATCTAAACCCGATTTAGAGGTAAACAACTATAAATCGGATCTTAGTTCTTTAGAAATAAATGATATTTAGCTACCTATGAAACAAACACAATCGAAAGAATCTACACCTGTTGTTTTTTTCTCGTCCTTGGAACTGCAAAAGTCAAGATTTCTCTACAATATGCTCTAATTTCAGTAGAGTGAGGCTAAAAATTAATATTGCTAGGGATTATATCACTAAAAATTGGGGATTATCCGAAAACTCTATTGTGAGTCTCATATATTATAGGCATGTTCTTATTAAGACTAGAAATGCTACATATTTTATTAAGGTAAGGAGCCATTTTTAGAATCTTTAAGTGGCAATAGATTTTAATCTAAAAAAAAAAAAAATCATTTGTGGCTCTTGTTTTGATTAGGCTTTTCCCCCTTTTGACTCTAAATTTCTATATTCTCTCCTATTTAAAAGCCATTGCACGGTTTTTGGGTGATCGATTTTGGTTGATTTGAATTTTTCAAGGCAGGCTGTTGTAATTATTGTAAAAGTCAAATTTTGTCTATATGTCTTTTATTTTGGTCTTTAATATTTTGGAATAAACATTGAACGATTAACACTAACGTGAATTTAGTCCACCATTATTTAGGTTGTACCCGATACTAAAAACCTAACACCTCCTATTAATAAAACCAAATATATCTATCCTAAAATTAATTCAAAATTAAAACATAAAAATACTAAAAACCTAACACATGTTAATGAACCCAAAAATATTTAGCCTAAAATTAATTCAAAATTAAAAATAAAAAATACTATTGGTTGACACAGCCTAAATAATAGTGCATTTTGGAATGAACACTGAACGATTAACACTACCGTGAATCTAGTCCACTATTATTTAGGGTGTGTCACATACTAAAAACCTAACACTTATTATTAATGAACCCAAAAATATATATTCTAAAATTAATTCAAAATTAAAACTAAAAAAATACTAAAAACATA
This sequence comes from Primula veris, assembly GCA_963682055.1. NCBI lineage: Eukaryota > Viridiplantae > Streptophyta > Magnoliopsida > Ericales > Primulaceae > Primula > Primula veris. The sequence continues at coordinate 5,227,198 of OY821744.1, read as the reverse complement.
ACACATGTTAATGAATACAAAAATATCTACCCTAAAATTAATTCAAAATTAAAACTAAAAAATATTATTGGTTGACACACCTTAGATAATAGTGAATCAAGTTCATATAATTGTTTTTTTATATGTTAAGATAATATAGAAAAAAAAATCAAAATTTTTATTGATTCTGAGATAAAAATGAATTTTATTTAGTTGTTTAAAAAAACATGCCACCCAATCCGATTTTTGGTTGTGGATTTAGCCCCACTTACTCTGCTAGTGTATGTAGAGTTGGATCTTTTAAACACGAAAGAAATAATTTAATCCCAATTTGAAGCATAAGAATCTTTAATTAGTGAACTAATTCCAAAATCAGGTACATCATTTTCCAATTAGATCTGGTTTCGGATGTTCGTATACACACCCTTCTAAGAACTGAAAATGTTTAAAAATGTACATATAACATATTGTTCATATTTCATGGTAAGTATAAGTATATCTGTGTACATATATGTACTTTATATATGTATACTTTATTGAAATAATTTTATACAAAATATCTTGGGTTGAACTGGTTTATTGTTCAAAATTTGGGACCAAACCAAAAATTAAACTTACCACCATTCAGTATTTCAGATACTTTGTCCAAATAAAATATCATTGCACAATTTTTTAGCCGGGGTATAAGTGGGGTTGATACTCAATTAGTACATTTGAGGTTTGTGCACGTAATGATAGTACCTAGAGATTTCACAAAAACCAATTTAGTATCTGAGCGTTAATAATTTAACCAATTTGGTCCAATTCCGTCCAAATTTATGATTATAATTCCGATCATTTATTTCCCTCCAAAGTTTGTAACTACCAGGAAAACATAAATTTACCACTCAATGCTCCGTTAGAAGTCTGCGGTAAAATTAAGTTGATTGAACTATGGCTTAGGAAAATAAATGAGTTTATCCAGCTTCATAATTTTAGCTTATTTAGGATTAATAGATACAAGAGCTCAAGATTCCTATAATTTCACTACTTAACCGGACAAGTCTCCAACTTAACACCTATAATAGTTACAAATTTCTTAACCAAGGGTCTCTCCACCCTTATATATCCATCGTTCAACGTGTCTCCAGAGTCCGGTCAGGCATCAACACAGACAACCCCAAAAAGGCCTTCATCAAGTCTAGATACGCTATCTCCTCTGTTTCGATTTCTCTTTTGGTGATGTTTGAACCCCACAACATAGAAAATCTTCGCCACGCCTGCTCGAAACATTTATACATCTAAATAATGTCGATTTCGTCACCATTATCGTTGAGAAACGTCTCTTCGCCGTCCTATAATTACAATACCATCACTTAGTTTTTTTGTAACTAAACTTATTTTATGTCTAAGACACAAGTAAACTTAAACAATATTGGACCCAAAAAAAAAAACTTGATTAAAAATGTTTTCTTCTCCAATATTTTTTTACTCAAAGGGGTGAGGGATTTCAACTAACCTCTTCCGACTCTTCATCAGAAGAAGCATCATCCATCCTCGAGTAGAAAGTATCATCATCAATCTCCTCAACCGATGGCATATTTTCCTACAGGAAAAAATATTATCAATAATGAGTTGAATAGGAGTATAACGTAGAAGTTCCACTGTAATTCATGGCATATCCTCCAATTCATTACCAGTTCAACCTTCAATTTCTCGATTTTTTCTGTCAGGTCCGAAATATGATGCTTTAGTGCCTGCATATAAATCGATATAAACAGTTAAACTATGAAAGGGTAATTAAAGACCGAGATGAACGGCTGAAATACACTAGCAAAAAGTTTTTTGGCTGCAACATTTTCAGTTCAGTTCTTTTTTTGGGAGTTAGAAGCTGCTACTAAATTATACCAATTAAGTTAATTAACTGATCAGCTTCAAAGCTAATTTTTTCTCGGTTTTTTACCTCTCGTCTTTGAAGCTCAATTGACTTAGCCCACGCCTGCCTTTTCGTTAAAAGATTCTTCGGCCTTACTAAACTGGGCCGTTGATAATTTTTACCACGATAAAGTATAATAACGTAACCTTTCATTGTTTTATCAACACATACTAAAACCCCGTCACTCTCAGCTTCTAAACCGATTGCTATCTGCTTCACTTGTGCAAAACTTTTTCTCTCCACAATTAGTTTAACAACCTCTCGGTACTTCCAGTGCAAGTGTATGTTTTCTATCGTACCATCAAACATTCCTCTTCTACCTGAAAAGAGTAATAGCGGCAAGAAATGTTTGAATATTCCATGTAGTCTAAAAAAAGAAAGCCAACAAAATAGTTGATATGTGTACCTAAAGGCAAGTATGGTTTCATGCTCAAGCCAATTTTGCGAAATAAAAATCTCTCTTCATCAGTAATGGTTTCTAAATCAGTTGGAAGATCAGCTGGTGAAAGAGACTCCTGCACTTTTGCTAGCGCTTTTTCGGCCTTTTTTATCTTCCCGTTTGCCTGTAGTATTAGAACAGGAATTTAAAGAGTGCGGAATACGAGGGCGTTTAATTGGTGATCATTTTCTTAAGGTTTCAAATTTTCGAATTGACCCCCAAGTTCTCCGAGACTTCTTCTAATGTCTCAAAAAACACCAAATCTAAAAATTCAACCTAGAAAAATTACGTGTATGAATTTTAGGATTATTACTGAATTTTAGGATTATTCCCCTGACTTTTAGGATTATTACTGAATTTTTTTGGTATAGACATTGAACCAAAACTGCACACTTTGGGGCAACAAGTTAAGTAATATAAACTGGTTTAAATGTGAATAAATTAAGACTTACTAGAGCAAGCTTATTCTCAAGAAATTTGATCATGGAAGCATGTCTAGCTAAAGCCAACTCCCTCCTCATTCTCTCCCTATCTTCAGAGCTAGGCTGATTTCCAAATCGTGAGGTGGCAGCAATTGTCTCTGCAAGGGTACCAGCTACCTTGGGGATTATTTTAGCAGATTTTTTTGTCGAGAAAGTCGTAGTTGATATCTGATTTCGAGCTTTTTCCTCCTCATCCGCTTTCAACACTGCTTCTTTTCGTGCCTCGTCCAGCGTTTGAGACACGACTGGTGGCAAAAAATCGTTTCCCCTATAAAATACAATGAATTCTTTGTTTCTTGATAGTAATGTCCCCCCTGTCAAATTCTGCCAAAAGATAATGTACTATAAAAATTAATGTACAAAGAAGCGACTTGTTTCGAACAAAAAAAAACTGTGAACAATCACCCAGGTTCAACTTTAACATAAGTAATCATTTTATTTTTTGAACCCTTATAAATGATCTACAACCCAGGATGCCTCAAATCCAAACCCTATTAAATAGGTTTCCGAGTATTATCATGTATCCAGTATAAAAACACAACATGCAGTCAATTTGATGGCATAAAAGTTACAAGGATTTAATATTTTTTTTAAACTAGATCATACTAATAAAAAAAGCTTTCTACTCCTTTATTTCGTTTGTAAATGTTATTTGGATGTTGATCCTCCGTGAGTACATTAGGCATATGAGTTTGTTGCAAAAAAAAAATGTTGATAGAATCTGAACAAAATTGTCCGTGTCTCACACATTAAAGCCTATTGTGTCCCCTATCAAATTCCTTCTACCTGTCATGACTTGGAACAAGATCAGACAATTTAGCAGATATAGTAATAGGTACTACGTAATATTAGGAACCTTGAGTTCTTCTACCATTCTCTCATTGTTGGTATTTTGCACACCGCGTTTGATTGCTATCTTCGCAATTGCACTTCTTTCCCATAGCTTTATCATAGCCGCCGCTAGGCCTTGCAGTTCTCTGTTTCTTCCTAACATCACCAAACCCAAGTAAAAAAACCCACGAAAACGAAATTAATAAATGATAACAATTTTAAAAAAAACCCTTCAAGTGATAATATACACATACCTAAGGCGAAGTGTGGAGGCATTATTCTAGCAGATTGACGATAAAAAGTGGTCTCTTTATCTCTCAGACCTCGTCTAATTCCATTAGGAAGCAATCTATAAGGGCGTTTACCACCAGGGACTACCGAAGGTAACAAATCAGCATCAACAGGTATAGGTTCAGGTCCAGACCAGTCCCTAAATCTTGGGCCTAATTCTTGTAATAGATTATCGAGCTCACTCAGATCTGTAATTTCTTCATTGGATAAATCGTTTTTATATCTTGTAAAGCTTGAACAAGATGATTCTGTTGTAGTTGAAAAAGAATTTGTATATGATTGAACGCAGGGGAGGTTGTATGTCATTCCTCGATATAACGCAATTGAACTGCCAGATCTCCATATAACAATACCACTGGTTCTGTTCTGGTAGTGAACAACATCTTATACAAGTAAGCACTAGCTAGATTAAGTCTGCAAAAATTATGTCGTAGGAACTCAGAAAACTAAAAAAAATTATGTACGGGCATCAAGCAAGAACCAGAAAACAATCATGTTAAATATTTGAAACTTGGATAAGCATGAGATATGTGTTCAACAAATTTTGTATTAGTTAACTGGGGTGTCTGGCCATCTCACTCGCACCCCAATTATTCCCAAGGTTGTCAACAAATCTAGATAGACGTGTATGATGTATAAAATACTAAATTGCATATTCTTGAAGTTCTGGATACTCATTTAACCTTTTTCTCAATGTATTAAAAGGACACTTTATAAAAGGGTATTTTTTATAAGTACGAACACAATTTGATAAAAGAAACACTCAAAAATAAGTAACATACCTTAGCAGATCATAGGAAACAACCAGAAAAAATAAAAAACACAACACATAGAACTGCAACAGTAAGTAGGAGAAAGTTTATATAAGAAGAGAAAAAGGCGTATATAGACAACTGTAAATTGCAGCAGAAAGCATGATTCTCAAGCGTGTATGCTTTCTCAAAGACTTCCATTATGAACAGATATTGAGCCTCAACAGCACAAGTGGAATGTAGCTTGTATAAGACGTGCAAACTACGAGCTTCGAGCTACTTAATAAACAACATTTACCAGTATTTATGTTGTTCACACACTTTTGTGAAAATTACCGAAGCTTCACATCACAATTAACCCATATTAATTATGGTCACTACACACTAGACATCTTCTATATTGAACATCACACACACAACTCATCTGATAAAAAAATTGAATGAAAAACTTGAAATTTTCTTTTCCTCCTCAATTTGATCTAAACGAAACAACGCATGACCACACTTCGTACCTCTAAAACCTCATGCTTCCTCTTTATACCAATTCATCAAAAGATGAACGACTCACATAGGAATCTAAAATAATAATCTTACAGTATACATGCACACACAAATTTATTACTCGAACGCTAATAAACATGTATGAACAGTTCTAACTTACATTTACCTCTTCAAACACATTCATGAAAATTTAAGAAGCTTCACCTTCATGGTATAATCTGAATTTTGGAAGTTGAAAACTAACCTTAACTAGTTAGTAGCATAATACACTAATACATAATAAATTTCACTCGTAGGCACATAGTACATTCCAATCATCCCCAAACATATATATATAACATATGAATGATGCAAATTCTAACTAATTTGTATGAACATTTCAAATCTGTATTTTAATCTGGATACAATTTCATCGAAATCAAAGAAGCTTCACATTCAAAATATCATATAGCTCGATTCATAAAAATCCAAATTACCTTAACTTACACGAACACGTTCACATTATACAACACATTCACATACACGAACAAACGACAAAAACTCTACTAGTTTAGAAGTACGAGAACTTCTAACCTCAAGAACCTCATGAGTCCTCCTCATGTCAAGCGCCGGAGCCCCTTCGAACTTCATCTTCACGACCTCGTCCTCTTTCCACTTTGTTCGAATAGAATCAAGTAATTCCTGATTCACCCCTGCTGCTCCCACTTTTATCCTTTCCACCATTCTTTTCGCCACATTCCTAAGCCTCTTCAGCTCCGCCTCGGGTATTAATCTCTCCGCAACCAAAGTTTTCCCTTTTTTCACTCTCTCCCACGGACCCCGCACTTTCTCACTCGTATCCTCACTCTTAACCCATGATTTAGCTAATCCAATTGAACCTTCGTCATTTTCGACAAACCTAGTAGACTCCTCATCAAAATTGTCTACATTTTCGAGACTAATTTTGCTAAACTGCATTTTTTTAGGAATGTTACTATTTACCCTATGCGGTAAATTCGAGGAAACAAAACTATCCGACTTTCTTCGAAAAGATTTAGTTACATCCAACTCTAAAGACCCATTACCCTCTTTCTCATTATCTTCATTATCCAAACTATATTCGCTTAAATGGGTTTCTTTATCCACTTTACCATGTACCCAAGGTGGCAAATGTACGCGATTAGGATATACAAAACTCCCCGATTTGCCCTCGGATACACCCAACTCCAAAGACCCATTGTTTTTATCCTCAAATTCTTCAATTTTCTCAACTGGGTCAATTTGAATTTGGTTTTTTTGTTGTGGGTTATGCCAAGGGAGGGTTTTGGTGGTAAAGGTAGGGTTTTTAATAGACCATTTATCTCGAATTTGATCGGCGAAGCTGGGTTTTTGTTTTCTCTTTCTTTTTGAAGGTTCAAATTGGATTGTGTGTTGAGAAAAGGAGATTTTGAAGTGGGTTTTTGTTAAGGGGTGAAAGAGAAAGTTGAGTGTGGATGGTGTTAGAGAGAGAGACATGGGTAAGAAGATGTGTTTTTCAAATTCTTATGTAAATAAATATTAAATATAGATATAGATATGTAAATAAACATGAATAATTTGGAGGAATTTGAGAAAAGGGAGGGGGAAAACTTAATTCATGAGAGAGGAGATTAAGGAAAGTATGAAAGAAAACTGGGAAATAGAAAGAAGAAGATGATAATTTGGCAAAGATGAGATAATTTGGCTTAATTTACATTAGTGGTATCTTTAGTTTTATTTGAAATATATTTGAATTTGAGTATTGTAGATCGGTTACAGTGTAATCATTTCATCGTTTATAAGACTTCACATTTTATATTGTTTTAAATTTTTAAAAGGCGAGTATATGTGAAAATTAGGCAGAAGCTAGGCAGTAGTCTGAGCATAGAGGTGTATTAGATTCAGCGAGAATAAGTGGATCAATCGGTGAACATGCGGGATTAGACGTTAAACGACCAATTTCCGTTAGAAATATGCATGTGCCTTTTAAAACGTAATGTTTGTTTTGACATAAATCATTTCAATTTTCTGGAATTGTATAACGATATTTGTTTCAATAACAAAATTAAAAACATTTCGAAAACATTAAAAAGCCCAATTAAGATGTTACACTGTTTTAAGGAAGGTCTAATGACATATATTGAATTGCTTTGACAAAAGGCCATTGCGGTTTTCAAAATAGTATGTGAATTCCTTCTTAAATAAGATTGTTTTTTTTCAATCTAGGCCATAGTTTTTCATTGTTTTTTTTTTGGAATACAAAAGAGATCGCAGATGGTTCGGCAAAACCGAGAAACGACAATAAATATAACCTAGTCTAGCCAACTTGGCTAAACAATTTGCTGACTTATTAAAGGAGCGTTGTCCTGTCCCCGACAAAAGTTCCAATTCATGCTCTCCACCAATGTAGTAATGTCTGTGATTATGGAGACGATCATCCAAGATGTCGTTTTTAGAGTTTTGGGGGCTGTAGGCCATCATAAATTTGGGCCTTTTTTCATTTTAAACTAGAAAATTTATTTTAGTTAAATATTTCGATGTATACTCGCAAAAGACGCTTAACCGGACAACAATGCCAATTAAATTTGTCCAAATTCTTGTAATAACCGAAAACAGGTCATATTACCGTATAAGCTAGTATTCTTATAAATAAATGACCAAAAATCCTTTAAAAAGCAGGGGGTTTTTTCTTTTATATTTAATATGGAACCAAAAAAAACCTTATTTGATTTTTTTTGGTTGATAATACCCTATGTAAAACTTAAGTGTAATAAAATATGTGATTATACAAATAAATCAAAATTCATATAACAAAAATAAAAGATATTTTCTTAAAAATGATCAAAATGTTAATTTTTTAAGAAAGCATGTATTTTGTGATGCATGTAATATGTTGGCTCAAATAATATTTTAATTAAAACTATGAGATTTTTCAATTATAATAACATATGTGTTTATAAAAAAAAAATTAGCAAGATTCAAACGAATGTGTAACAAATACCAGTATTCCGGTCACCAACCATTCGAACAACTAAAATTTATATAAATAACTTGAACCGTTAAATATATATTCTATATTTTAACAGAATTGAGAACCTAAAATTAATTGGTTTTTTGGGGTTCTAGGCCCATGTATTTTGGGCCTACCCCTAAATTCAGCCCTGATCCAAGGGTCAGCCCTGCCTTCTTTGAGCAGCATCTAATTAGTTCAAAATTGTCCAATTCTACATGTGTAACAGTGTATGTGCATGCGTATATGCATATAAAGATGCATTTAGAAGATTTTGGAAGTTTAGTTGGACTATTTGGGTCGTATTAGTGAAAGCCCAATGTAAATGGAGTTATGAAAGATATTATGTTGCTTGTGTATTTGAACCTAATTATAGTTGGTGGGAAGTTTTCAAGAATTTTTTTAAGTGTCGTCCTCCGGGAAGATTGTTCAAGCAGAACCGTCACAGACTATAATCGTTGGACTACTTAGGCTAGAAAATGCGAAAGTGTGACGGTAGAGGAGCTCTATTGAACAGACACGAGAAAAAATAGTGAAATTGAATACAAGATCTAAGCTATGCAAGCTTTAATGAGCTTCGACAAAGGTCTGTAGAGCTGCAAACGAGGGTTCATCTCTCGTTATGCTTTTGTCAAGCTTTCGGCATGCTCTGCTAACCCATGGACTTCCCGCATTCTTCAGTGAGCCCCAGAAAATCTCTGTAGAGATCAATAAATTGCTCACGCGAGTTCTGGGGAGCACGACAAACTCAAATGGAGTAATGCAAATGGACTTTCCAGTAGTATACTAAAAGTGACTATTTTGGAATGGAAATGTTACACTTTGTTGCTAATGTTATTGATAAATTTTAGGTTTGGCTTCTATGTTACATTAGTAAGTTTTTAAAGTGAAATTAAAAAAAGAAATGTATTGTGATTTGTTTTTCTTGATAATAATACGAGTAGCCAAACAATCCGAGACAATTCGTTGAGCTGGCCCGACACTGATTGTAATTAAATCTCTATTCATAATTTGCATAGGTTAAAATTTGAAAGAAATATTTATTACTACAACTTTGGGATTTTACAATTTTACATACCTAAAGTTAAATTTGAAAGCATTATTAATACAACATTGGGAGAGAAAAATTAAAGACTTCAGAGAATTACATTTTAGTAAAATGTAACTCTAAGCCCTATAAACTTTTTCTACATCTCACTGTAATTGAAAATATTTTGCCTTGAAGATAGAATCATCTTTGGATCGTACCGTGATTTCATCTCCTCAAAATACTCCCATTTTGTCCCAAAATGATTTTTCCAGTCTTCATTGTTTCTATAGTGTGGAAGATATTGCTTAGCTTTTATTCCAACTTCTTCACAAAATCTCAAAATTTTGTTATTCTGATTTTCCAATTCTTGTAAATTATTGTTATCACTAGAAAGCAGCAATCCGATTGTGTAAAATGTATCTTCATCCGGTATAACCGTAGACATCCTAACATCCCATCTGCATAAAGATTATTCCAACTTTGAATTAGTATCAATGAAATAACTAAACATGTCTATTTTATAGCATCCTAAGTATTATTTACTTACCTAGCAAAGTACAGTATATCGCTTGTGATATTTTTATATTGTCTAAACAGGAAATTGATCATGGAACAACTTATGTATCGCAAAGTACAGGAAATTGATCAATCTTCAAAATAACTTGTGTATTACTATTAAAGAAGAATTCAGTGTACTAGCATGCATACTACCCTTATGTAACTTTCTATATTCTATATTGTTTTGTTAACAAGTGCCTCCAAAGCATTGTTTAATCCTTATTCATAAGTTAAATCCATGTAGTTATTTATTGTTAGTATAAATTCGATTGATAACTTAATCCGGCAATTAATAGTTTATGATATATAATATATAATATGTAATTTATTCTATAATATATATTTAGCCTTTCCCAGATGTATATATTGAGAGAAAAAGAGTCATTACTTGTGTCGATTGAAAGGGTACACAATAACCAGCCCCGTGGTCATATTTTGTCTAAGGAGTATATCAAGAAAGACACCTCGATTAAAATCCATAATTTGAGATTTTGGCACAAACAGATTAAGCCATGGATGAGGAACATCCCAAAGTCCTTGAGATTCAAGTTCTAGCTCTCCGCTTCGCACCCTATTGAGAAAATCTACAAACGATACGTCTCTTTCGTATATGAAACCTCGAAGATAACTCAACCTTTTGAGCAACACTCTGAGTTCCTGTAAAGTAGACACAAATTATCAGATTGCTTTGCAATTGGTTTTTCCATAACTAATTTTTTTGATCAGGACCATTAAGTTTGCTTCTCAATTTAGTCACTTCCAAAAGGGAATTATTTCTTGGTACTTTTAATGTGAATACAAGGAAACAATAACTGAGAAAAAATCAAAGTAATATGCCGTAGAATAATTTGTTCGATTTTATCTGAAATATTTGTGACATGACAACAAAATATCGTCAAAAGATGTTGTTTAGTGACTGTATTCTCAAGTAGTATACGGCTTTAGTTTTTATTTTTATTTTTAGAAATGGTATATTACCAGGAAATCGAATAACTTGATGAAATTTTATAATCATACCTCATCGACTGTATTAATGGTATGTTCGTCATAGTACTTGACAACTTCTAAGCAGTAGATAATCCCATGTTTCGATACCAAAGAATTTATTTTCAGTTGAACGGAAGATGATGAGAAAAAAGACGACCTCCAATTATTCAGAGGGGTCTGATTCATAATCAGAGAACCTTCAACGTAATCAAGACCGTTAATAGAGATTAACTGTTCTTGGTCTCTTGAAAATGATGAGAAATCAGTATACAACATTCTTACCCATTTAACCTGCCAGAAGTTATAAATGTAATTAGACGAAAAAATTGGAAGTAAATAACTTTTAATGATGAAATATTTATTTTGTATATAAATATTCTAAATTCACCAAGTAATTAGAGTGCTATTAGTTGAAAGTTAAAACTCAGCCTACTCAGGTAAAAAGACATGTATTCCTACGAAATCTTAATATTTCCATGGGGTAATTAAACAGTAACACGAAAAATTGGAAGTAAATAACTTTGTTACTCTCTTGCACACTCTCTTGCAATACATGTAAAAATATATTCACACAACTTTATCATTCACTTGCACATTCACTTACATGTATTGCACACTTCATTACATGTATAATAATATATATTTTTTTAAAAATACATTTTTATCCCCCAAATATGCATGTATGGAGTGTGTGAGTTATATATATATATATATATATATATATATATATATATTAGTAATACTAGATTTAATAATATTTAAATTTATGGTATGCTTAACTAGCGTTCTACTATATTTTTATTTAAATTTTTAGTATGTTGAGTTTTTATTATCTTGAATATTTATATTTTGTTTTATCAAATTATAGATTGTATTTTATGTATATTTAGAGAGAGAAATATGTATTTTATCAACTAGCAAGTATGAGAGTTGTGTGAAAGTTATGTGTATAGGATCACCCGTATCAAAAACATTAAGTTTTACATCAAAATATAGACCATTTATTTTAATCTATTTTAAGGGCTAAGATTAAATGTTAACTTGCAAAAAAAAATTCCATATTAATTGATTAACCGTGGTTAACCATACATCATGCCTGTAAATACGAATCTTCCTCCCTTCTCTGCAGTAAAGTAAAAGTTACCCACATGTTGCGTGTGAGACGCGTAATAACATAAATGAAAAATTTGGATAAAATTGGGCAGCATCAACTTTTTTTGGATTTGCTTATATTAATAGTATGATATATATATTGTAAAGCCTGTTTTTTTTATTTAAGGGTATTGTAAACGTCTCTTGCATGAGTCATACTCTCATGCTAACAATCCTATAAAACTAAATACAACAAAACCAACTTAGAATTACCAAATACAACCCAAAAGGCCTAAAAATATATTTAAAGGAAAAACGAACTTAGCAGTAAAGTATATTAATACACTACAATATTCATAATAAAACCTACTAATAAACTAGGAACAAAAGATTTCATCAGTAAACTAATAAATTTCAATGTATAGTCTTAGTTAGGGTTCATCTTTATCCAAATAAAATAATAAATTTCAATGTATAGTCTTAGTTAGGGTTCATCTTTATCCAAATAAAAGCAAATTTGGTATTTCACAATTGGTCCTCAGATTTGGTATCATCACTAAAAAATTCTTAACAAGTGTTAATAACCAAATTGGTACTCAGATTCTGGATACTAGTGTTGTGTATTTGAGAATTTTCCTGAATATTTGGTATAAAATTTATCAGGTTTCATGTTTAGCCAAATATTCCGAACCCTTTTTAAATATGAAAAGAAGTCCCAAATTTTGAATAAAAATTAAATCGAATGAAGAAAAACGGCAACTTCAACTAATTTTAGTATGTAAAAAAAAAACAAGGAGAGAGAATTATATGAGAGAGTGGGAGGACGTGTTGGCTGTGTATTGAATTAGAGAGAGATTATATCATTAATTACTTCTAATTATTTGTCTTAACCCGGTTAATTGTTGTGTATTAAATGTTTTGTTACAAGTTTTTTAATCCTAGCCATTAAAATAGATTAAAATAGAGGATGTAAATTTTGATATTAAATTTAGTGTTTTTCATAGTGTCTATATTTCTTCTCCCGCACTGATCATGACTCCAAAATCACCACCTAGTAGCTAGAGTCATAGACTACGTAACTAATGCATATGATTAGAACTAATTTTAGCACTAATTAGATTCAATGAGCGTGACTATAATTTTGTCCTATTAGTAGTGGCCATGTCCCAAAATGTGGACATTACGAATCTAATGTTAATTTTTGGACTATAAATAGTTAATAGAAACCATATTGTGCCAAAATTTGAGTTTAGCCGCTCATTACCAATCATTCTTAATAATATTACGGTCACTATGAATTCCAGCTAAGAATATTTCAGCTAGGGATCTGTACATTATTATAGGGCTCACCCTTTTTGGAGCTTTATCAAGAGCAATTCTTGCCCTGGTTATGATGCCAAATTGGCCGAGACCTCCGAGAACTGCATAAAAAAGTTCCGAGTTGATGTGCTTCGAGCAAGTAACAAGATCTCCTTTACCTGCATATCACCAACAAAAAATTAAATACTCGTCAAGACGGAACTTATCTAATACTAATATAATATAATGTGTGCGATAGACTACAACCAAAAACTATGATTCAGAGACAATTTATCACAATCAGAAGTTGTCCCTACAAAGTTAGAGAAAAAAATTGATTGTCTTCGAATAATTTATTTTTGAATCCTAATTTTCTTCGAGTGATTTAGTGAAAAAATTCGCAAGGATGTACTGAAAAATATTTGTTATATATAATTAAATTTACAGAAATTATCATGTATCTCAACCGTTGGTTTCATGATTTCATCGTACAACTCATAAATCCGACGGGTAAGATGACAAGTATGAAGGTGAATTTACTTTTACTATATATAGCTCAACCCTTATATTAGTGTAGAGCTGTATGACTATATATTGACAAATGACATTTTCACTAAGAAACAACACAACACAACACATAAACTTTATGCAACTCTCATCAATATAAACGTGTGGCCGAATGATCAAATCATTGTGGGCTGAATTAGAACCAAATGTGTGAGGTTGCCAAAATTAATAAATCGTATAATATTTTTCAAAGCATAAATACGGAAAAACAGGATTTTTAAATCTTTTTTACCATATTTTCTTCATTTTGTTTACCTTAATTTCTTGATTAAAATGTATTTGATTTCTATTTTTTTTCTTTTCGCTCAATTTCGACTTTCTTTTCAAACTTTCAAAAAAAATCCACAGTAATGTCACGTGCAGTCATGTATCGAAAGTTTCATCGTTTCATAATTGACTAAAAAATAAATAAAATAGAAACTCAAAAGATATAAAAGTTAAATTTAAAAAATAAATGTATAACAGGTAAAAAGATTAAGACACGAAGGTAAAAAAATATTAAAAAAAAAACCTGAAAAAACCAAACGTATATTAAATAATAGATATATACGAACAATTAAATATCTATTACACAATTTCAGTATATTCACTTCAATTAAAATATAAACCATCAAAAATTCTTTTATATATTTTGTTTAATTTTTTTAAAGATGTGTGTTACGTGTCAATATGATAAGATGATACAAACTGTCTTTTATAATCACTTACATATGTTAATTTTTTTTAAGTATTACTTATATATTATCAGCACATACAAATTTTTAGTATGTTATTACACTAACAATATCCAAATCACATCTAATATCATAATCTAGAAGCTGGCACTTATTTTGTAACGATTCATAATTATGAATATTAATTACTATGATCTTCCCCATTGTCATCAATTGATTAGTGTTACTGTCATCACATGTTAATCACATTCTCGAATATTATGAAAGGGACTTATGTCCCTTACCATAAAGATACTCATAGAGGATTATCTTTTTCTATTACTTTTTGACAGTTTGACATGATCCATTACAGTATTTATCCGTGTGAATGACTGTAATATGCACAAATTTTGGCATAAACAGTACATAATGCAAACTTTTACGTACAAACCACTAGGGCTGGGAGAAGTTCCCAAAATCCCAGACCCGACATCCGATTCCGTCATGACCCGTTGTTCCGAATCCCGATAGATTTCCTGACCCGATCCGATAAAATTAATATACATTAAAAAAAAACTTATTATGAATAGTAACAGTTTATATTTATTAAAAAAAATGAATTTAATCTCATATCTACTCTATTTACTAAATAACACACTTATATTTTCGTATGAGTTTGTTGCATATGTTGTGTATTCATCTTAATCTTAAATAACTAAAATTATAACATTTGGTACGTGCTTTTAGTTTGAATTATGTTATTGTTTATTTTTTCTTAGAAATAATCACTACAAAAAAATAATCAAATAGCGACGGGATTAGTGACGGTATTTTTTGTTACGAGCTTATTAGCGACGGTTTTTGTGACTGCTTTGTGACAATTTAATCAATTTGCGACAGATTTGTAACAGCTTTTTAAATTAACGACAAACTTGTGACAACTTTTAACTCTTACTAAATCAAACATTATTTTGTAGTGAATTATAATTAGTTGTCTTTTTGATAATCAATCTTATAAACGAATACAATATCAACATAGTATTGTCACACTTTTTTATTTTGTTTAAATCTAACGAACTTTTTAACAAAATTGCTAGTTATGTTATAACTTTTTAACAATTTTTTTTAGGAGTATGAAGTATCGGGAAATCTCGTTCCGATCTTTCGAGATCCCGAATTATCGGGAATCCATATTATCGGAACCCGACCATTTTCGGATCGGGATCAAAACTTTTAAATGATATCCGAAAACTATCGGATCAGGACACAGATTTAAGATTTTCGGATCGTTTCCCGTCCCGATTCCATCCCTACAAACCACAGTAGTAATTAATGATAGAATTTATTATCATATCTTGTAATGCTATATTGTAGAGATTCCCTTAAGTGCACAATCATCTACCAGATGTTTCGAATTAAAAGATGTTCATTTAGAGTTTAAGTCTAAGCAGTCTGTGTACAAATAGTTACAGGGTAAACCTAACAAGAGCCTCATAGGTACTTAGATAAGAAAACCAATTAATTTAACACATTTTACAATTAATATAATTATTTGATATTTGTAATTATATATGAAAATGCGAGATTTGGAGGGAATGTATGTAAATCTATAGTGAATAATTTGTTAAGTAAATGAATGTATCAATATTTTATTTCATTTATTTTCATATTTCAATTCTAAATATTCATAGAGATGATTTTTTTAAAATTTTATAATAGTTTCAACGAGTGTTTTATATTTTAATTTGGATTTTATTGTATTAGAAAAGTAGTTTTTAGTTTTTTTATTTAATTAGTATTTAATTTTTTGGTAATTTCAGCTTAGTGTTGTATTTTTTTTATTTGAGTTTTCTTGTGTTGGAAAAGTTGGTTTTTAGTTTACTAAATCATAAAATATATCAATTGTAAATACTATTACCATAAACTATTAATTGATTAAATAATCAATGGACTTTTTACTTGGTCATAAATAACTACAACTACATGAATTTAACTTATAATAATGCTTAAACAAGGTTGCGGGGACACTTATTAGTTAAACCAATAGTTAAAATATTGTAAATGTTGAGTAATTTTATTAGAACTACGTTGAACTTAAAAGTGGAAGTTTCAAAGAAGCTGAACAACTAGGTTCCCACTTCCGAAACAAAAGGTGATTCTTTGAAGCGAGCTTGATCTAGCTTGACTTTTACTAGGTCAACAAGCAAATTGCAAGTGCTCTTGTTTGTTATTTTGTTTAATTGAGTACAGCTAAATCCTTATACATTATGCATATCTTCTACCAAAGGCGGAGGTGGGGATAAGGGTGTTACCGACGCCCTAAAAATTTTAAAAATATTTTTTTTATATAGAAAAATTCAGACATTTAATATTTTATACGTACATTAATAGCCACTCAAATAAAAAAATAGTAATTTAGTTCAAAAAACATAAAAAAAATTATTTCACAAGGTCCCTTCAAATCATGTGGGTATTTTTTAATTTTTATTTAATTAACATTAGCTTATTGTTTAACCTCTCTATTAATTAATTGCATATTTAAGATACTATTATAAGATTTTATAAATAAATATTTTTGTTTAGTTTCATAGTCATATTATAAAAAAATTTAAACTAATAAATTCGTATTTATAGTCAATTTTTCTGTATCGTTTGAAATTCCTAAATTAATGGACAAGTCAGCTAAGTTTTAAACTCAAAGTTTTTTTTGGCCTTTTATACCGTTTATTATTATTGTATTAACAAAAAAAATTCAACTTTTTAAATTTTTAGATTAATGGACAAGTCAGCCAAGTCTTAAACTTCGGGTTTTTTTAGTTTTTATACCGTTTATTTTTATTGTCCTAACAAAAAAAATTAACGAACTCTAAAAATTGAATTCGGGTTCCGCTACTGCTTTCTACCACTGCTTTCTACCGAAGCTTCTTAGAGAAATAAGAAGTAACTAGCTTGCAAGCTTGACGCTTGTTTGTCAATTAACACGGACAGAGCTGGAAGAACTATTGCGGAGTGCTAAATTCGAAATGTTTTTTCATGGGTTTGCAAAATATAAATTTGTTTAAATTATTTTAAACTTTCTTATAGGGAAACATATCATTTTTATAAAAAGTTGCGGGCTTGCGATAGCCAGCCCTTGCAGCCAAAAGGCTCCGTCCCTTTCAATCAGTGGACATTCTTTTTATTTCAGATCATTTTTTAATAAAAATCGATCAATTGGAATGAGTTTAATTAAATTCCAATTACTTAATGTATATAATCTATACTATTAGTTTATATGAAAAGACCTTATAAGGTCTTAAAATAAATAATCATAAAAAATTTCTGCATTAACATAAATTACAAAATTAGAAGAGAATTAATACCCAACAAAAAATCAAAATATAAATTTGAAATTCAAATAACTGTCATATTCGACTAAAAGAGAATTAACTTATATCCCCTCAAATGCTCCCCTCTCCTTTCTCTTTCTATTTTATGATCCGTTCCTCCTCATAAATTAATTAATATCAGTTTTTCATCATCTATCTCATTCAAAAAAGTATTTTGTTTTCCGTAAAAGCATACCAAGTGTTACAGCACGCATCGCGTGGAAGTAGGCTATTATATTATATATACAGATCACCCAACCACGTGTTTTTTTATTGACATTTTGATATTATTGATGACATATATATTACCGGACTACGTGTTTCTGTCGATATTTTGATTTTATTCATCACGCCAGCCATAACTGCATGTCTGCATGCATAAAGTGTACACAAATTCTACCTAATGCAGAGCACTGAAATACATTTATATGCAAATATGGAATGAAAGGTAGTCAAATATATAATTAATTTGAAATGGAATTAATTAAGTGCTAGTACTAGCATACTAGTATATGTCTTGGGTGAGATAAACAATTTTTTGTTTTAATTATCAAATTCATTTATGAAGTGAAATTTACCATGTATTTCAGATTAGTACAGGACTTAATGTTTTGGGCACATAACTGGGTTTATAAAGCGCTCTAGTTCAACATTTTATGACGAGCTGATTCTTCTTCTGTATATAAATGGTAACTTCCATTACTTTAAATACTTTTATTTAATCGTAAAACAATTATGGAAAAATGATAAAAATATACATATTATTGGTACTTAATTAAACAAAACACATACTCTAAAACACTTTTAAAAATTACTATATATGTTACATACTACTACTTATTTGTACTATGTGTTTTTAATTTTAATGTTATATGATATATGTACCAAATTTTAAATAAGATTTGATAATGCGGATTTTTAAAAATTAAGTATATTTTTATATACTAATCTATAAGATTAATTCACCCAAGAATTAAATAGAGAGCCTAGAGAAAAGTACCAGTAATAACATCTAATTCATGGACATTGCAAATTTGAGGACCATGCTTAAAACTCTGCCCACTAATTCCGCCATTGGACAAAGTTCCGCCAACACTTAGGTACAAATAATCGGTCCAAGACACCGGTGCAAGCCCTCGCTCAATCGTACTCATTAAAACATCAATCCAAAGCTCCCCTCCACCCACGTCAGCATAATACCCTAATTCAAGATCTTGTGAAATCTTTATATTATTTCCAAAACCACTTTTTGTTAAAGCACTCATCTCCACAACAATTCCGTTGTTGGTCATGGCCTGGCCACGAACCGAGTGGCCCCTTCCCCTAGCGGATACTGGAAAAGGGGTTGGAGAATTATAAGAAAATTTCACAAGATTAATGATATCATTCTCTGAAGAAGGGTAAAGAACCGCTGCCGGTTTTATTCTAATAATGTTTCCAAAATCCCTGGAGGCTAATTTTGTTGCATTTTTATCAAAAAATATGTGGTTGGCAATATCAAGGGTGAGAAGTTCTTGTGGGAGAGAATTAGGCCATGCATTTGCTTTTCCTGATGTGGACTTTAAATGAATTATTGTAAAAAGTAAAATAACTAGAGTTGAAAATATAGTACAAGTTCTAGCCATTTTAGGGAGAGGAAGAGAGTTGTGAGGGAGTTGCATGACAATGGGGAAGGAAGGGTATTTATATAAAAAAAAAACTTTAGTATTATGGGTATTATTTATTTATTTTTTGGAAAGTTTGTTAAAAGAAAGATTGCACACAAATGAGGATATAAAATCTTAGCTATGTCAGTGGAATAAATCTTTAGCTAATAGGTTTGGGAGAAAACCTTTTTCAAAGACTCCCCTCTTTTCACCCGGAAAAAAATACATTTAGTATACTGTACTATCTGATTTTAACGATTTAGGTATCAAACTAGCAAAGTTAATAAATGACGTACTAAACTATCATAATATTCATAATTCAGGTACTGCCGTTTATTTAGTTGGATGAAATTTAGTTTCACTTTATATTTTGTTCATATTATTTGTAATTTATATAAATTTAATCTTATATTTTTGAAACATTAGAATTTATAATGTTTTTATTAAAACACATACATAATAATTATCTCAGTTTAAAAAATATATTATTTAACTAGATTTTCTTTGAATTTTTTTCTAAAATAAAATAACTATAAGTTTTTTTTACAATTTTTCTAAAACGAAAATAAAGTAAGTTATGACATTCGAGCAAAAATTATTTGAGGCCATGCACATCACTATATGAATACTTTTATGAAAAAACAGTAAGAAAATTGTTAATTTTTTCAAAAAAGTTTTTATTTTTTTAAAATAAAATATATTTGTTAAGTATTTATAATTTGTTTTTATACACAAAAATCATTTAGAATTTATATTATTTGCAATAATAATATGTATACATGCATTATATTGTATATATTTTTATACATACATTAATATAAAATATATATGTGTGTGTGTATTATATACATATATATGATATAATTATATATTTTTGAATTTAACGGCTACGTCAATTGTTAACTTCAGTAGTATACTACCTAAAACGTTAAAAACATATAGTACAATATGCTGAATTATTTTTCTCCGTTTTACCCTTGACCACATGACTGATCATGTTATCTGGGCTTAAAAGTTTAAGCGTAATATATACACGTAATTAGTATTCGGAATGGGAAGGACGTCATAAAACTCGTGTAACTATATATATTAGTAATCGTAGCTCACACGATGCATGTGCGATACGTATATAAATATGATTCCGAACAAATAAATTTAAAATTTTCAAAAAATATGAAAAAAAATGATGGAATGAATATAGTAAATTAATAATCGTATGTAAAGAGTAATATGATGTTTTATTGTTATAAAATTATAGTTTGAGAGATGAATTGATGTGTGAAAAAGAGCATATTTATTTAGTTAATTTTAAGGGGCAATTAACATAAACATACATTACCCCTATTATATTAATAAAAACATACACTCAAAAGTTAAATTATCAAAAATATAACTTCAATTAATAATTAATAAAAAATAAAAAATATGATTTATCCCTCCCAATCTATTTGTTCTCTCTCTGCTCCTCTCACATTCTTTTCAATCTCTCTATCCACCTCTCAACTTTTCTCCAATCTCTCTCTCTTTCTTCTCTCTCCGTTCGATCTATCTCCTCCTCCTCACTCTCATCCTTACTCTCTCTTTCCGATCTTTCTCATCATATTTTCTCTATTTTTTCGATATTTTTCTTCTCCTCTCTCTCTGATCTCTCTTTTCAATAGAAATTGAGACGGACACATCTATCGGAATGGACGACGAGTTTGTATAATGAGATCGAAAACTCGAGTTTGATGTTGACGGAGATGTGATCGTCGAATGAGAGGCCCACGACGACGACGTGATAGTTCAAGATCGGAGGACGGGTAAAAGTTAGATTTGTTAATTAGTTTATAATGTTGAAAAATAAGTGTATGAATTACGTGAATTAATGGTATGGAGTTGAAAATTATGTATATGAATTATGTAGATTGAGGTATGAATTTTGAAAATAAGGGTATGAACTTTTGGAATAAGGGTATAAAAAATACAAATTAGGGTATAAACTTTTGAAATAAGCGTATGAACTTTTGAAATAAGATTATGAAAAATACAAATTAGGGTATGAACTTTTAAAATAAGGGTATGAATTTTTGAAATAAGGGTATGAAATATACAAATTAGGGTATGAACTTTTGAAATAAGGGTATGAATTTTTGAAATAAGGGTATGAACTTTTGAAATAAGGGTATGAAATATACAAATTATGGTATGAATTTTTGGGTATATTTTTGTTAATTAGAAATTTTTGAGTATGTTTTTGTTAATTTAGTTTCAAAATTAGTATGTTTTGTTAATTTATCCTAATTGGGAACTAATTACAAAAAAACAACTGATATTTAATTAAAAAATAAAAATAACCGCTTCATTCACAATAACCGTTCCCCCATCTTCGGTATGTTACTTCCCCTCACTCCCTGTATCTCTCTTTCTTCTTTTCAATGTAAATGGAGAAATTTTAACATATAAATATTTTATAACTTTTTGGATCTCTCTTTTCGCTCTCTCCCTCAGCTACAAATTCCTCATTATTTAGTTGGCAAATTATTTTATTAGAGATTTCAGTTTTTCAAACTGGTTATCAATATCCACCCCCCTAAATTGAAAAAATGACACTTTCACCCCCTAAATAAATAAAAAACACTTCTAAACCTGCAATTCGCAGCAATTGCAGCCAGTCCATCAGTACTAAACCCGTCACAAGAAGCCAAAACGAGAACCCGAAACTCCTTAAACCTCGCCGCAATAACCATGTTTCGCGTGGACTTGTTCGCTATATATATATATATATCATGTTTGTTTGTATGATAGCATAAATATATACTATTAGTAACATGATATAAATAGTGCAAAACACAAATGTAATAATAATACCACTTATGAGTTGTTATAATTAATACCCATATTATACATGTAATAGTCCATTATCCCTTTTATTATCAATTGACAAATTGTCTCTGAAACAAAGTATTGAGCCAAATGGAATAATTAGTCTTTTTTTAGTCAAAACTACAATGCAGTTTTTTATTCATGGTAACCATCGTCAAAATCATAGGCCATTCCCCCATTATAGCATAATCCGGCAAAAGTCCTACAGAAATAACAGAACACAACAAAACCAGCAACACAAAAATAAGTTTGCAAGCCTAAACTGCTACATTTTAACAAGAAAAGTGACTAAAAACTTGATTTAAACTTCACACATATCTTCATTCTCTCCTTACATCTTCAACAACTATGCACCACCATGCATGCTCTTCCTTTGAATCTGAATATTCATTTACCACCTCATTTGCACTATATAACCTCTAGTTTTCATAGTGTTTCTGCCATTGCAAATCACAGTGCGTATTATGATCATTAGCTACAAAATCTGAGTGAATTCCCTCCTCATCCATATAAGAATTTTCATAATCCAGAATTAAAGAAGAATCTATATTGCGGTGCCCCATTAAATCGTTTAAAGTATGATTATAGTGAACATAATCATGAAGACCAGCATAGACTTTATGTTTGTGAATAGCCTTCTCTGCATTTTCCTTATCTTTTTCTTTCTTTCTTTTTTTCTTTTCTGCATTTTTTTTTTTTTTTGAAATAGAAATACTGAAATTACTTGTGCATGCATTATGACAGTAAGGTTCTCCATAATTACATATGTAATTATTTACAACCCAAAATTTAATTCTAGCTCGGCCCCTAGTCGTAGATCTTTCTTTTTCTTCCCTGCCAAATTTTTACTGGTATTTTGTAATTTTATGAGGACCTATACATGTGTTTGCATGCATAGTATTTCCGTCGAGAACTATGTTACAACTTACACATGATATGATAATGACAACTGGTTTAAAATTAGATTTAGGAGCATGCATTCACGTGGGTTAGAGAAAGTTCAATCGGAAAGGAGTGTATTTTATTCAATTTGTTCCCCATAACATCACAGTTTGAAACCCTTATTTTGAAATATTTTTATAAAAAAACATAGAAAAAAGTTCTTTTCAGTGGGGTTTTTCCCCACTCTTTTATTTTCCCTAATAATAAATAAAAAAATGGGTTTTTTTCACCATTAATATAAAAAAAAGTTCTTTTTACACCAATTAATATTATAATGAGAGACGTTGCTTCCCTCGAGTCGAGTACTTACATTTCCTGCTTGGTCCGCTCCGCTCTATGTTAACGTCCTAGTACAAGGTAAATAAAATTGTAAATATTGTTTTCAACCAACCAGCAGGCTAACTATTATAAACTTCACATATATATATTTTTTTTTTGCATCATTTGGTGTATAATCAAATTAAGGTTTATCAAGTATTCAAGGGTTTTGTTTCTCTAAATTTAAAATTCACCATAATAATTAAAAGCACAAAAAATCAGGATAACGAAGACTAATTAAACCATGTCCCAATTCAATTACAATTCATACCCTTAGCCACAACACATTATAGGTTCTTCTCGGATCCAGAGTAGAGATTGAAACAACCGATATGCCCGACCCTCTGTCAAACATCCCATTATATAATCACTAAAAGAATTATATTTGCATCCGGGTAAATAAATATAACTATTAGTATAAGTTAAATCCATCTCATAACAATATTGCATCATTTAATTAGCAGTTTAACTAAAAAATATTGTTGTGCCCTTTTGGATATATAACTGAGAATCCATGTGACAAGGTGAGAAATTGCGCACATGTGCAAATTGCAATGATGTTTATTATTTGAATCTTTTACAAGAGACCAGTTCAACTTTAAACTTGTGACCTTCCATGACAAAGAAAAGTAGCCACCCATGTTTGTTTCAGATTTTGTCGCGTTAGTAGTGGTCAAAATTGAAATTTTACTTAAGTGAAGGATCTTTGAAATTTTCCAATTGGGATTTCGTAAGGATCTTAAATATCAGACTAATCGTATGAGAATATAAGTCACTAAAAAGATTTGCAGAGGAAAGGTAGTGGCGTATACATCAAACGATTTTTTTATTGACTAGAAGATTTTCTTTGTTCTATTATTTGGCTACAATTGTATCTACAAAAGTCAATCTGGAACAAAAATTAAGCCGACCAATGCTGTCCCATAAATACCTTAACTCTCTCAAGTCTCAACTAATATAATATTACAAAGGTATAACTCAGATGACATATAAGATTAAGCCACATCAAATTTGACACAAAATATTTGAACTCTTGGAAATATTCAACTTAGTGGCAAAGATAAAATCAGCTGATGTGGCTTAACTATAGAGCAGATTTCAGAAATATTCAACTCTTGTAATACGTATGCTTGTTTGATTTTAGATACGGTTTTTACTCTTATTTATACATTCAAAACTCCAAATTACAATAAAAAGGGGGGAAGGACATCAGATATATATATATATATATATATATATAGACCCTTAGGTTTTAAAAGGCATAGTTTAGGCACATCGAACATTTGGTTTTGGGATATATTAACACTTTCACATTGATAATTGTCTATATATATGTATGTATCTATGAATTACGGAGCTAGAACCCTGTAATGTGGGTGCTCAAATACCAACTAAATAAGATGAGGGTGTTAAACCATTGTTTTTAAGAAATTATATCTAAAGTGTGTGTACTAACTGGTAGGGTTTTCTAAGAAATTTAGGCTCTAGCCTCTATGTAATATGCATTTTGCAGTCTTCAAATAAGATTTCAATTGTTAATGATAAGAGATTGTGGAGGAAAGTTGAAACCAAAAGCTCTTTGGCAGTTTGACCACATATAGATTGTAATTAATGATAAGAGAAATACCCCTCTCTTGTTCCCGAATGTATAAAATTAGGCCCTGCATTTTATATGATCCACAATACGTGACAAAACATTATAAAATTACAATGTCTTTATGGGGTGATTTCTATCTAACAACGGATTATAGTTAAGGCTATTAGATGTGGTCTTGCAGTTAGCGGCGGAGGGGGGAGTGCATGCACCGCTGAGCCCAAGAGAGACACAGAGAAGACGGAAATACTCTATCCGTCTCGAAAAGATAGTCGCTTTTGGTTTTTCATCAATGTTAAAAAATGAAGATTATTTATGTTTAGTATATTCAACTATCAATACATTTTAATTTAGTACTGAACTATCAATTTTTTCAATTAGTATAATTAACTAAAGTTGTTGTCCTAATTATTATATTTCTGTCTATTTCAATTATTTAAGTATCAAAATACCCTCATCAAATATATGTTACTTTCATTTTAGTATACTATACTTTCATTTTTTTTCAATTATTAATATAATTATAATTTTTCTAATATACCATTTGGATAATATGAATGTTTAGTTTTAATTGTTATCAATGCTCATTTAATATATAATATGGATACATGAGAATATGAATATATTATTAACACCTATACATGAAAATGATACCATAATTTGAGACAAATAAAAAATTAAAAAAAATTATCCTTTCCAAATAAGGAGAGCATTATTTTTAAGGGTTTATATAGTTTCAAGAACTCTGCCGTGAGTGGGATACAAATTATATCGTCGGAACCTTGTAGGCAGGATATAGTCAATGGCAAAGCTAAGGTTTAAACGATGAGGGGCTGAAATTCAGGAGAAAAAAATGACAAACGCACAAAATACTTGAGGTGTTTGTAGTCGTGATCCTCCCTTGAATATAGTTCAAGAGTGTTTGTTTTTTTGTTTTTTAGAATAAGGGTGCGGTTAATTTGATATTAGGGGCGGAATCAGGACCAAATGTATGGGGTTGCGTCGGATTTTTTTAACCTTTTTTATCATATTTTTTTAATTTTTTAATCTTGATTTTTTAATTAAAATGTATTTGATTTCTATTTTATTTTATTTTTGGCTCATACAATTAGGATTTTTTTTCTCAAACTTTAACAAAAAACCCACAACAGTAATGTTACGTGCAGTCACGTTTCGAAAGTTTCAGCGTTTCAAAATTGACTAAAAAATAAATAAAATAGAAAACAAAAACGATATAAAAAAGTAAAATTAAGAATTAAGAGTAAAAATATTAAGAGATAACGTAAAAAAATATAAAATCTGAAAAAACCAAACTTACATTAAATAGTAGATATATACGAACAATCAAATATCTATTACCCAATTTCATTATACTCACTTCACTTAGCTAAAATACAAACCATCGAAAGTTATTTTATAAATTTTGTTTACACTCACCGCTATCTGTTGTTTAATTATTATTATTTTTTATAATTTTTTCAAGATGTGTGTTACGTGTCAATATGGTAAGTTGCTATAAAGTGTATTTTATTATCACTTGCACATATGTTATTTTTGAAGTAATACTCATATATTATCATCGGATACAAAATTATAGTATGTTATTGCACTAACAATATATATATTTTTGAGAGTGGTTGTTAAAAAATATTTAAAAACTTGTCAGAATATCTTATATATAAATTATTTTTAAAAATACTAATAAAAAAATTATTTTTCAAAATTATGATTTTGTCGTGTTAACCCGGTCACATGAATGTTCCGCCCATGTTAGACATCTCTTGAATAAATAATTATGATCAGTACTTTTCCACTAGAAGTGTTAAACAGTGATACTTAGGTCTCTTCTTTTTCTTTTGTAATTTTCAATGAGGAAATAGGCCATTAACCTAATTAATTTTTTTTTAAAAAGTATGGGCGGTCAAAAACACGGGGTCTGGTCACTGGTATTTGCTAATGTGTAGGACTCCCCCACCCCCCACACATTTTATTTTAAATTATAACTGATGAAAAGCTAGAACTAAGTTCAAACGTAACATCATGATTTACAAATTTCTTAGTGGATTAAGAGCTAAAAAGAACATGATAACTAGGAGAGAAAAATCACGATAAAGAGAATAGGGTCACTAGGTTGCTCATAATGTCGATGAATATACACACTTGCAATTCATTTTAACCTGAACTTGATTAATATCGAATCTGCTAACATATATTACTATAAAAAATACTCAAATATCGACAGAATTAGTGACGTTATTTTTTGTTACGAGTTTATTAACGACAGTTTTTGTGACGGCTTTGTGACAGTTTAGTCAATTTGTGACGGCTTTGTAACAGTTTAGTCAATTTACGACAGGTTTGTAACAGTTTTTGACTCTCACTAAATCAAACATTATTTTGTAATGTATATTAAAAAGCATAAAGGAAAATAAATACACGTGTTTTTTAACCAATGTGAGTGGGAAATAGGTAGAGGACTGCCTACTATAACATTAGATTGGGTGAATTTTAACTGTCAAGATCTAAATACAAATATGTGAAACAAACCTAAAATACTTCTCTTATATGATAATAAATCAACAGATGGTAGAAAATTCCATTTTCGTTGCTTTCTGTAGAACTTAATTAAAAGAAAACTCCAAATTAAATGGGCTTGATTTTTGATTAAAATTGTTTATTTCATTTGTGTTGCAAGGAAAAAACCCATCTATAAATCAATAGTTCTAATTAATTAAACGATACCAATGAAAATAGTTCTTGAAAAAGAAATGGATGGTAAATAGTATAGGTGGATTTTTTATTTGTTTTAGAAAAGAAGATGATAGATATACCGAATTTTCTCTCTCCATTAATATCTCTCATTTATGACTTATGAGGTATAATCTCTTGACTTTTATTGCATATTGCTCATAATGAATATTTGGCCATTTATCTGGATTTTTTAAGATCTAATGGCTTATATTAGTACCAGTTATAGTACTCCTACAAAGGAGAGTTCTCTACCCCTTTCCCAACGTGAGTCTCCTAACTCAGATTTTAAAAATTTATTTTAAAAAATTATAGCTGAATAATCCGACTTGCCAAATTTACCCACATATTTTTAAAATCTAAAATTCAAAAATCAAATAAAAAAATATGTTGCCAAGTGAACTCTTAGTCTATGTAGGTATACTATACTATGATCATCACTCATATTCAAAATTCACTCATCCTCACATATGTAAAAACATCAAAAATAATATTAATATTTAATATATATAACACATTTTTAGCGGAGTCAAATTCCCTATAGTTCATAGTGTGCTTACATACTTTAGAGTTTAATCTAACGAATGAAATAAAAGCAATCAAATGGTCTAGATTTTGACACGAGTTTTGTAATTTTATTTTTACATAATTTTAATATATAAAATATAATTTATGATTTTTTAAATTAAATATTAACTTTACAACACAATAAAAACCCAAATAAAATTATATATAAAAAAAAAGTCAATGATTTTTATATAACTTATTTTATATATTAAAATTATATAAAAAGAAAATTACAAAACACACGTCTAAATATAGACCATTGGATTGGTTTTATTTTATACGTTGGATTGAACTTTAAAGAATGTGAGTGCATTGTAAAACTGTAAAGAATTTGAATCAGCTCTTAGCTTGATATAATACGTGGACATTTTTTCCAAAAGAATCCAAAGTGTACAAACAAGTACATACATTTTGATCTTACTTACCACTTGCTTCACAACTTTATCCGCATATGAACATAAATATTCACAATCTTCTCTTTTGTGGTGTTGAAATCATGCAATTTCGGAATTACCTGCTTATTTAAATGTATTTTCCTATGGAATACTGTTCTGCCAACTTTTGTTATTGTACTATGAAGAAAAGGATCGATAGCTCATTGATTCTAATCATGTCGAATCAACATTTTCAATGGAAATCAAAATGTACTATTTTATCTTATTGGGTTGAAATATTTTTTCAAGATCTCATGTACTTCTCTATCCTATTAAAACAGACAAACCAAAAACCGTGTCTCCATTGCAAAACCATGCATTCAAAAGATTTTACATAACACTCATAACTGAGCTAACAACGAAGGCAAGGAAAGGGTCTTTTACAAAAAGAAATTGTTTAATTTTAGCGACTTTTATTGAAAGAGTTAAGTAGCACATTATAAAAACTGAGCGGATCCCCCCGGGGGGGGGGGGGGGGGGGGGGGGGGGGGGGGTGTTAAGCGGAAATCAAAACCTATTTTGGTTAATTAGCACCTAAATTGTGCAAAAGACAACACAAAATAAGTACTTGTGGGACTGAACAATAAGATGGAAAAAAAATGTTCAGTGAGATGAAAATAAATGTTAAGCTCTGCATAAGTTCTGGTCCGGATTTAGGGGTAGATCCAAGAGTTATGAGCCTAGAGTCCCAAAAAACCGACTAATTTTAGACCCAAAATTCTGTTAAAATATGGAATATATATTTAACAGTTCAAGTTATTTATATAAAGTTTAGTTGTCCGAATGGTTGTTGACTGAAATCTTGGTATTTGTTGCATACTCAGATAGCCTGATGAAATTTTTTTTGTAAACACATATGTTATTACAATTGAAAACCTCATAGTTTTAGTTAAAATATTATTTGAACCCACATAATACATACATCACAAAATACATGATTTCTTAAAAAGTTCACATATTTGATTCTTTTTAAGAAAATATCTTTTATTTTTGTTATATGAATTTTGATTTATTTGTATAATCATATATTTTATTACACTTAAGTTTTAAATAAGGTATTATCAACTCAAAAAAAATCGAATAAGGTATTGTTTGGTCCCATATTAAATGTAAAAGAAAAAAGACTGTTTTTTTAAGGATTTTTTATCATTTATTTATAAGAATACTACTTTATATTTGGTAATATGACTTGTTTTCGATTATTACGAGAATTTGGACAAATTTAATTGATATTGTTGTCCGGTTAAGTGTCATTGCGAGTGTACATCGAAATATTTAACTAAAATAATTTTTCTAGTTTACAACGAAAAAAAAGTCTCAAATTTATAGTCGTCTACAGCTCCTAAAACTTTAGAAATGGTCCTGCAGAAGCCGACCATTAAATACGCCATAGGTCTGGGCAATGACTTTAACTAAACAATTGGGTTTTTGACATTTTTGTCAACTCAAATACAAATATATACGTACATTGCAAGTGGGGAGGGAAATCTAAGATCGGAATCAAAGTAATTTCATGAAATCTTTTACATGATTCTGTTGATGAGATAAGATCGAAACAAATTAATTTTATGAAACATGTACATCAAATTAATTTCATGAAATCTTTTACATGATTCTGTTGATGAGATAAGATCGGAAACAAATTAATTTTATGAAATATGTACATCAAATTAATTTCATGAAATCTTTTACATGATTCTGTTAGACCCCAAAATTCAACACATGCCAAGATACGTCCACGGGAAAGATTTATGGTGCACAATAAACAAAATATATTTATTGTATCAAGGTACTCCATGGATTTCATATTTTATACAATTAGAATGGGACAAGCAAACACAAGTACTCGATTGATGAGATAATGGCATATTATTATGATTTTTATCGGTCATATTTTTATTCTAGAATTCGGTATCACTATAAAATAATATTTAATTTAGTGAGAGTTAAAATCTGTTACAAACATGTCGCTAATTTAAAAAGCTGTCACAAATCTGTATCAAATTGACTAGACTGTCAAAAAGTCGTCATAAAAACCGTCACTAATAAGCTCATAACAAAAAATACCGTCAATAGTACAGTTGGTATTTAATAATACCGTCACTAGTATTTTTTTTTTTTAAAGATTTACTTCAAAATAAGAGTACGTGAGAAAGGGACAACCAAACACAAATACTCAAGTGTTCAGTAAAGTTGTCTCCAGAATATACAGAAAGTGAAAACCAATTTCAGATATTCAGAAAAAGTTTGTTCACACTCTTACATTCACGGATGGAACTTTCCTCTTATGTAAAAGACCTGTCAACAAAATCTATTGAAATGAAAGCTCTAAATATATGTCACTGTTTTCGAATCAAATCTTTTCTCGCTAAAGACTTTTTAAACGAAGACGTGGATTCTGCTGAATATGTACGTACTTTTATACTTTCCAAATATTTTAGATCAACACAAGTTTAGTTATCTTTTTTCTTATATTTAATATAATAATTATTATTTTTATATTTTTAAGATTGTTGTAATACACTATTAGCTACGTATATAGGGAGACAGAAGTAGAGAGAGGGGAGAACAGTATGATCTTTATTTATGAAGGAATATGAATGGATGATCAAGTACAAGACCCCTAGCCCTCTTTATATAGATAGAGAGGTAGGGTTAAAAGCCCATCTGAGCCCAATAAGTAAAAGCCCAATAAGAGTCCAATAATCTTACAACACTCCCCATTTGGACGTCTTGAATTCTTCGTCTTCATGCAGTCGATCTGAGTCGAGTTCATTCGCAGTGCTAAACACATAAAAACCTTAGGGCCGGAAAACCCAGTGTGGGACAAAACCGGTACCTAGGAGAAATTGTGTAGCCGAATGATATAAGCCGAAATATCATGTAAGTAACTAACCACAAAGCAATGTGCCTCATCAAAACCTTGCCAGAGCAAACCCAATGGGAAAATCTCTGATCGAAGGAAAAAGAGTGCAACGGTGGTAGTAATAGGGGATCAACCACCAAACAGGTGCCTCATCAAAACCTTGCCAGAGTAAACCCAGTGGAAAAAAAAAAACTCTGGTCGAAGGACAAAAAAGTACACAGTGTTAAGGAGTATACGACAGGATATTCCCCCTGATTTCGGCAATCCTTAGTGAGGTATAACATGGGACGTGTCTCGCTAAAAACCTTGTCAAGGAAAACCCAGTAGGAAAAAACCTTGTACTAAGGACAAAAAGAGTACACATGCATACAACAGGATGCTCCCCCTCACTTGCACACGACAGGGTGCGAGGATTTCGACTCCGACATAAAATGTCGCTCTAAGGTAGCTCAGATAGCCTACGTAGGCCAATCGCCCGTACGTGCTTCTGTAAAGAATGCTTTGGCAGTGACTTGATGAACAAGTCAGCGTGGTTATTCTCTGAACCAATATGCTTCACTTCAATCTTTTGAAGCGTTTGTTGTTCATGTGTGAAGAACAACTTTGGCGAGATATGCTTAGTGGCATCACCTTTGATATAACCATTTTTCGCTTGATCAATCACAGCGGTGTTGTCCTCATAAATAACAACTGGTTCATCATGATCGTAAGCTAGATCACAGGTGCTTCGAATATGGCCAATAACTGCTCGAGGCCAGACACACTCTCTAGTCGCCTCATAGAGCGCGAGTAGCTCGGAGTGGTTAGTCGAAGTGGCCACTAGAGTCTGTTTACGAGACCTCCAGGATATCGCCGTGTTCCCAATGGTAAAGACATAACCAGATTGGGAACGTCCCTTGTGCGGGTCTGATAAGAAACCAGCATCGGCATAGCCGACAAGGGTTGCGTTATTTCGAGGATCAATGGAGCTAGATCCACTCGACGCAAAGGGATAGAATAAGCCCATGTCCGTAGTACCTCTAAGGTAACGGAAAATGTCTTTTATGCCAGTCCAGTGGCGGCGTGTTGGCGCGATGCTGTGTCGAGCTAGACAATTCACAGCAAACGAGATGTCCGGTCTAGTACATTGGGCCAAGTACAATAGTGCGCCTATTGCACCCAGATATGAACACTCAGGGCTCAATATCTCTTCATCGTCCTCCTTTGGACGGAAAGGGTCCTTATTAATGTCTAGAGAGCGGACGACCATGGGAGTAGAGGACGGCTTAGCATCACTATGACTAAAGCGCCTCAACACCTTTTGGGTGTAATTTTCTTGATGGACTAAAATTCCATCTATACGGTGCTCGATCTGCAGGCCGAGGCAATACCGTGTCTTCCCAAGATCTTTCATCTCGAACTCCTTCTTCAGGATTTCAGCAGTTTCGAACAACTCTTTCGAGGTTCCTATGAGATTCATATCATCTACATAGACTGCGATAATCGCATATCCTGAAGTGGATTTCTTTATGAACACGCATGGGCATAGTTCATTATTAACATATCCCACGCCGATCAAGTATTCACTTAGACGGTTATACCACATCCGTCCGGATTGTTTCAATCCATATAGTGATCGTCTCAGTCTAATCGAGAACGTGTTCCGTGGACGGGAACTACTTGATTCAGGCAACTTAAGTCCATCAAGGACTCTCATGTAAATCTCTGTGTCCAGATCCCCGTAGAGATACGCTGTGACCACATCCATGAGCTGCATATTCAGTTTTTCGGAAACTACTAAACTGAATAAGTAGCGGAACGTTATAACGTCCATTACGGGAGAATACGTCTCATCGTAATCAATTCCAGGGCGTTGAGAGAAACCTTGCGCCACAAGGCGAGCTTTGTATCTAACAATCTCATTATTCTCATCACGCTTCCTTACGAAAACCCATTTATGACCAACTGGTCTAACATTGGGCGGTGTTGGAGCGACAGGTCCAAACACGCTTCGTTTCGTTAAGGAATCCAATTCAGCCTGGATTGCTTGTTTCCATTGAGGCCAGTCCGTTCTTCGCTGACACTCAGCAACGGTACGAGGTTCCATGTCATCATTATTCATAATGTCAGTGGCCACTGCGTATATGAACACATCATCGATGACAGTCTTGTTTCGCTTCAAAATATCGTCTAAACTAGCATAATCGACAGATATTTCGAGGTTATCATGATGATTAGGAACTGATGTTTCATCTGGAACACGCTTCTCTAATACATCACCGTGATCCTTAATGATCTCGTGTGGCAAAACAGATGCGACAGGATTTCTCCTCTTTCGAGGCAGAACATCCTTGGAACCGGACGGCCTTCCTCTTTTTTTCAGAAGGGCGGCGGACTGAACGGCCGACGGCAGCGTTCTTTGCTCGGTGGGTACAACCGGAGCAACGTGTTCAACCGGAACACGGCGTCTCACTGGGACGTCTATCCTTGCAGGCACATTTGCAGCAGGTATATGTGATCTCGTGACATTCACTAGGTCATTAAATGCGTCTAGCATTTGATTTGCAACATTTTTCAGACCTAGAATTCTCTGCACTTCCTTATCACTATGTGCAGTTGGGGGATCTAGATGAGACATAGTGGGTACATGCCACGTTAATTCACGTCGTTCCTTATCAACGTTAACGTGCATTTCTCCCCCTAACGACGGGAAGAGTGTCTCATCAAAGTCACAATCCGCATGTCTAGCGGTAAAGAGATCGCCTGTCAAGGGCTCTAAATAGCGTATTATGGACGGGGATTCATAACCGACATATATGCCCCGTCGTTTCTGAGGTCCAAATTTGGAACGCTTAGGCGGCTCAATTGGAACATTGACTAAACACCCAAACACGCGTAAATGTGAGACATCGGGCTCATATCCAGTTACCAACTGGTACGCAGATAGTGGTTGGGTGGCCATGGGCCTCAGACGGACCAACGCAGCAGCATGCAAAATGGCATAGCCCCACGCAGAAATAGGAAGTTTGGTGCGCATAACCAAAGTCTTAGCAATCATTTGCAATCGCTTAATGAAAGCTTCTGCAAGGCCGTTTTGGGTATGAACATACGCAACTGGGTGTTCAAGATTAATTCCCAAAGTCATGCAATAGTCATCGAAAGTTTTCGATGTAAACTCCGCGGCATTATCAAGTCTAATAGACTTTATCGGATAATCCGGATGATGAGCCCTCAATTTAATGATCTGGGCTAGGAGTTTTGGAAACGCTGCGTTTCTTGTGGACAACAAAGCTACGTGTGACCATCTTGTCGATGCATCAACCAAAACCATGAAATATTTAAATGGTCCGCAAGTTGGTTGGATAGGTCCACAAATATCTCCTTGAATAAAAGTGCTCTCATCAATCGGCGCCCGCCGAATGATTAGATTGCTTTCAAAGTTTTGGATTGTAGTAACATACAAACCACTTGAAAGACATCTCAACTTCTCCAGAATACGCTTTTGGTCGTATTGAGTGGAGGTAATGTGAAGGTATTCAATACCATTTTCACGAGCAGTTTCAAGATGAAACTTATTTTCTCGTATATCCTTAAAGCTCAACAAGGTACGACTGGACCTCGGAGAATATAAGGCCTCAGATACTTCAACAGGAGTACCATTTGACAACGTGAATTTAGCTTTACCAAAGCCTTCAACAAGGGTCGACGGGCCCGAAATTGTTGTCACTGAGGTTACTTTAGGCGTAAAGTTGATAAAAAACGATTTATCTTTTAAGATAGTATGTGTAGTGCCACTATCAACCAGACAATCAACTGCCCCACAATACATGCCTAAAAGTAAAATAATTTAAAGTCGGTCACACGAATAAAAGGAATTTCTCAATGAAATAACTTTAAATTATACGAGAAATGTTCAAAACATTATCCATAAAACAAACCATAATCCAAAAGAAATGAACAATATCCAAAGGAAAAAACATAATCCGAAATGGAATTGAAATAACATAATCCAGGAGCAAAACAGCTCAATTATTAAAAGAAACGAAGAAAAAAAGCTTTATTCTTCCATGTGAGCCTCAAAGTCAGGGGTCTCAAGGGTTTCTTTTGCACTAGCTTCAATCATGTTGGTTTCGACCTTTCTACCCTTGTGGTAGTTTTCGACTTCTTGGGGAGTTTCCCTACAAGTCCTTTGCATATGACCATTTCCACCACATTTATAGCACAGAGTTGGCATAGCGGCCGGATCTCTTGCTTTGGGACGACTGGCCCGATTGTTCCTACCACCACGAGACTGCCTAGGAGGAGCCACAGGTCCTCGGTTCGGACGATTATCCAAACCTCGCTTGGCTGGACGAGCATTACGCTCATCCCTGTTCCTTGGCTGACGGGACGACTGGCCCTTTTCTCGTTTCCCATATCGTGGACGAGGTCCACGAACAGCATTAGCATCAGGCATTGGAATTGCCTTTGAACCAGCAGGACGAGAATTACTGTTCATCATTAAAATGAGACTATTCTTCTCGTCCAATAACAACTGGGTGATAAGCTCGGGAAATTTGGTGAATTTAGACTGACGATATTGCTTTTGAAGCAAGATGTCAGAACTAGGAAATGTGGTGTACGTTTTCTCCAATAAGTCACTGTCGGTGAGCGTTTCACCACAGTATTGGAGAGTAGCACGAATTCTGCATACTTCAGCGTTATATTTTTCAACGCTTTCAAAGTCCTGAAATCGCAGATTCAGCCAATCACGGCGGGCTTCAGGAAGCCAAATGGTCTTTTGGTGGTCGAAACGCTCTTTCAGAGAGTCCCATAATGCCTTTGGTGAGGTGGTCGCTATGAACTCAGATTTCATGGCGTTTGATAAGTGGCGGCGAAACAGAATCATCGCCCGAGCACTCATTTCACGCGTTACTTCCATTTCACGCTCCTCCTCATCATATATGACATCCAATAAGCCTTGGGCATCTAAATGGTTTTGGATATCCTGACTCCAATCCAAGTAGTTCTTGCCGGCAGCATCCAAAATTGGAAAGTCAAGCTTGATTGACATTTTTCTACAACAGGAGAAAAGAAAATAAAGACTGGATTAGTCATCATATAAAACAACTGGTTTATATGTTTATGGTTTGTATAAGCACAAACTTTATTTCGAAACGACAGGTTCGAAAAACAAGTTTTGCTTTTTAAGTGAAGAGGTTCTCTTTGATCGAACGACAGGTCGATCCTGAGATACCAATTCGGCGAATACATATCTATATAGACACATTCGAGAAAATTATTATTTACTCAACCCCTTTCGGTAGCTCTATTTGAACACGACCAGGAAAGACGGTGAGGGGGGTGGGCACGAATGCCTCTTAAAAACCGACCTCATTAGGAGAACGACTTCCGCCTTTATCTTTCCTAGACATCGTATCCAAATAGGTGAGCCTATTTGGGGAAGATTCATAATTTTTCCAACTTAAATGTGAATATATACGATTTTCGCATTTTATATATGGCAATAATATTAAACATAGAGAATATCTATCTAGATTAATTACACATATATAAACATGCAGTAAATATATTTTAGAATCTATCTAATCATGCAGTAGATTTGGTGTTATAAACAAATCAATTTAAGATTATCAATCAATCTATAAAGATTCTAACATATCAAATCAAATCAATTTAAGATTATCAATCAATCCATGAAGATTCTAACATATCAAATCAAATCAATTTATGATTATCAATCAATCCATGAAGATTCTAACATATCAAATCAAATCAATTTAATTCAATTAACATGCAATTTTTATTCGCTTGCCTTTTAATAAATTATATGCATGTGTGTGTATATTTACCAAATATTGTATCTTTATCAACCATATGTACTGTTTTCGTATAAGTATTATACTACAGGACCATGCGTGTAATTTCAGCAAACTATATATCTATTTACAGCATTATTACATATACAGTCCAAAATTTCAGACAAGTTTCAGTTTAGTCCTTGAGTAATTTTACAGCTTTCAGAGAATTACAATTCAGTACATACGTTTCAGTTTGTTGCAGATTTAATCCGACAGATTAGCTACGTATATAGGGAGACAGAAGTAGAGAGAGGGGAGAACAGTATGATCTTTATTTATGAAGGAATATGAATGGATGATCAAGTACAAGACCCCTAGCCCTCTTTATATAGATAGAGGGGTAGGGTTAAAAGCCCATCTGGGCCCAATAAGTAAAAGCCCAATAAGAGTCCAATAATCTTACAACAAAGATAACAATTTAATTTTATACATTTTTCAGTTTCGCTGTCAAATTTCTTATTATAACTAAATATTACTATATTTTAATATATTTCTATCAATTTTTTTCAATTCAAATTAATTTAATAAAACAACTAAATTAAATAACTTATAAATTTTTTCGTATTTAAAGTAAAAAGTACACTTTTACAACTTATAAGTAAATGTTTTGCTTTATACAAATTATATATTTTTTTTATCAATTTCTCTATCAAAACTATACAACTCATCTTTTTGTTATTTTATTAATTTATATGTGAAAAGTATAAATAATTGAGAGAGAATAAGAGAAAAGTAAAAGAGAAAAATTATTATTTTAATTATAAGGGGACATCTTGATAAGAAAATTGATGCGTTAACAATTTTAAAACAATTTTCTCATATTTAAGATAAATGAGTCATATAAGCGAACTGATGCGCCTGCTCTTATATTTCTTAAGTTTGCCGGTTAGCTCTCTCCATTCTTTTGTAAGTCAAAAAACATTTTAATACAAAATATGTTTTCTATTAAGATATAAACAAGAAATGTTTTGCAAAGTTAACTATTAAAATCACTACTATTAGTTTTCAAGACCATCACTCTAATTTTAATTAAACCTCGAGTTAGAAAACCTTAGCCTAAGACCTTAATTGTATGACTTGATTTTGAGTGTATCTTTAGATATTTAACTCAGAAGTAAACGAAAAGGTGTAAGCTATTTATCTTTGTAACTTTGTTTATAGATGAAAAATATATAGATATAACAACTCCTAATAAAAGGACTTTTAATTTAATATCAATGTTCCAAGACGTTAAAAATATAGATACATCTGGAGCTCATGATTTATGTTAGGATTTAGTGTCCAATAATTAATAGTTTATGCTACTCTTCTTTTATACTATTAAGACTTTCAATAGGGAATGAATGAAATTCAAGATGCTATTTTAGAGTGAAGATTTGTGAAGTTTGTATGCATGTCATCCCATATCGCCCTAGCATTTACGTAATCAAAAGTTAATATATAGTCCTTTCTTCCCCTGCTTTAGGGCCTATTGGGGCTGGGCCAAAATGAGTTTAAGGTTTTAAAAATCAAATTTGCCATCAATGACAAAACATTGAGACGAAACTTGTAAACTAGCAGAAGGTCCTATTTGCTATATTTATGTAAGGAGGGCTAATAAACACTACCAAAAAAAAGTATTAGTCTCGTTAGAAGGAACAATTCATATAAGTTTCGTCTCCTAAAACACTTAAACGAAACTTGTATGAATTGTTGATGTGAGCGTGCAGAATGTTTCGTCTCATTCTGCACGTTATTTACTATCTTCGCGGTTCTCTCTATTTTATCTTGTTCTCTCTATATTTTTTAGACAGATTTCACGTCCTTCTTTTAGTGGAGGTACTTGACTATTTATAGGCAATTGTGCCTTCATGGGCTTTTTCCTGAGGGCCTTTACTAATTGGGCTAAGATAGTTATTGTATAATTGCTCATCTCTAAGTGTGGAAAGTACTTTTATACCATGTGCTTTAATATTCAAGCATTGTATACCCTCTAATAATGTTTGGATCGACACATACCCAAATAGATATGTTCGGATCTAATTTTTGGGTTCTATTACTTATAAACACTACCAAAAAAAAAAGTATTAGTCTCATTAGCAGCACAAACTTAAACATTGAAAAGGTGGTTACTTAGTAACTCGGTAGAAAAGGAAAGTTGATGTGAGCGTGCAAAATAAAGGCACAAACTTAAAACATTGAAAAGGTGGTTACTAGTAACTCGGTAGAAAATGAAAGTTGATGTGAGCGTGCAGAATAAACTTTTGGGAGTAATTATTAACGCGAAAAAAGATGTTCATTATTT
Source organism: Primula veris (assembly GCA_963682055.1). Classification (NCBI taxonomy): domain Eukaryota; kingdom Viridiplantae; phylum Streptophyta; class Magnoliopsida; order Ericales; family Primulaceae; genus Primula; species Primula veris. The sequence continues at coordinate 5,187,343 of OY821744.1, read as the reverse complement.
GTAGACAAAAAGTAGAAGACGGTGTCATAAAATCTGCACACGATCAGAGTAATCATAATATTTCATGGTGAAATTTCAATGCAATCTATACTTAGTTATTATTTAGTTTAGGTTAATTATTACATTTGTATACATAATAATTTATTTCTAATTTATAAACATATATCCATTCTTATCATTAAAATGTCTCGGGATGATAAGCATATAATCGAGGCGATATCCATCCTTACCATTAAAATGCCTCATAATGGTAAGGATTAATATCTCTTTATAAACCACATGCTTCGATTATTATCTAGATGGTGTGTGATAATTACTCTAACACTTTCTCTCGCTCGTATCCCGATATTTCAAGTGTCATACGCGGACATATTAAATGGGTGGAGGCGAGCACAACATCGCTAGGCCCGTTCTGATACCATATTAGAGCGCATATAACTTATCATTAAAATACCTCTCATAATGGTAAGAATTAATATTTATTTATAAACTAAATGTTTGTGGGATAATTAATCTAACAGTTCATGACTGTCAACAAAAGGGTCCGTATTAGAACAGTTCATTTCACGAGTTGTGTGTTTTTTTTTTTTTTTTTTTTACAATGGTTCCTTTTTGAATCCATAATTTTTTTTTGAATCCATATTTCGAACACAGTGACAAATTTAGATAAAAAAAAAAAGGACATTACCATTGCTCATACTCCACTTAGAGCATCCGCATCTGATTTCTCAAAACATAGTTTTTTTTAAAATTTAATAATTATGGTATAAAAAGTGACATGCATCAGGAACCCTATAAATTCCCTAAATTTAAGAAAATATAAAATTCACTTCATATATGAGGAATGCATATGATTCTCTAGATTAATAATCCATCCGTTCCTAAACAAATGTCCCCTACGAAAATTCGTACAATTTTGATCGATAATTTTTTCATATTTAGATTGCCGGAAAAAACTATTTCAAAAGTTAATCACGTAGTTTATGGTTATAACTGTACAATGAAATTTTCAATTTTTTCATTTCGGTAATTTGGATATGAAAATTTTGATGGTCAAAGTTGCATGTATTTTCATAAGAGATATTTGTTTAGGGACGGAGGAAGTATAATAGTAATAAACTGTCATGGGGTCCATATTTTTGTGGTTGTAATATTGTTATGATTATTAAAATATAATAAAAAAATAAAAAAAAATAATGTAGGGTTATTATAAGAAAATTAATAATGAATGTGGAATTTTGTGTAAATGTAAACGGTTTTTTAAAATATATAAAACCGTTAGGTTTAAGAAAATGATTAAGGTAGCTAGTGTGGATGCTGTAACAAAGCAAACCGTGTTATTAACATAAAAATGACATCCAATATAAAGTGAAAATTACAATAATACTAACAAATTACATAACAGCCTGCATAAGTTCTATGTTATTTTTCATTTCAAAAGACAAAACAAAACAAAAACTTCTATCTTATTTTTCCACTAATGTACATATAGTAGTGATAGCTGATCTATTAACATTGTGTGTTTTGTAATGTTTCAGGAATACATAGGACTTGATTGAACTACTCAGCAAACTATAGGACAGCTTGTGAGATATTGGACCAGATGTGTCATCTTATAGAACACCTAGGATCAATTTGAAGAGTCTGTAAACTATTGTATATATATAGTCCAGGGGACTAAATAGAACAATTAATTAGATATTTCAACTCTCTCTCTCTCTCTCTATAATGACGATTGTTCATGTATATATAAACAAGATCATCAATATATATTGATGATCGTTTTATTTACAGTTTTCACAGTTTCTACATGGTATCAGAGCTTAATATAAGCTTGTTCTTCCGCTGTTTATAGTTCTCACGAAATTAGGGTTTCCACAGAATTGGGGATTTAGGGTTTCTTCCACAAAATTGGAAAATAAGCCTGGTTTATATCTTCGAAAGGGGTTTTTCTTCCTCAGAAAAACGGGTAATATCTATATCCATATTCTCTTTTTATTTTAGGGTTCTTGATTTGATCTTGATCATGTCTGGTGAAAATATAGATATGAGTTCTAATCAGTCTATTAATACTATGAATCCATACTTTATTGGTACTAATGAGAATATTAGTACTAGTTTAGTAAACCCTAAATTAGCAGGGCCTAATTTCCATTCTTGGAAAAGGGCTATGGAGATTTCTATAGGGGCAAAGTCCAAATTAGGGTTTGTTAATGGGTCTTTAAAATGTCCAGTAGAGGGGGATGTATGGTATGGTGCTTGGATGCAGTGCAATTTGATAGTGATGAGTTGGATAATAAATTCTGTTAACAATGAAATTTCTCAATCTATCTTATATGTTGATACTGCTAGTAAAATGTGGAGAGAGTTAACAGAAAGGTTTTCTCAAGGAAATGAAGCAAGAATTTATGAATTACATCAAGAATTACATAGTACTATTCAGGGAGATATGAGTGTTGCTTCTTATTTTACTAAACTGGAAACTTGCTGGAATTCTTTGAATATCTTAAGTCCCCTACCTAGGTGTAGTTGTGGGGCAATAGGGAGTTGCACTTGTAATTTTATGAGTGCTGTAATTACTAGAGAGAATAGGGTGTTCAAGATGACATTCTTAATGGGTTTAAATGAGTCTTATTCTATGGCAAGGGGGCAAATTCTTTTAATGAAACCTATGCCTACTATGAATGACATTTATGTCATGATAACTCAAAATGAAAAGCAGAATAGTATTGGTAAGAATGTACACAGTATGGCCTTGGTTGCTCAGTCTTCTCAGGATAATATTAGATTTAGGCCAGGTTCTTATAATTCTAGGCCAAATTCTGGTGGCTTTAGACCTAGTTATAATATTGGAAAAGGTGTTATGAGATGCTCTCATTGTGGTTCTGATAGGCACACTAAAGATAGGTGTTATAGGGTTCATGGTTATCCACCTGGGTGGAGACCTAGGCCAAGGGTTAGTTTTGGTGGACCTAGGTTTAGTGGTTCACAACCTCAAGCTCATCAAGCTTTTGCTCAGTCTCAGATAGGTTTTCAACCACAACAGCAACAACCTTTGTTTCATTCACCTTATCCTGTACCAGTATCTTCTCAATCATCTCTACAGAATGTGTCTTCTAGTTCTGAACAGGCTGTTAGTGTTTCTGATCAAACCACATCTTTTTCTGACTCTCAGCAAGCTACACCTTTCTCTAACTTGGCATACACAGGAATGTCTGGTATGGATATACCTGTATCTTTTGTTTTTTCTTCTTTATCTACTTACAGCAATAATTTTATTAATAAAGACAAATTAAGTACAAACTGGATTTTAGATAGTGGTGCTAGTGAACACATGGTTAATAGCTCTAATTATTTTTCAGAAGTAAAACCCACTTGTATACAACATGTAAATTTACCCAATGGAAACACTGCTTTAGTAACTCACATAGGAACAGTATTTTTCCAATCAGGATTAGTATTATATAATGTACTGTGTGTACCCTCTTTTAGTTTCAATCTTGTTTCAGTTAGTAAGTTAGCAAGAGATTCAACTTGTTCTATAATTTTTAGAGATAAGGTTTGTTCTATACAGGACCAGGGCACCTTGAAGATGATTGGTAGTGCAGAAGAGCAACATGGTCTTTACATCTTTAAAAACCCAATTGTTATCAAGTCTTCATATAATTCTAGTTTTTCTTGTAGTAATGTTTCTATTCAGAATAAGCCAAGTGTGTGGCATTTTAGGCTAGGGCATCCTTCTCAGTCTATTCTTAGACTTGTTTCAGTTGAGATCAATGATAATAGTTGTATGAATAATAATGATGTAGTTTGTGAATTCTGTCATTTTTCAAAGCATCACAGGTCTTCTTTTTCTGTTAGAAATACTACAACTGCTTGTGCTTTTGATATTATTCATTGTGATTTATGGGGGCCTTACACTGTTTCTACTCATAATGCAGAACAATATTTTTTAACCATAGTTGATGATTATACTAGATGTACTTGGATTTTCTTGTTAAAACATAAGTCTGAAACTGCAACAATCTTACCTATTTTTCATCAAATGGTTTTAACACAGTTTGGTTTAAAGATTAAAGTATTAAGATCTGATAATGGTAGTGAGTTTAATTTGTCTTCTTTTTATGCTAGCAATGGTATTATTCACCAGACCAGCTGTGTGGAAACTCCACAGCAGAATGGTGTTGTTGAAAGAAAACATCAACATATTCTTAATGTTGCCAGAACACTTAGGTTTCAATCTTCTTTACCTCATATTTTTTGGGGGGAATGTGTTTTAACTGCTGTTTATTTAATAAATAGAATGCCAACTCCTTTGTTAAAAAATAAGTCACCATATGAAATGTTGTATAATAAGAAACCTACTTATAATCATCTTAGGGTTTTTGGGAGTTTATGCTTTGCCAGTACTTTGTCTAGAAATAGAACTAAGTTTGATAAAAGAGCAAGAAAGTGTGTTATGGTTGGGTATGGCACTAGTACAAAAGGTTATAAACTGTATGACTGGGATACACAAGTTTTTTTTCTTAGTAGAGATGTAGTTTTTTATGAGCATATATTTCCTTTTTTTAAAGACATAAATGTTGATAATTTGAGTGTTTTTCAGAACAATGAAGTCTATAACACAAATGATAACAGTGGTGTTAATGATGTCAGTCAGATTAATAGTTCCAGCAGTAATGAAAATGTTAGAAGTACTAGAGATGATACAGTTGTACAGGTACAAAGGAGGTCAAAGAGGGAACATAAAGCTCCAGGCTATTTGCAAGAGTTTCATGTTCAAATGAACAATGTTGTAAGTCACAAAAGTACACCTACATTTCCTTTATCTTCTGTTTTATCTTATAATAATGTATCCAGTAATTATAAATCTTTCTGTCTTTCTATTTCTGTTAATATAGAACCTAAAACTTATAAGCAAGCTCAAACTAATCCTTTATGGATAGAAGCTATGGGAAAAGAAATAGAAGCCTTAGAGGCTAATGGGACATGGATTTTAACTGAATTACCAGAAGGAAAACAACCTATAGGATGTAAGTGGGTTTATAAAATTAAACATAAGTCTGATGGGACTATAGAAAGATACAAAGCTAGGTTAGTTGCAAAAGGTTATACACAGTTAGAAGGAATAGATTATGATGCTACTTTTTCACCTGTTGCTAAAATGACCACAGTTATGACTTTTTTGGCTATTGCAGCATCTAAAGGTTGGTTTTTATCACAAGTAGATGTAAATAATGCTTTTTTACATGGTGAGTTGGATGAAGAAGTTTATATGATGATTCCACCAGGTTTTCAGAAAAATGAATCATCATCTTTGGTTTGTAAATTACAAAAGTCCTTATATGGTTTAAAACAGGCTTCAAGACAATGGTTTTCTAAATTAAGTATGGCTTTGATATCTTTTGGGTTTCAGCAGTCAGTAGCTGATCATTCTTTGTTTACTTATAGTAAAAATGGAGATTTTTTGGTTTTACTTGTTTATGTAGATGATATTTTGTTAGGTAGTTCTTCTGCTAATTTGATTGAACAGGTAAAGAGTCTTCTCAATACCAAGTTTCAGCTAAAAGATTTGGGTCCACTCAGGTATTTTCTTGGACTTGAGGTAGCTAGAAGTAGTTTAGGAATACATGTTTGTCAAAGAAAATATGCTTTAGAATTGTTAGAAGATACAGGACAATTGGCTGTTAAGCCTTCTTTATTTCCAATGGATACTAAGGCTAAATTTACTTCTTATAGTACTACTTTGTTGGATGACATTACTAAGTATAGGAGATTAATAGGAAGATTATTGTATTTAACCATAACAAGACCTGACATTAGTTATGCTGTACATGTTTTAAGTCAGTTTTTGTCTGCTCCTAGTATTGATCATTATAATGCAGCAATTAGAATTATAAGATATGTTAAAACTGATCCATCACAAGGTATTTTCTTCCCTACTGCCTCAGGACTTAAGTTGAAAGCTTTTACTGACTCTGATTGGGCTGCATGTTTAGATAGTAGAAAGTCAGTAACTGGTTTTTGTGTATATTTGGGTGAGTCTCTTATTTCATGGAAGAGTAAAAAGCAACAGACTGTGTCTAGGAGTTCTGCAGAAGCAGAATATAGGGCTATGGCTGCAACTAGTTGTGAAATTGTATGGTTAATTAGTTTACTTAAAGATTTTGGTATAAGTCATGATGAACCTGTCATTCTTTTTACTGATAGCAAGTCAGCTTTAGCTTTGGCAAACAATCCAGTACATCATGAAAGAACTAAGCATATAGAAGTAGATTGTCATTTTATAAGGGAGAAAATTTTAAACAAAATCATTCATCCAATGCATGTTTATTCCAGTAATAACCTAGCTGATTTGTTCACAAAAGCTCTTGGAGCTCCTATGTTTAACAGTTTATTACTCAAGATGGGTGTGCTTTCTTTGCACAATCCATCTTGAGGGAGGTATATTAACATTGTGTGTTTTGTAATGTTTCAGGAATACATAGGACTTGATTGAACTACTCAGCAAACTATAGGACAGCTTGTGAGATATTGGACCAGATGTGTCATCTTATAGAACACCTAGGATCAATTTGAAGAGTCTGTAAACTATTGTATATATATAGTCCAGGGGACTAAATAGAACAATTAATTAGATATTTCAACTCTCTCTCTCTCTCTCTATAATGACGATTGTTCATGTATATATAAACAAGATCATCAATATATATTGATGATCGTTTTATTTACAGTTTTCACAGTTTCTACAATAACAAAATTAAAGTATGTGTAGCTTGTTATTTTATATGCAGGAGTGACAGGTGATCAATAACTACTTGTTCCTTCGTACTTCTTATTCGAGGTATGGAGAGGATGAATATGCAAAAAAAAGATAAGATACTATGCAAAAAAAGATAAACAAATGAACAAACTATTTTTCTAAATCACAAAATATTAAGCCCAACATACATTTTGCTCAAAAGAGGTTCAGATAAGTACTTGAATAGCACCTTAACATAGCAGATGCCTCATGAGCAGACTTCTTGCCTAGCTTCTTTGAATTCTCACTCAATTTACACTCTAAAAAAAGGTTTCAATATGAAACGATCAAATACGATAGAAATCTGTCGTTAAATGACCATATTTGTCAGTAAAATTAAAATTCATCGTTATGTCGTCCCCCATTAGGACGTTGGGAAGCAAAATCTGTCAATAATTCCGTCTACGATCTAACATTTTTTCGTAGTGTTAGCACCTGGTAAAATTCGAAAAATTATAATTAATAATAATTAAAAGATAATCGTATCCTCGTGAACAATAGAAAAAAACTTAATTCCCTTGCTTACCAAAAAGAACAAGCCTTTCACAATGGTGATGCATGTTGATTGTTAATGGTACCTTTTCAGTAATTACTTCCTATCATATGTAGTAAAATTTTACAGTTTTGACCTACACAAAGTTCGTGAAAATACACATTTTCCTTGTACGCAGAGTTGAAGTTGATATATCATATATGCGGTAAAAGAGAACATTTTAGAACCGTTAATAGAAGAACCAAACAGATAATTAAGAGAGTAACAATTCACAAGTTGCCCAAAATTTGTACTCTTTTGAATGGAAAGAAACTTCAATAACATCATTGTTTAATGTTCAGAGTCTCAGACTCATGCTAAGGCAGATGAGGTTAGCGTGTCCTTAAATGTTCGACAAATCTAAAACATTCTCAGTAAAAGGAAAAACAACACTAAACTAGTGCATACTGCAAATAGCGGGGTTTTTTTCCGTTAAGGGATGAAGTTTCGTCGGGTAGTACTTGAGCTTTTAATCAGTCAATAAAGGATTGGCATTTCCTTTTTTGAACATCTAGTGGTAGCAAGCTTCAGTTTTAAATTTTTGCATTTTCCAATTTCCCTCTTTATATAATTTTTTTAGAAAACTCCGTCACCTCTTGAATGGCGAAGAGGATCATACAGTTTTATCAAACAGTTCCAAAGAAGATCTTCATGAATGGTAACTCAAAACTAGGAGGAAATTGTATATATATATCGTCAAGGAAAACACATTATCGATATAAACAAAATGATAGAACCATCTTTCACAACAAAGTTTTAGTATCTCAAGCAGCCCTATTATCAAATCAACAGCGTCACCCTGATATCGGTGAGAAAACATAACTGATAGAGATAAAAATACGAAGACCGATTAGCTTACCAGCCAAAATATTGTATTTTAGAGGAATTGTCTGAACAGGCAATCCGTATAAATTTGGGCCCATATTAGTGAAAGTTAAGAGCCCATCACTGTTTTCGTTTATTAATAATGTGGGTTTTCCATTCTAAGATAGCCTTATATGATGTCTAATTCTATGATGCCCATGGCCATTGATTAAATATGTATGATATTTGTTTTAATAATTAATTTAAATAGATAATTTTGATAAAATAATAATGTTAGGATATAAATACAATAATGTTTGTATTAAATGCAACTTAGATTTAAAAAATTTATTTAATGGTTAAACGATGTGCTCAATACAGTCGTTAAGCAAAACCGTATGTTTAATAATGAAACAAAAAGTGGGAAACTGAAAAAGTAAAATTGGTAAGGCAACTGGTGATTGTAATAAATATGTAAATTTAAATTGAACAAAGAAGTTTTTTTTTCCATTTCAAATTAGCTTTTCGTATTATATTTCATTAATACATTTTGTCTTGATAATTTTTTATTTAGTATACTTGTTTATCTTTCGACTTTTTTATTTAGAGGGATTCTTTTTTTAAAGCCGTGAACATCTCCGCATCGAATTTATCATCATATTGTAGCGAGGTCGCTAAAATGTTAATGCTCTTCAGACGGAAAATCACATTGAAATAAATTAATCATATAAAATCTAAATAGCGGAACTAAAGTTGGAGGATCGTCAGGGATTAAGTAGAAATATTGAGGAGAGATTTTGTATTGGAGACCATTCCATTAGATGTTATTGATAGTTATAATTCTGGATCAATGAATGTATCGTGCTCATCCGGAAAGATTTGTCTAACGTCCGGGTTGGTAGCGGCCAAAGACACTCCGGCGTTCAAGTCATTACGTTATACAAACTGAATAAATTAAGGAAACAAAATACTAAAATTCTATTATAGTAGTTGATACGACGTGAAAATAATATCTGATTAGTTGTTTTCAGAATCGACCTGACTCATATAATTAAAACGGGTATCCAACGTATCAAATATGGGTAACACTCAACATAGGCTATAATAGTTTTTTTCCTTATAAAAGAAGTAAGGCAAGGATTCACTCGACTAATCCCAAATGATAGAAGTCTACTAAACTAAAAGTCATTATCAACAGATGAAAACACAACATGTCAACACACTACGGTGCACGAACCCGTATAAATAAAGTCAAATAACAATACAATAGATCATCTGATTTTCCAGTAGAAAAAAACATATCAGTACAGATATTTTCCAGAGCTTATCTCAGTAGAAAGTACGCGTGCATACAAAGTCAATTCGAAACCCAAAAACAAATACCGAAGAAGAAGACAGAGATATCGAACATTAGATAGTTGAGATTATATTGTAACCAGAATGATCTTTAATCAATAAGTTGTTTAATAATCAATAAAATATATCTGCTCGTCTATATTATCATCTTTAATATATTAAATAATTATTGTTGATAAATACGGCTTTAACACCAAAAATATATGATTTATCGGTAGTAATAGTTTTTTTTTTTAGTATAGTAAATTAGTAATAGTGGACTTTATTTATTTATAGAAGTAGCGTCAATAATCGAAGGTCTTAAACAGAAGAAACAAAAGATAAAAGACCAAATTAACAGTTTTAAAAAAAAAATACTTTCACTGTTAAATCTTAAAATATATATACTCTCTGAAACCACAAATGCTGTATTTTACCTTTAACACTCAAAAAATGGTTCCATCTATTTCTCTCTCTTGGAGATTTATATTTTAAATATTCCGATTTACATTTTCTTATTTAATTTCTGATTATTATATTATATCTGTATCTATAGGTTGAATCAGTGATCCCGATCTGGAGCCCAGTTAGCGTCCTTTGGTACCCGACACTATCCGCTATCATGCTCGCCATCGGCCTCGCCACCTCAGCTGCTTTCTTCATGTAAGATATCTAATCACTATTAATTTCTAATTATTTCTAATTTAAAAAGAACTGATTACATTTTTAGCTAGATTTGCATCCTTGTATTATTTAGAGAACACCCATGAATAAATAATTAGTCACTCAAATTTTGAGATATATAAGTTTTAATAGTTTTGGGCTTGATCATCATTATCATCATCAGGGACGGAACGAGGAACTATAAAGGGAGAGGCTGAACGCTAATTTTTAAATATTTTAATCAAAATATACAGAAATAATATATTTTTGGGGTTTTATAGGTTTAGTACACCAAACTATCTGCTTTTAACGATTTGAGTACCCACCTTTCAAATTTTTCAATATTTAGGTACCACACTATGATAACTTTCCAATTTAGGTACCACCGTCTAAATAAATCACTGAATCATGTCACGTGACATTTGACAAACATTAATTTGAGAGGCTAATTTGACAATTTTGCACAAAAATATGTCATCCTATAAAAACGTTTCCCCCAATTTCACACATAACAAAAATTTGGATTATATGCTAATTTTTTTTATGTGTGAAATTGGGGGGAAATTTTTTCTAATATGACATATTTTTGTGCAAAATTATCAAATTAGCCTCTCAAATTAATGTTTGTCAAATGTTACGTGATATGATTTCGTGATTTATTTAGACGGTGGTACATAAATTGGAAAGTTATTATAGTGTGGTACCCAAATTGGAAAATTTGAAAGGTGGGTACCCAAATCGTTAAAAACACTATAGTTTGGTGTAGTAAATGTATTTTTTCCCATATATTTTTTCATTAATATTTATCAAAATAGGGCAGTGTCTCGACCTAGTTACTTCCCTATCATCGTTATCATTATCGTCATCATAACAGGCCTTAATCTGAAGAATTTGGGTTCGACTATATGAAACCAAATAGGAAATCATGATATATCACAAATGTGAAATTTGCTTTACCCATTATAGTATTAAGCTTACAAACTATGTTGGTGCATAATTTAGTTAAATATGTTTTGTTTGATAAAAGACTTGATAAATGCAGACAACTGATTGGGAATGGATGTTTTTCCCTACACTAATTTAGTAGTGAATTTTGAGTACATATACAGTAATTGCAAACAATTTGATTTATGGATGAAGGAAAAAGACTGTATCTTGTGAAATTTAAGATTGGTTATATTGCATCTACTTTTTTCGTATAAAGGTCTGATCACCCATCTCAATTTAGGACTAAAAAAGTAGTAATATTTTTGTGCTTTGTCGAATTCCATGTGTGTTACTTAATGAATTAATATTGCTGGATATTATTCAATGTAGTGAGAAAGTTTGGTGTTTGAACTAGCTGATTCCGTTATCATCTTCTTATATAGAGAACAGAACACACATGAAATTCCCCTTAATTGCAGAAATATACTAAAATTTTGAAAATAACCAGTGTTAGTGTTAGTCATACAAAATATCTTTGTGAATAATCTATTTAGATTATCATCCTCTTATTTAGAGAACACAGATAAAGTGCAACACTGCAGTATTATCGCTCGAAATTTGAATATTAAGCTTTTAACTAATAGTAGCAGGCATTCATGTTATGTATGTGCATAATCTAGTTAAATATGTTTCATTTGATGTAAGACATAATAAGAATAGGCAACTGATTTAGAATGGTTGTCTTTCCTAATCTAATCTGTAACTCAATTCAGATTAAAAGATTTGTAAGTGATTTGATTGATCATCTAAATATAGGAAATAAGAAATCAAATATGTTTTCTGAAATTCCAGCTTGGTTATAACTAAATTTGGACTAAGAGAGTTATGCATATATAATATTTGTCACAGACTGGATTAATCATCTGATATAGGAAGGGAAAGAAAATATTATGCTTTGTAAAATTCAATCAATGTTATATTGCTTTAAGGCTTGGAATGTTATGAAAAACAGATTCTTCATTGCATCTGAATATAGGTTATAGCGTATACACATGTTTTTATAGGAATTTTAGCGACTTGTGTTAGGTCTAATGTTGATTTAGGACTCGGAATTAGTGTTTATGTTTCGTGAAACTGTATGTATTTACATAATGTTGCTTGAAACTTGAGTGTACTGTTTGTAGATTTGAAGTTTGTATTTGATCAAAGATGAATAGATCATCATCCTCATATTTAGAAAACACCCATCAAATGCACCATCTTATCCCTTAAAAAATTTGAATTTTAAGTTTTCTGGGTTTGTATGTGCATAATCTAGTTGAATATGTTTCTTTTGACAAAAAGACATAATAAATATAGACAATTGATTTTGAATGGTTGTCTTCCCAATTCCAGTTCATAATTATATTTGGACTAAGTGATTTAAGTTTTAATGTTTATAAGAGATTTGATTAAACGTCTGAATGTAGGAAAGAAAAATAAAATTGTATTTTGTGAAATTCCAGCATGTTTATAACTCAATTTGGATCGAGATATTTATAAGCGTGATTTGATTGATTGATTGATCTTTTTATCAATAAAAGTTTGTCTGTTTACAAAAAAAGTGATTTGATTGATCCTCATACTAGAGAAACGGAAAAATAAATTTTGTGTTTTGTGAAACTTTGGCTTGGTTGTACTGCTTTTACAAGTGGAATTATTAAAACAGAGTCTCTATTGCAACTGGAAGATGGTTATTGGGATTTCTATTTATGGAAAATTTAGCTGAGGTGTGCTAGGTATGCAAATTGTGCATTTGTAATGTAGTTGACAACGGCACGAAAGGAATTACGTAGCTGAGTTGTGCTAGGCATACATATTGTATATTTATAATCTAGTCGGTAACGGGACAAACGGAGACACCCATGAAATGCCATTAGCAAAGATGTAAAGATAGGATTTTAAAGAAATAGTTCTATTGGGCACAAAAATTATGTAAGCCTTGTGATTGATTATCTCATATTAGGACCACAAATACAATGTGTTCTGGAATTCCAGCTTGATTACTACTGCTAAACATGTTGGTATGTTTTAAAGTGGTTTTTTTACTACAGTTGTAGAAGTGGTAGATTTCATTGATTGGGTATGTTGACCAAGTTTAATGTCTCAAATTTGTCAATACGTCACTCAGATTACAGAAATGTAATTGACTAAATTAAAATAACAAAGATGCCAAGCATACACGTTTACGCATGAATTCTGATTGGCCATTCTCGTATCAGGTTTTGAATTTGGTGTTTCATTAAATTCCATCTTAATTGCTATTTTGCTATTACTTCTACATGTTGAAAGGTGCATTTCAAAAACTGTTTTGCAGCTCTGTAGTTATTAGAATTCGACAATTCGTAGATAACCCAATGAGAGTACTAATGTTAGAGAATGTGTTGCTAGCATACCCAGCCGGCCAATTAGCAGGAAATTAGTTGATCGATGAGCAGTGTTGTGGTCTATCCTGAGCTTTTTTGTGTTGCTTTGTGACAAATAGCATTCATAATTTGCCAATGTGGGCTTTTGTCTTTGTTGGGAACGTGTGTTTCAGTGTTGTTGGAGAATTTCCATTTGGGTCTAGTATTAAATTGAAGTATATAAGATTTGGCATATGTCGATGAATATGTAAATTGGCCTGGGTCAAAATATTCTTCTTAGTTATCAGACTTCATTTCTTTACTCAGAAGAAATAGTCAAATTACGAAGAGTTTAAAAGGGTAAAACAACTTAAGACCAGAAGTAAATAAGCACAAACTAAGATAGCTGAAACTTAAGAGCTAAATATGACAGAGCTGTGATAGCATATAAGATGCACTAGCATCATTGAAACCACCAGAACTAAGGCTCCCAAACAACTCTATCTAAAAAAATCATCCATACCTAGAGAAGTGTTTCAAATCAATTAAAACCAACACTGCAACTGCAGAATCTAGAGAAGACCAATTTAGTATCCCTCTAAAGATAGCAAAGCCAGTTTTATTCAAATGATAACAGGCATAAATTGAAGTAGGTAGCGAACAATATTTGTAAACTGAATAACAGTGTCCCTTAGCTCCTATATTGGCCAAACTGTCTGCAAAACAATGATTTCTCATAGTAACCAGAATGCCATGTCTGTAGCAGTTTGTAGTAAGCTCAATGTTTGCAATTCCCAAGTTGTATCAATCATGAGATTTTTATCCTTTTCTCAAGTGAAACCTCGTTAAGAAGTTAAATAATAAAGAAGTAGATTAAAGACATTGTTTCAAATTTTTTAACAAATTTTGGACCCAAGTACTATGACTTATCAGAAATGTTTTCATACCAGGAATGTAGTTCATAAAATAACTGGCACATGTCTGCAGAATTATTCGTAAATACTAAAAAAAAAAAATGAGTTGAAGACTGTTCTGCTTGTTAGGCGCATCATACACGTGTTGGGATATTTTTGAAGCTTTCTGCTTGTCAGTTAAAGATGGTACTTGTCGAGTTTTGTATTCGTAATTTTGATATGAAGCTAATTTATTGTTACAGCTATGTAGCAACTTCATCGAGCAAAAATCGTAGCGTGACCAAGGAGCTCTTTACTGGAGGAATTGCATCGGTGTTCTTGGTATGCCACTAATTCAGCTTTTCCTTTTTTTCCTCTTATTATTTTTTATGGCTTTTCATTTTTTTTTTGTGCTGAATTATGATCCCTTTTGGTGCAGGGTTTTGGATCTCTGTTTCTGCTTCTTGCTTGTGGTGTTTATGTTTAGTTTTCGCTGCTGGAATGAGATTGATTTAAAAGTCAAGATTTTAATTTTTTGATAAATGATAATTTGATAATCATTAGTGAACCTCAGGATCTATGATAAATCCTTTTTAGTGTCTTTGTCGTTGATTTTTAACCTGTTAAGTTTCGAGTCTCATGTCGTAATGGCATTCTAGTGTCCGTATCATCTCCGAAACACTTTCCTAAACTTTTTCATAGTGGTAAATCTGAAAGAGAGTATGCGATAGAAGGTTTAGAGTTTTAAATTGACAGTCATAGTTTCTAACTACTCTCCTCTTAATGCATTAGTGTCAAAGTCATTTGCTAGATATAGTGTAAATAAACTTATGAAATTGTAGGAACATGCTTTGGTCATAACTCAGCTCGATAAAGATAAGTTTTCTCATACTTTCAATTTGACTCAGATTTAGATTTACAATAAACCAGAAGAGTTTGTGTCTGCAGTATCAAACTTGGCGTCTTTTTTGAGGACAGAAATGGCTCCGAAACAGTCCAATGCCGGACCAGGTGCGTCATCCAGAATAGCTGTCCCCCAAAAGCTTTTTGTCCTTTAACTATTTGTCACGTGAATGGTTACTTTTTAAAATTAATTGTTGGTATGGAAGATCCTAGGGGTGACTTTGGTATGGTATCGACTTTTTTGACCATATATCAATACCGAACTGAACTTGTTTGGTTTTAAAAAAATTATACCATAACCGAACCGAAATTTTTTGTATACCGTATACTGACTTTTTCGGTTGTTACGGTTCGGTTTTCTGTTTTATACCGAAACATTAATATTATTTAAAAACAATTCTTGATAACAATAAAATAGCAAAAAAATTTGTAAAAAATAAAATGTGTACAACTATTCTTATATTTGTTACATTTATCGTGAACTTGATTAAAATAGTAAACACTTATAAAATAAGAATTCTTTTAAAACATTAGACAATAAAATGGAGAAACACAAAATTATTGTATTTGACTTCGTAAATAGAAAAATAAGTCGTAAGGAAAATTAAACTATAAGACTATTTATTTGTAAGTTGCGACCGTGTAAATTTCTATATATTTTATAATTTTAATGTTTGCTTCGTTTCGGTATTATACCAAACATACGAAATGTATACCGAAATCGAACCGACTTTTAAAGTTTGGTTCGGTTGTACCGTATCGAAAAGTCGGTATACCGAAGTTTCGGTACCAATTTGTTTGGTTCGGTTCAAAAATCGATCGGTTGGTACAAATCGGTACAAAAAGTCCACTTCTACAACTTACATCACCTGCCTAACCTTTATATTCCAAATAATAAATACCACACACTTACTCCATTCATTTCTGCCTTCCATATTACGGAATATCAGCAATTAATTTTAAAAAGTAACCATTCACGTGACAAATAGGTAAGGACAAAAAGTTTTTTGAGGACAACATTTCTGAGTGGACGATGCACCTGACAGGTCCGACATTGGATTGTTTCTGAGTCATTTATGTTCTAAAAAAAGACGCCCCCTAGGAAGCGAGAAGAAATTAAAGCTTCTCACTTTTTTCGAGAAAAAATTTGGAGGAAAAAGACACAACCTTTTAAGGTGATTAAGCAAATAAGCCCAATTTTCACCCAATGAAAAACAAGCTTCAATTGTGCAACCAAGCAAGCCTTGGTCTAGCAAGTGGTGTACATGAAACACGATCATACTCCCTTTGGTACCTCGATACCTGAATAAGTTCCCTGCTTTGAAAACTGTGTTTTTTCACGGTTGGAAACAATTTTAATTAAATTTCAATCAAAAACTATTTTTTAGATATGAATTAGCTACCAAAAACGTACCTTTTTAAAAAAGTAAAAAAAGAAAATATATTAGTAGTAAAAAACAATTTAGAATTTGCAACGCGTCAAGTGAATATCACACTATAATCAAATAGTGATGGAGTATATACATACTAGCCCACGTGCGTGTAAGACACATAGTACGATTAAAATATAGAATTAGTTATAAGTATAGTTATAATACAAAATATAAATTTGTGGAGAATAAAAAAAATTAAGATAAGAAGATTAAAAAGAATTTTGAATAGTTAAATGATAGATAAAGAGTGTTAATTAGTTTTTCATTATTATTCTATTATTTATGATAGTATGTCATTGTAGTAATTAATAAATAAAAAAATAAGTATAATTTAAAAAAAGATTAAATTTTGGCATAAGGATTGGTTTATTATAATAAACAATAGTATATGATACTATCTCCGTTACTATTTAATTGTCCACTGCGAAATTACGTCTAATTTTGATCAGTCAGGAACTTGTATCAAAATTGTCGGAATGAAATTTTTTAAAATTCGATCATATAGTTTAAATGTTAAATTTTATGATTAGATTTAAAAAAAATTAATTTCGATAATTTTGATATAATTTATAAAACGATTAAAATTGCAGCTAATCTAATTTTGTAAATGACAATAAAACAATAAACGATGTATTACCATATATATATACATACATAATATTTGGCGGGAAAATTGGGGTTATTTATTTTAGAGTACCCTCCTCTCAAACTCACACCAAACGCAGTTTTATCTGATAAAACAATCTTCAAAAAATAAAATAAAATAAAACAAAACAAAACAAAACGCAGTCTGATAAATAAAAATGAGCAGCAGCAAATTAACAGAAATAACCGATCTCTTTACCCAACTGGCATTAAACCTTAGAACCGTAGATCCAACGGTCAATAATAACGAAGAACAAGAACAAGCCCTAAATTTATCCGTATCGAATATAAACAAGTCATTAAATTTGGATGATAGCTCTTATTCTTGTTCTTCTAGGGTTAGGGTTTTGGACACTCTTCTTTCTCTCATGTCCTTTCAAGCCCCTCAGGTTATTATTTTGTTATTAATTTTATTAGTAGCATTTATTTGTAGATGTTATTTAGGGCGCGCTTGGTATCGGCTTTTTTGGTCAACAAGCATCTTATTTTTAGCACAACCTAAGACATTTTCACTTTAAACCCCTCACGTTAATTTATGCACCCATTTAGCTACTGTTTATTATTTTGTCATTAGTATTTATTTATAGATGTTATTTAGGGCGCGTTTGGTATTGGCTTTTTTTATCAACTGGCTGCTTAGTTAAAAGAAAAAAAATCAAATTTCTAGCTTGTCTGATTTTGAGTCATTGTATCTTTTTAATCCAAAAACTAGTTTAGGGCGCGTTTGGCATCCACTTTTTTGGTCTAAAAGCGAAGAGAATAAAAGTTTGCTTCAAGGAAGCTACGGTGTAGTGTTTGGCACCATCCATTTTAATTATTTCTAAGTGACTTAGGAGTAACTTATTTTTTATTGGTAAGTCGTTTTTTTTTTTGGGTCTCAACTTGCAAGTTAAATTGATAATTATATTAACGTGTTTTATTAGAAAATTTCTATTTTTGGTAATCTTTATGTGGAAAAGTTTGAAGAAAGACACCAAATTTCTAGCTTGTCTACTTTTGAGCCATTTTAGCTTTTTTGACCCAAAAGCTAGTGTTTGAACTGGTAAAAGAAAGCTAACAGACCAAACGCCCATAGCTATTTTCAAGCTGAAAGCTAGAAAAGCAGTAGCCAAACACGCCCTTAGTAAGATTTATTTTGTCGGTGTCAGTTTCTTGATCTTCAACACTTAGGGGTTGTTTGGCTGCATTTCGATAGTAAATTTATTTACTTGATGTTGAGGAAAAAACTGGGTCTCATTGATTAAGATGAATTATAAGCTTAAAGGTAACAGCTTTTTGAGGCAAAAGAAAAACTATGTTTCTGTAAAGGTAGTACACCTCATTAGCACAAAAAAAGATTCTTAAGTGGTGCTACCAAACAAAAATCCATTATTTCTTAAAAGTAGTTGGGTTTATCGATCTTAAATTTGTTTAACTTTGTCATGGTATGAACCCAAAAAAACTGGCTTTTAAGCTGACCAACTAAACAGAATAGAAATTATAAACAAAAGAACTGGGCTTGAAAATTGGAAAAGAACGAGCTCTTAGAACTTGTTTGGTGACATTTTTTTATGTCGAAGTTGTTTTATTTTTTTGGTTGAAAGCGTGAATGAATTTGGATGCTAATCTTTGAAGGTTCTTAATTTTTTGACTTGCAAAGGCCAAGCTTAATCCTTTTAGCTTAGCCGAGAAACTGGAAAAAAACTACATTGTTTCATTGCTACAACCGGAAACAATAGTTACTGTTTTATTTTCTTTATTCAAGCGTGTATGTCTGTAAATGCATTTATGCATTGCAATTACTAAGTTTTAATATTGATACTTCCAAAAGCACAACTTTTTTATTGGGTTTGCATAAAATGAGTGTTTGCGACAATTTCCGTTGTGGCCTTACACAGAGCTAATGGACTTTGTCTTCGTAATATAGGTATATGATACGATGATCAAATATTTGGTGGATACACTTGTTACTGTGTTGTCTTCTTCTATTGCTTGTAAGCTGTTGAAGGTTCAGAGCAGGGAGTATATGCGTGTTGGTAGTGAGATTACAAAATCTAATTTTGCAGAATTCATAGAAGCTTTTGGGGATATCGTGCAGAAATTGGAAGGACACGGTAGGTCCTGAGGAGTTATATTTTAATTTCTGTTGCATAACATGCATGAATCTGAATATACACTGTCTTGTCAGGTATGCTATTCGCATGTTGCCCTGTTGTTCTTTTGGAGGGTAGCATATTGCCTTGTTATTGCTTTAGCCTTCAGCTACTGTCTCTTGTTGTTTAATACCTTGATATTTAACTTTAGAAAGGCAACTCTTTTCTTATTCTTTTTCCATGTCAAATATCATGGTGATGTGATAATGATAAGTGAATGTGATGTGATGTGATGATGATATTTACCTTGAATAGACTCTGTGTTCATATTTTTTTTTTACTTGTTACTACTAATATTAATATATCTAATTTTGTGTTTGTTAATGACGTTTACTAATAGTGCAGGAGAATGTTATCAGTCATTATTATATGCCCTTGTGAGTGCTGCAGTATCATCATCTAGCTTCCGGTATGGAGATGGAGTAGTGCCAATTCTTGATACCACCTCTCTAGAGAGTGGAAATTTAGCTGTCTCTAAACTCCTTTTCCGTTTACCGAGTGAACTCTTGTTTAATAATGAAAAGATACCATTAAGGTGTGTATTCTAACTTTTAGTTCTCAAGCTTGTAGTTTTTGTTTTATTTTTGTTCATCTTGTCGTCACATTACGGTTCTTAACCAATAAACTTGGAAAGGAAAACCTTAACATGGAAGGACGTAAAACCTTCATACAACAGTGAAGTTTTAGAATGTTTGTAGATAGGACAAGCTTATTATGTAAAGACTATAATTCTGGTCTATATATGGACAAGTCCTAGTGGACTGAATATGTTATCTTTTCTCTACCGTGTTATATAATATCTTGGTTTACAGAAATCTACTAGCCATATTAGCCTATATTCAAAATATTGAAACTTCATAAAGATCGCTTATTCAAAAGGATTCCTAACCGAGAATATCAGAGAATGGCATATTTCAATTCGGTTTTACTTTTATTATCTGATTATGCACCTCGCCATCTTTACTCTTTTTTCTCAGGTTGTTATTCTGGTACCTTGATCCCATGACTCTGAAGAATGACATATCAAATATCCTGAAGGAGTCTATTAATCGGCCTTTTATATGTGTAGAAACTGAATTTCACGAGAAGATGGAGTGGCGTTCTATACTGATGTGCTTAGCTCTTTCTCCTGCTATGTTTGTGGAGACCAGAGCTCTATTGCATAATTGGTTTTTGATGACGTAAGTTTCTTCGACTTTGCTTTGATAAATCATAGATGGAACACTAAAACATCTAATTTTTGCAAACTTAAAAGTTAAAACCATTTAGTGAGTAATTTAAATCAAGAGTTCATTTGTTGTTGGTTGTGCTATTTACAAATTCTGTTGAGCTCTTTTATCATCAAACTACGCCTTTATCCCAAAGATTTGAGGTCGGCTATAAGAAACCATATAAGATTTGGGGTCTGTTGAGCTCTTTTAGATTACAAAAAATTAGAGGTAATTAGGAATTTTCCTTTTTCGTGTTGTATGTTTTTGTAGTATTCTTGCACCATATACTTCACAAGTTTAGTTGTCTGCTTACCACATACATGACTCAAACATTACATCAAAGCGACAAGTTTTTTTCACGTCATATCCCATGTGGCATTCACTACAGTTTTTTATCCTCAGGTATCTAACAAACCTGTAATAATGAGAGGTAAAAGAGTATTCTTACATTTCTGGATGATTTAGTACAGATGGTGTACTAAAAAGAAAAAAGAAATTGAAAATTACCCAAACATACAACTTTTCAAGTATAATTACCAAAAACTACAAACCAAAACTTTTATTCTTAAAGCATACTTCCCTTTAACAAGACTCGAACCCTGTACCTAGGCTATTCCTATGGGTTGAAAACTACAAACCAAAACTTTTATTCTTAAAGCATACTTAAAAGTTTTGTACAAATATACAATAAATATAGGAGTTTATTATCTATACGATGCTACCATTAGTGTACAAAACTTTAAATAACCCTCCCATATCAGATGCTCAACTCTTATATAATCTCTCAAGCTGTCAATGACTTTGCTATACACTTATATTGAAATTGAAATTATTTTACATGTTACAGGGGTTTGGCTTCTGTGTTGGGGTTCGAAATTAAAATGGTGATATCAATATTAAATGTTATTTCTAGACCAATGCGTTGGGGCTTATCAATGGATGCTGGACTAAAGTTGCCTTCATCTAGTGGATATTTCGCTCAAAATCATAACTTATTAAGGACATTAGAGGGACCTATTCTTGGCGAGAACTTGCAAAACATCGTTTACATTACAAGCAAAATGGCTCATCATTCACACGAGTTGGATCACAATTCTCCATGGTACTCTCTCGGTTTCCATCAAAACTGAGTATCACAAAGTTATGATCTAGTTATTGCTTTCCACGTGTCTTGTACATTTCAAATTTTGGGTGAAAATTTTCTTTACTAGTTTTTTTTAGACAAAGACTGTTTATCCTCTTTCCAGTCCAATTAAATGTTTGTTTGGCTGCACTTTTAATGCTCCAGATTATCATTTTTTATCGCTTTTAAAAAAAAGATCATCTGAGGAACAGGCTTTTAATTTCAGCTTGCTAGACTATTTCGGCCAAAACGCACTATGCTTTGAGAAAACTTTTTTCTAGTTTTTTGAGCTTAAAAGGTTGTAAAATATATTCCTTTATTAAGAAAAGAAACTCGGATTTCTTAGGATACAATACAAGTTATATTTTCATAGGAAGTCTAAGAAAGGGCATAAAATCAAACTGCTTCTCAGAACGGTATAAGTTGCAAAATCAGTTTTTAATAAGTAGCAGCAATGGAAAAGACAACCTTGGTTTCTACAAACTCATTTTTTTTATTCCTCCGTACTAGGGCTATGGCAATGAATTTCCCAAATTGGTTCTACTTTGCTTCGACATTACTCTTCAGAGGAAAAAGCATTCAAGATAATGCTGCTATATACGAATATTCCAGTGATATAGAACCAGCTTATATAACTTCTGCTAGATACATAGCATGGATTGTGGACCCCATAAGCGAAGCTTACCAAAAAATGCTTATTGAACTTTTGAACAAGGTATCAGAATCATGGGTACTCAAAAGATGCTCTCAAAAAGAATTTAACCAACAGAAATGCGTTGGTAAGAAGAAGCTTAAGAAACTGAAAACCCATGATAGCAAAGACGATCATACCCTCGTCCAACTATGGCTCGAAGAATTCCAAGATATGTATGTTAACTATATGAGAAAAACTTCTCGATCTGGTATTCAAGGGATTAGGACTCAGCAGAGTACGTTCTTTAGGAGAATATCATTAGGAATATTGATAGGATATTTGCATGAACTAGAGGAAGATGGGTTTCAGCTGCTGCTTCATTATGCAACAACTGGTAAATTGGGAAATTCGAAATACTTTGTTAAAAATTATAGTAACAGTGATGCAGTGACAGGGGCCTGCCTCGTATTTGGAGTAACTGATATCTTGGAGAGTCTGTCGGGTTTGTTGTTCGAGACTGAAGAGCGAGAAGTGGATTTTCTTTGCAGTTTTAAACTTCGAGCTTTAAAATTTCTGCTTAATTGTGTTAAGAGATTACTGGAAATTGAAAAGGGTGGTGATGATTTCATGCTAAGGGATCTTAATACTAGATTGGGACAGTGGAGGCTAGTAGGAAAAGATATGTTGAACAGGGATTTTGATGATGTTATTGATACTTTGAGTCATAGAATAGAGACACTAATATGAACATGTTGCATTATAATTAAAGGTGTGCCAACCAATATGATTTTTTAGTTTTAATTTTGAATTAATTTTATCATAGTTATTTTTGAGTTCATTAATGTGTTGTGTTTTTAGTGGATGACACACCCTAAATTATAGTGCATTGAATTTACGGTAATGTTACTCCATGTAATATATTCTCTGTGAGATGATAAATCTCTATGCATACTAAGAGCCTAGAAGCAGGCTTGCACTTCATGGTTCTTCAGTCTTAAATCAATACTAATGTCACAACTACTTTCTTCTTATGGGATTTTAATGTTTAGTACGATACTATTAACTTAATTATAAGAAACACAAATTTGGATTTCTTGTTTAACTTTTATTACATTATAAAAGTTAATGTACTAAAATAACCCTCTCCTTAAATTTCTCTTTTTTAAACATTGTTTAGTTAGTTATCAGTTGACTTTTCGATCACAAAACTGTTTGAAATTTGGAATTTAAATTTGTACAAAAGAGATTCTTTTTTAAAAGATCCCAAAAAAAATCATTTTAAGAGAAAAAATTGAGAGTATGAAGAAATTTTATAAAGAAAAATGGATATCATCAGATAGCATCAATAAAAAAAACTTTTATTTTATATGAGATGTCTGTATAAAGTTGCTAGAACATATGATTAATTTCAGACAGATAAATTGGGCCAGTACATAAATTGCTTAACAATTGTCATCGGAAATATGATATTTTTAGGCTCTCATCAAAATGTAATATAACCCTAATCATTTAATTTTATGTTTAATTTGCAATATATATTCATATAGCGCTAGATACTTGTATAAACGTCTAAAAAAAACTTTTACTTTAAATGAGATGTATGTATAAGTTGCTAGAACATATGAGTAATAATTTCTATAAAAAGCAACACACATGTATATTCGATTTTAGGAAAAATGATAGTATTTAAAAAACATTTATTCTTCAATTTGAACTATGTACCCATTTTTTAGGGGTAAGTAGTGTGACGATCCAGATTTCCAGGAAGGAAATTCTGTAGTTCGGTGTTGTGCGTCAGTCTCACATCGCCCAGATATGAGAGTACCCGTGTGGTATATGAGCTTAAAGATCCATTTCCTATCAACAATGCCTTTTAAAGCCGTGCGGCACAACAGCGAGGACGGAACTCCATAGTTAAGCGTGCTTAACTTGGAGTAGTACCAGGATGGGTGACCACCCTGAGAAGTTGTGCCAAAGCGGACAATATTGTTGATACGGGCGTGGCGGTTCGGTCCGTGGGGTCGGATCGTTACTTATGGTATCAGAGCCTCTATCTGGCCGGAAATGTGGGGACTAGCACGTGTGTGTGAGCCCCTGAAGGACGACGTGCCCGACGAGGACGTCGTGCCTAAAGGGAGGGTGATTGTGACGACCCAGATTTCCAGGAAGGAAATTCTGTAGTTCGGTGTTGTGCGTCAGTCCCACATCGCCCAGATATGAGAGTACCCGTGTGGTATATGAGCTTAAAGATCCATTTCCTATCAACAAGGCCTTTTAAAGCCGTGCGGCACAACAGCGAGGACGGAACTCCATAGTTAAGCGTGCTTAACTTGGAGTAGTACCAGGATGGGTGACCACCCTGAGAAGTTGTGCCAAAGCAGACAATATTGTTGATACGGGCGTGGCGGTTCGGTCCGTGGGGTCGGATCGTTACATAATCCTAGTACTACTCTCGCCCAAGCACACTTAACTGCGGAGTTCTGATGGGATCCGCTGCATTAGTGCTGCATTAGTGTAAAAACCAGGATTTTCGTAGAAAAATACCGTGGTAAAGAGAAGTGAGCTATCTCACATCGCCTAGATATGTAGTACCTATATGGTATATAAGGTAGGAGTATCCTCCTTCTTATCACCAAGGCCTTTTAAAGCCGTGCGGCCCAAGAAGCGAGGACGAAATTGGGCCAAAGCGGACAGTATTGGTGATAGGAAGCAGATGGTGGCGGTCTGGTCGGAGGACCGGGTCGTTACAATTGGTATCAGAGCCGCTATCTAGCCGATGTGGGCACTGGCAACCCCGGAAGGACGGCGTGCCCGACGAGGACGTCGTGCCTGAAGGGGGGAAGAGTGTAAAAACCAGGATTTTCGTAGGAAAATACCGTGGTAAAGAGAAGTGAGTTATCCCACATCGCCTAGATATGTAGTACCTATATGGTATATAAGGTAGGAGTATCCTCCTTCTTATCACCAAGGCCTTTTAAAGCCGTGCGGCCCAAGAAGCGAGGACGAAATTGGGCCAAAGCGGACAGTATTGATGATAGGAAGCAGATGGTGGCGGTCTGGTCGGAGGACCGGGTCGTTACAAGTAGCATTATCACTTAAATATACATCGGAGTGTAAACTCAGGATAAGCGGGATAAAAATACAACTTTCCCTAATTGCCCGATGTAGCATTATCCTTTTGGATTTTATTTTTACAAATATTTCTTTTCAGAGGCGATATTAATTTTTTTTTTTAACTTATACCGGCTAGACATGTACCTAATACAGTAATGGTTACATCGAAAAGAAACAAATCAAGGTGATCATGATGACTACGTCTACATACCAACCCCGTGCGTGGCGCTGGTTTATCTACTAGTATTGTACCAAGAGGATTCAAGTGTAACTGTGTAAGCAGGTTTTAAAACTTTTTTTGAAATAGAATGTAAATAGTTATATCCCACTTATTGATTTCAGCTATGATATGCAATATGCAAGCTATTTAAAGTTTCATATGGATGAGCTAGTTATCTGGAAGGTGAATACGTTGAAAAAAGAAGAAGCTAATTTAACCTCTAATTGTATTATTAAAACCCTTGTACAATGAGGCAAATGTACAGTTGAAGACTTTCTATACACGTAAAGTTATTTATTTTTATACAATTGAACCAAATTAATAACTTCTATTCTCCAAGTTTTGTCCCCATTGTCCTCGGTAAATTCACCTTCATCTTCATGATGTTGTCCTTTTCACCAATCTGATGCCACTCGGGTCTCCGCCAGATTCTTCGAGTATGACCATAAAATTCCCTTTCGGTTTCAACCATGAACGTGGAATATGGTACCTGAAAAGAAAAGGGAAAGAGTAAGACTAGGTCTTATACCATTTATAAAAATATAAATTTAGAAGTGAATTTTTCATGATAATGTAATCATTTTCTCACCATCTTTGTGAAGGCTCTCCACAACCCGCAAGGCATTTGTTCTCATTAAACAATCCATTATAACTACAGTTGCCGCAGTTACCATGAGCAATATTTCCGGACCAGTGTCGTCCGATACTCTCACCGTTAATCCATATTCGGCCTTTTCCCATTGTGTACATGTCCAAAGCTAATGGTTCATTTCCCCATGGTGCATCGAACCAAGTCTGCAAAAATCGTTACAGGGAAGTATCACAAGAAATGCGTTAATTAATCGGTATTTTCTTTTTTTCAACATTCCGAAATGAAAATTGAGCATTTCTAATTTTGTTTGGTCATGAAAATTAAGCAGTTGAGAGGTATATGAAATTACCTTGTACCAAGTTAAGGGTCCTTTTTTAGCCAACCAGGAGCCTCCGGACCACTTGACAGATGAACTTCCGCTAAATGTATTAAGTTTTTGGCTTTCTCCTCTTAGACCCACCTACAAAGAATCAACAAATTCATCGATGAGGATTAAGATCTGAACATGAAAGTCGAACTCTTGTTTATTTTTTCTGTTTTTTGGTGCAAAAGATCTTAATTGAAATGAACCTTGTAAGACCATTTTTGCTTTCCCAAATCCCAAGTGCCCCCATTGAGACCATTCAATGTGACCGGCCCGAGAACCCCAGCATTCCATGTATCGAAATATACATCAACATTCTACAATATAAAGCACAAAATTAAAATGGAGAAACAACATCAAACTGTATATTTTTTCCAGTTTTTGGCAAGTGCATTGGTTTTAGAATTTTGTACCTATAGTAAAACAAAACAGTTCAATACTAACTCAACAATTCATTCTTTCGAGTGTCCGAAACAGGCAACAATAACTTTAGAAAATGGAAGCCTTAAAAGTTTTCTATTAAGTAAGAAATTACCGGAAGACCAACAGTGACACTGAGTAAAGAAATTTTGTTGAGACCGGTTTGCAACTTTACAGCGGAGTTAAATGTTACACTGGGTTTCTTTAGCGATCCATACACAGTCCCTATCCAAAATAGCAAATGTTTATCAGAAAATTAATATAAAATATAAATTTATATGACTAAGTTGATTCTTGAAATTGATATGCTAAAACATAGATTACCGGCTTTTTGCCCATTCACGAAGACATGCAAGACATGCCCAGCCGAATTGACAGATAGAGTTGGTTGTGATCCACTCTTCCAATCACCTGATTTGATAAAAACACTGAAGCAAAGAAAAAATTAAACAACCATATTTTATTTTGAATAACAAAGATCTGAGTTTAGGAGTAAAAAGTAAAAAACAAATACTTACTTTGTAGTGTACCATAGATAATCCGATGTGTCCCAGGTTGTTTGTTTTTGTTCTACCAACCAGTTCTTTGTAAAAACATCCCTATCATCTGCTACGACAGGTTGTTCAATATATGATTGCCAAGGGAACTCACCACTGACTGGGGTCATTTTCGGGTGGTAACGTGGGACGTTAACCTGAAAATAAAGTACCAAAAACGCAAGAAAAGTTAGCCTTTTCTTTAGTCAGAATCATCCTATGAAGAAATGACACCAATGTTCTCTTTCGCTACACGTTTGATAACTTTGAATGAAATAGAAGTACTGTAGTGGTATATCCCCTGAAATCTTAGTCCATATATAAGTGAAATGTTCTAGTATAGGCATACCTTTGCTGTGTTGAAAACGGCAGTTTTGCAGTCAGGAAGAATGCTAACAGACCATGGAGCAAGGTCATATGGATGATTTTGATACATCACTCTTGCCCAAGAACTTGGATCATGGTTTGCTAGAAAGGCAGCACAACCACTCTTGGAGTTATACACTGTGACCTGTAAGGACAAAAAGCAATATGGATACGGTTATTAGCATAAACGGAAGAACTATACAAAAAAAAGTTCATATGTTCATTTTATAGTTGGTGTATATGAATTAAGTTTATGTATCTTCAGCGGCAGCAAACAGATTTACCTCAAGATTTTTCCCGGGCCAAGTAACCGTGGGATTTGCAGAAACCAAAGCCGGTTCACATTGCTTGATAGCTTTATGTAAATCCCTCAAATGCCCCCATTTTGGTTCCCTCAACAACCCTTCAGAGTTGATATAAACAATCAGAAAAGATTTCTATATGCAGCAAAAGTATGTACTATGTATTGTAAAAAAACAGGTCTCATATGCATATAATTTGATTTATACAGCTTTAACATACCGTATTCATCTATTGGAGCATCGTAATCGTAACTAGTTGCAACGAAGAGTCCTGAAGTCCTATCGAAGTTGGTTCCTCCATGGTACTATAGAGAGAAAGATCGAAAAAGTTTTAACAAAACCCTCCTTGATGATCATAAATACTTATTGGAACAAAGAATGTTTAAAGTAGTCATACCATATAGTAGTTGATGTAAGAACCGCCTTTCTGAAAAAACCTCGCAACTCCAAAGGCTAAATCTTCGACAGGTCTATAAGGAACAGGTTTTCCGATTTCTGTGAACCTAAAGTTAAGAAGAAGAAAATATCAAATTAGTCATGTGAGAACATATATTGCAATTTTGTAACGAAGTTATAAAGTGTTCTTGTGGTTCTAATTTCTATTCTCGGAAACAGAAGAGATTTATCAAAGCATAGTACACCTTAAGATACATTAAACTTCAGACAAAAAAAGAAAGAAAAACATCATGTAGTTATCAATGGAATTACCATGCAGTCCAGGCTTCGGTCCACATCTTGGGTTTGTTATTCGCGTTCGGTGTGTACCCATCACAGTAAAAGCCATTGCAAGCGTCAATCTGTGAAAAGATCAATAATACAATTTTAATACAAAAGAAATTATCTAAAAATAAGAACTTTTAATTTCTGGCTAAAAGTGATCATTAATCATCTTTGATCATTTGTGCATTGACATTACGGTTTCTTTTCCTTCTCATTTGTACCTTTTTTCCTATGATCTAACCGTAATACAAGTGTTCATTATGTTGATTTCTAAAATCTCGACATATTTATGATAAAAAAGTAAATTTGATAAAGTTTTCATCGAGACAAACTGACAAAAAGCTAAAATGTGCAATTTTACAAAAAGTATGTACACACTGTCTTGGGACATGTTGGGCATTAGATATGTGGCGAAACAAACTTTAAACGAAAAATGGCAATAGTAAAAGAGAGAGAAGAAAAAAAGAAACGGCTGCGACAAAAAAAGAAAAGTACTTACGATAGGGCCGGGGGCATCCTCTTGTTTACACATAATCCACGGGACATCCGTGTTTAGGCCTGTCGCCATTTGAGAGAACCATTTGGTATAAGCCTTTCCAGGGGCCTTGAGTTCCCATTCTATCGGCCCATATTCATTTTCAATCTGGTACATATTTACAAATTTCAGAAAAACAAATCGAAAAGGAAACAAATTTGACAAATAAGACAGTAACATGATTTTCAGACATGAGATAGCTTTCGGACCTGAGACATAATGATGGGACCTCCTTGAGGCTGGAATAATTTTTCCGACTTCATCATGCTGACGATTTTCGCCGTGAATTTATACATTTCGGCCTTCAACACAGTCATATACAGTTGTTATTACTTAATAATACTATTAAGTGTAAACAAAAAAAGATTACAGCATAAATAAGGAAAAGTTCTAGTTGACCGACCTTGAAAGGCTCATTGTCTGTTCTGAATTGAATATTAGGTATATATTTCAGCCAAACAGGGAATCCCCTGTTTTCAAGAACAGAACAACAAACATTCAGTACAAAATGTTACTCTTTGTATATGTAGCGTGTTTAGCTGGAAGTATATATTAATGAATAAACCTATTTTTAATTCCTCAAGAATTGTTTTCTTGCAGTTTTCAGAAAATATACAAAACTGTTTTTAGAAAATATACTATAGTTAGGTTTATTTAACTTAGAGATTTATACTTTTTCAATCCCCAGAAAAATAGAAAACATCAAGGTTTGAGCTTATCATGAACCAATTATAGTATACTTTTCAGAAAACAAATAAACTGAGTTTAATGTAACTGAAAATGCTCATAATACAATTTATACATATATTTACAGAAGTAATAATTAATTATATGTTGTACCCAAAGTTCCATTCAGCACAAACATAGGGACCAATCCGAAGATGAACGTAAAGTCCTGCTTGTTGAGCTAATCTGATGAATTTAACCAGATCATATCTTCCGGCGAAATTAAACTGAAATAGTATACAAGAAGACGAAGAAGGACGAAATTAAACCAAAATACATGAAAATAAAAGAAAGTGATTTACTAATTACAAAAACTTACGTTTCCACGAGTAGGCTCATGCCCATTCCAGAACACATAGGTCTGAATAACATCTATACCTCCTTCTTTTGCCTTTTTCATAAGATCAGGCCACATCTGTATAATTTAAAATTTTAAAATAAATCTCTTTGCATGGAAACTTTCACGAGGACATACGTACACATATTGACATATTTTACAAATAAATAAATAAACAAGTGTAAAGTACTCATTATATATATTTTATATATGTATAGGTCAACAAGAAAACAAGTCAACAATTTTTAAGGAAATTAAACCTTCAATGCTTCAAACATGCATGAGAAGAAAATCAATAAAATAAACGAAGTAGCTGTAATGCTTCAATAAAGTTTATAAATCAATTAAAGAAACTAGTAGTCAATACATATAATACTCCAATACTCACTGCATTATGGAAAATGAAAACACGATAACTAAATAAAAATAAAACACGACGTTTTCTTGTAGTGCTAACGCTTTTAAATTACCAAGGATATATACCATATATATGTTAGGAGTACTATTATATATCATGTATAACTAAAATACCATATGTTTTTTTTTACGTAAATCTTAAATCTTAAATATATATATATACCTCAGGGGTGCTTCTAGGATAATGAATGGAGCCAGAAATGAGAATTTTCCTCTGGCCATTGATCAAAATAGCTTTATTATCATACCAAACAGTGGCCCAAACTGGAGACAAACTTGCCCACAAGAAGATAGATAGTGAAAGTAAAGATATCCGTTTGTCTCCCATCGTTTTTTTGCAATTTACCAATCTAATGATTTCCAAATATTTATAAGAGAAAAGAATGAAACAGGATAGGTTAAGCGAGAATGTAGCCAAGTACTTCAAAATTTATTTATATATTTAGTATATACTAAAAATGCATTTATGGGATAAGAGGGCAAGTAGATTTTGGTTGTGTCAACTATCATGAATGTGTACGGAGAATTAGAGAAGCTCAGCTACTGAATTTATAGAAACTAGATTTGTATGTGGGGACACTTTCATTTTATCTTATTTCTAATTTAGTAGTAATATTGTATACTATTTTTATAGTGGGACAATGAAAATTTGAAGTGGGACGGCCCTCTTAATTTGGCATGGTACTTGTTTTCTTCCGATAATATATTTTTACTAAAACCTACTATAAATTATATTGTATCAGACTTAGAATAGTCCTACTGCTACATTGACGATTGCGCCAACTCTTTACTGGTTTGTTATTTTGTTTTATACGGGTTGCATGTATTATTAATAATAATTTCATTTCATTTCATTATGGTTCTAGACTTCCACTCCAGTGGATTGCCATAAAACCAAGTCTTTCATTCCCATTAAACAAAATGATCGCAATATCCAAGATAATTAATATTTCATCCCCTTGATCATTTTGGAAACCATAAAATTTGGAGCGTGTAATAATTAACTGATTAAGCATACCGATGACGCATGGATTGCCATAAAACCAAGTATTTTTCATCCCCATCAAACAAAATGATGGTAATATTGAAGACAATGTTTCATCCCTTGATATTTTTGGTAAGTAAGATGATTTTGTTCAAACATTTTTTATACTCAAAAAATCAAACCACGTTACATGTCATATCCAACTCATCAAAATTTTTTATTGTAAATAATATTAGATTTAACAAAAAAAATTATTTTTAATTAATATTTAAATTTAGGGTAAATTCAACTAGAGTTCTAGTATATTTTTATTTTAGTTTTTAGTGGGTTGTATTTTTATATTTAACATTTTTTCTTATTTTTAATTAATATTTAAATTTAGGGTATGCTTAACTTAAGATTCTATTATATTTTTATTTTGTTTTTAGTATGTTTTGTTTTTATTACGTGACGTGACTTGTACTGCTAGCTTTTAATTTTTTTTATTCAAACATTAATTTCAAAATTTGATCACAAGTTTTTTGAATAGAAAAACAAATAAACGATAGGTCTAAATAAATAACTAGAAGTATTAAAATGGTAATTAGTATTGAAAATAAAATATATATTTTTCTTAGCAGTTGCATCATTTTTTAACACGTTTTCAGAAAAGATAACTAGTATTGCTGATATATTTTTGGGTGAATTAAGAAAGTAACTATAGCATCACTCTTTTCGCAAACCATAAAATTTTGGAGCCACGTTATAGATGTCATAATTAACTGATTAAGAATATATACGTACCGATGACGCATGGATTTTGTTGGTGACAGTGTCTAAATCAATAGTTAGTTATTATTTAAACATGAAATTTGGAATTTTAGTGGATTATGTAGAAATTATAAACTAATAAAAATTTCTTCCAAATTAAAACTACATGCAAAAGAAGACTTTTTTGGGGGCGGCCCGACAATCTACAAAGCAACAAAACACACCAATTCATTTGAGCAGTAAGATTACAGAAGATAAAATTAATTGAAATTTAAAAGTATTGCATTACTTTCTTATGCAAACATATATATAGTTTTATATGGCACAAAATCATTTCTTCCTTATATTTGAATTCAAATTAATATTACACCCCCAAATTGAAAGTCCAACAGTACTCTCAGGATTTAAACATTGAGAAAATCTTAGTTGGGGTTTTTTATTTAGTCAAACAATATACTACTTTTAATTAGACCTTACTATATTTTATTTTAAAAAGTTTGATTATGTATTTGTGCTGGTTGGATTCATGCATGCAATAAGTGTACACATCAGTTTGACTTCCATTTTCCCAAAATACTGGTCTGTTGAAGTTAAATTACATAGGCCTAAAACCGATTTTTAAGACTTTTTGACGAAAAACATGGTGTATTAGCAATAATGCTAACGAGACAGATAGACCCAACCAGACTATCAACACAACAGTGCTTAATGTAAATTTAGAATTGTTGTAATACACTATTAGCTAGGTATTTAGGGAGACAGAAGTAGAAAGAGGGGAGAACAATATCGTCTTTATTAATTAGAATGTAGATGAATAAATATAAAATACAAGACCCCTAACCCTCTTTATATAGATAGAGGGGTAGGGTTATAAGCCCACTTGGGCCAATAAACTACAAGCCCAATAGTCCAATAATATCCTACAACACTCCCCCTTTGGACGTCTTGAATTTTTCGTCTTCATGCAGTCGATCTGAGTCGAGTTCATTCGCAATGCTAAACACATAAAAACCTTAGGGACGGAAAACCCAGTGTAGGACAAAACCGGTACCTAGGAGAAACTGTGTAGCCGAATGATATAGGCCGAAATTCCATGTAATTAACTAACCACAAAACAGTGTGTCTCATCAAAACCTTGTCAGAGCAAACCCAATGGGAAAATCTCTAATCGAAGGAAAAAGAGTGCAACAATGGTAGTAGTAGGGATCAACCACAAAACAGCTGCCTCATCAAAACCTTGCTAGAGTAAACCCAGTGGGAAAAAATCTCTAGTCGAAGGACAAAAGAGTACACAGTGGTAAGAAGTATACAACAGGATACTCCCCCTAATTTCGGCAATCTTAAGTGAGGTATGATGGGAACGTGTCTCGCTAAAAACCTTGCCAAGGAAAACCCAGTGGGAAAAAACCTTGGTCTAAGGACAAAAAGAGTACACGAGCATGCGACTGGATGCTCCCCCTCACTTGCACACGACAGGGTGCGAAGATTTCGACTAAGTAGTAATTAGTGCAATAAACATTCACCTGGATGCTCCCCCTCACTTGCACACAACTGGGTGCAAAGATTTCATATTCCAAGAAAGAGTACGAGCATTCGACTGAATGCCTCATTTACTTACATCGACTGGATGCAAGAAAATCTAACGTGGAATAGAACGAGCATTCAAGTGGATGCTCTTAAACTTCATTTGTGAAGATTAATTTCGGCGAGAAATGCTAAATAGCATAATGTAGTCATGTCTCTCTTGATCAATAATAACAAGTTGTCTTCTATGACAAGTGTTTTATCTGGATCGTGAGACAGAACATATGTAATTCAAATATGACTAATACTAGCTCGAAGCCATATACACTCTCCAGTCGTCTCATAGAGCACGAATAGAACAGAGTGATTCACTTGGAGTCATTCCAAGACCTCCAAGATGTCGCCTTATTCCTAATGGTAAAGACATACCATGTTAGGAATATCCCTTATGCGGGTCTGATAAGTAACCGGCATCGGTATAACCGAAAAAGGGTTGCGTTAATTCGAGTACCGAAGGGGGTAGGTACACTCGATGACGCAAATGGGATAAACTAGCCCACTTCCAAAATTACCATAAGGTAAGGGAATGTGTCTTTAGTGCCATTTCGATGGCAGCGTGTTAGCGCGATGTTGTGTCGAGCTATACCATTCACAACAGACGAGATGTTCGTCCTAGCACATTAGACCAAGTACAATGATGCGCTTATTGTACTTAGATATGAACATTATGGTTCAATATCTCTTCATCGTCTCATCAGGGACGGACTGGGTCTATATCAATGTCTAGTGATCGAACGATCATGGGAGAATCTGACGACTTAGCGTCATGATGACTAAAACGTCATAACACCTTCTGGGTGTAGTCTGAATCATGGACTTAGATTCAATCTTTACGGGACTCAATCATCAGGTTGAGTCACTACCGTGTCTTCCCAAGATCCTTCATCTCGAAGGCAAATCCAAAAATGGATCGCGTAATAGAACACGCAAGGGCATAATACTTGTTCAAGTATCCCAAGCTAATCAAGTACTCACTTAGGCGGTATACCACATCCGCTCGGATTATATTAATCCATATAGTGAATGTCTCAGTCAATTGAGATCGTGTTCCGTGGTTAGGAACTACTTGATTAAAGCATATGAAGTCACACAGGGACCTTCATCTATATCTCTTTGTCTAAATCCCCATAGGGATAAAACTGTGACCACATTCATGGCTGCATACTCAGTTTTTCGGAAACTACTAAACTGGTAAAGTAGGGGACTGTTATAATGCCCATTACGAGGAAATCAACAATCTCGTAATCAATTCCAAGGTGTGAGAGAAGCCTTGCGCTACTAGGCGAGCATTCTACAATCTCATTATTCTCATCACTTTTCCTTACGAATAACCAAATAAACGAACTCGTTTAACATTGGTGGTGTTGGATCTACAGGTCCGAACACACTTTCACTAAGGAGTCTGCTTGGATTTTAAGTTTCCATTAGTACAGTCTATTCTCCGTTGACTTCAGGCAACGGTACATGGTTCTCTGTCATAATTTGCTCATATTATCAGTCGTCACCGAATATATGAATAAGTAATCAATGACAGTCTCGTTTCGCTTCAATATCGTCTAAGATATCATGATCGACAGATATTTCGAGATTCTTAGGATGAGGAGGAAATCACACATCTCCTTGATCCTTTATAATCTCGTGCGATAAACGAGTTTCAGTTCACCACCTCTGGGGCTGAACGAATTAAGAACCGGTCAACTTCCTCATATCTTGGGAAGGATGACAGACTGACGGCCGACGGCAGCTTCCTTTGCTTGGCGGGTTCGGCCAAAGCAACGTGTTACGACAGGAACACGGCGTCCGACAGGGACGTCTATCCTTGCAAGCATTTTGCAGCAGGTATAAATGATCTCGTGACATCTCATAAAGTCATTAAATGCGTTTGGCATTTAGTTAGACTTGAGGGAGTCTATGCACTTACTTATCACTAAGTGCAGTTTTGGGGATCAAGCTAAGACTAAGTGAGTTATGCCACGTTACTTCACGTCGTTCCTTATCAACGGTAACGTGCAAATCTCCCCCTAACGACGGGGAGAACAGTCTTAGCGATGTCACTTTCGCATATCATGCGGTAAAGAGATCGCTTGCCAAGGTTACTCTATCAAATGATAGGCAGGAGATTCATAATCGACTTATGTCCCCTTTAGAGGTCCATATTTTGAACGCTAGAACGGCTCAATCAAAATATTAATTAATCACTCTAAACACGCGTTAATATGAGACTTCTGGCTCATAACCAGTAACCAGCTAGTACGCATATGGTGTTTGAGTGTCTATGGGCCTCATAACGGACCAATGCAGCAAAATAGCATAACCCCATACGGAAATATAAATCTTGGTGCGCAAGATCAAGAAATGCGTGCAATCATTTGCAGTCGCATCATCAAACTTTCCGTGAGTCCATTTGGGTCTGAACATAATCGACAGGATGTTCAATTTCAATTTTCAAACTCAAGTAATTCAAATCGAAATTTCGATTATTACTCTTCGGTATTATCAAGTCGACTAGACTTTTCAGGATAATCCGGATCATGGGCCATCAACTTAATGATAGGGCTAAAAGTTTGGGAAATGCTGCATTTCTGTGGACAACAATAATCATGTGACCTTATTGTCGATGCATCAACCATGACCATTTATATTTATGGTCCGTCTTATGGTTGGATAAGTCCACAATAACTCCTTCAATTCTTTACAAGAATTCTACGAGTTCATTTCGTGATCTTTACACATACTAGTCTTTCAAAGTGAGCATTAATGGCATGAATTTCGGATTAATCACGAAATATATCCTCAAAGAGAATCCAAATGCGATGTGATTATAAATCAAGCGTTGTCTTTTGACCCGGGAATATCTCATCCGGTCAATGCCACAATATCAAAAAATGCTCTTATCAATCGACGACAGGCGAATGATAGTACAGACAATCATGTCTTAGCATCTAAATCATTTATCATTTCGACGACAGGCGAAATGATAAGGTAACTTTAAATGCTTTAAAGAATGTGGTAGCAACCACTTGAAAGACATTTCAACTCCTCTAAAATACGCTTTTGGTCGTATTGAATGGAGGCTATGTAAAGAAATTTTAATTCTTTCATGAGCTATTACCAGATAACACTGGTTTTCTCGAATTTTTTATAACTCAGTAAGGTACGGCAGGACCTACATGAGTATAAGACCTCATATTTGACAAATCAATTTGGTTTTTACCAAAGATTTTGATTTTGGAACGACAGGTCCAGAATCATTGTCACTGAGTACTCTTTTAGGCAAGTAGTTGGTGAAATTATGTGGTACACTGTTACCCACTATTTTCAAAAAAATCAACTACCCCACAAATATTGCCTAAATTTTCATAATTTAAAGTTTGGTCACATTTTTCAAAAAAAAAGGAATTTGCTCAAAACACTTTAAATTATTTCGAGAAATTTCGTAAACAAGCAAACCATAATCCAAAAGTATGGTCCAAATGGAAAAATAATAATCCAAATGGAAAAACATAATCCAGATGAGCGAAAAAATGGCTCAATGATTTATCAAAATCTATAAAGAAAGGTATCAAACTCATTTGAGCCACAAAATCGGGGGTCATAAGAGTTTCCTTTCAGTTAGCTTTAACCACATTAACATCGGTTTTTCCACATTTATAATAGTTGTGAACTATTTAAAGAGTAACCGTGCATGACCTTTGTCTTTATAGCATAGAGTTGCCTCTTTGAGTATTATCTCTTGCTTTGTGACAACGGGCCATATTGTTCCTTTCAATTACTGTCTTGGAGCCACATGTTTTCGATTTTGACGATTGTCTAAAATCTCGCTTGGCTAGACGATTCATCGGGATCGCGACAGTTCAAGACAAATAACACTTGTCTTGGTTCTCGATTCTTGGAAAAAAATATACACGAAGAGAATTAATATCAGGCAAACAATTCGCCATTGACCCAATAGGATTAAAACTACTCATCGGGGTAATTTTCTTATCCAATAACAGATGGGTGATAAAGGAACATGGTGAATATAAATTCATGATACTGCTTATGGAATACAATTTCCAAGCTAGTATTTTGGTGAATGATTGCTCCAATATGTCAATTTCAGACATTTGTTCACCATAGACGTCATCACGTCTCAAATGTGGCGGCGGAATAAAATCAACGCCTTAGCATTCATCATGAGGGTAACAACAAACTCGTGTTTTACTCATCAAAGATGGCATCCAAAAAAAATTCGGCATCACATTTTTCACACATCAGGGTGAGTAACATGTGGTGACGGATTAAAATCAACGTTTAAACAGTCATTTCGCAAGTATGTTTTACGATTTTTCTCATCATAGATGGCATCCAACATGTGTTGGGAGTTCTGGATTATTTATCATATAAAACGACTGGTTTATATGTTTATGGTTTGCACAAGCACAAACTTTTTTTCCGAAACGACAGGTTCGAAAACATTAGTTTTGCTTCTCATGTGAATCGGTTTTCATTGATCGAACGACGGGTCGATACTGAAAACACCAATTCGGCGAAACATACATCACTATATAAACACACTCGGGGAAATTATTATTTAGTCAACCCCTTTCGGTAGCTCTATTTGAACACGACCAGGAAAGACGGTGAGGGGGGTGGGCACGAATGCCTCTTAAAAACCGACCTCATTAGGAGAACGACTTCCGCCTTTATCTTTCCTAGACATCGTATCCAAATAGGTGAGCCTATTTGAGGAAGATTCATAATTTTTCCAACTTAAATGTGAATATATACGATTTTCGCATTTTATATATGGCAATAATATTAACAGCATAGAGAATATCTATCTAGATTAACCACATATATATAAACAGGCAGTAAATATATTTTAGGATCTATCTAATCATGCAGGAGATTTGGTGTTATAAACAAATCAATTTAAGATTATCAATCAATCCATAAAGATTCTAACATATCAAATCAAATCAATTTAAGATTATCAATCAATCCATAAAGATTCTAACATATTAAATCAAATCAATTTAAGATTATCAATTAGATCTAATCCAATAATTTACTGGCATATGTGATATTTATATATGATAATATCAAAAGATATGATTACGCTAACAAGATATCAATCAATTATCTATGTTTATTGCCATATTAATAATTCTATACATGGTAGTTTTAACATGCAAGCAAAACAATATATTTTTAATTACCAATCAATTCTATATATGGTAAAAAAATATTTTAACATGCAAGGGGGTTAAATTTACATGGAAACATATCAATTTATTCAATTAACATGCAATTTTTATTCGCTTGCCTTTTAATAAATATATATATGCATGTGGGTGAATATTTAGACCGAATATTGACTTTTATAACACATATATACTGTTTTTATACATGTAATATACTACAGGGACTATCCGTGTAATTTCAGCAAACTATATATCTATTTACAGCATTATTACTGCTTCAGTCCATAATTTCAGACAAGTTTCAGTTTAGTCCTTGAGTAATTTCCAGAATAGTTTACAGCTTTCAGAGAATTACAAATCAGTACATACGTTTCAGTATATAACATATATAGTCTGACAGATGCATATTAGTATGTTTAATAAACAAAATTAAGACATATGTCCTGTTTCTGTTTATACATGTTTTAAACCAGGTTGCAGTAGTAGTAGCATAAGATTTTTTTTAAATCATACGCAGGCTAGTGGAATTGTAATCATACGCAGGCTAGTAACATACAAACATGCAGTACAATTCAATACAGTAGTAACATACAAAAACAAGTACACTAGCATAAGCTTTTCTATTTCAATTTACAAATTTTTGTAAGTCGGCAGTAGCATACAAACATGCTATAGTAACATTCAAACATGCAATTCGTGCATAGTAACATACAAACATGTAATATGTAACGTGTACGGTATAAAAAATAAATTATATCCGGGTATCTTACGCACGGTATGTTGGTGAAGGTCGATATAGCAAAATACTTTTTAAAAAATCCGGATAAACCTCAAGGTTTATTGAATGTATAATCCGTACTTCGATCTCCGAGAGTCGTGGTGATAACGTGTTGTAATACACTATTAGCTAGGTATTTAAGGAGACAGAAGTAGAAAGAGGGGAGAACAATATCGTCTTTATTAATTAGAATGTAGATGAATGAATATAAAATACAAGACCCCTAACCCTCTTTATATAGATAGAGGGGTAGGGTTATAAGCCCACTTGGGCCAATAAACTACAAGCCCAATAGTCCAATAATATCCTACAACAAGAATTTTATTTTCACCCCGAAATTTAAGAGTATGCTATTCGGCCATATATTTAATAGTTTTAATTAATATATAAGTTTAGGGTAGTCTCAAATAGGGTTCTGTAATATTATATTTGAGTTTTTATTTTGTTAAATCGTCAAATAAAATATATTAAAATCATTAAAATTTTAAATATTTTTAATTAATATTTAAGTTTATGTTAGTCTCAATTAGGGTTCCATAAATATTATATTTGAGATTTTATTTTGTTGAATAGTAAAATAAAATATATTAAAATCATTAAAATTTTAATATTTTAATATTTTTAATTAATATTTAAGTTTAGGGTAATATCAGCTAAAGTTACATAAATATTATATTTGAGGTTTTATTTGTTTTGTTTGGGTGTTAAAAGAATTTTAAAAATTACATAAATAATCCGTCTGATTGAACCGCTCTATAGTCTATTACACCTATATGTTAGCTTTGGATCTTATTAGTCAAAGGATAACTCTATAAACATAGATAGAATTTAATAAAGGGACACATGGAACTGTTGACCTATAACTGCAATGGTTTCAAAACTGTTTTAAAATTAGGTAATGAAAGTTGTTAAAACTAAAATAAATGGGTATTGTGTTGTTGCCAAGATAAAACACTTGATTTTACCACCTAATTATAGTACTTGGATAGCTTCACATGATAAAACATGTACTTCATTCATGCATTATCGACAATCGTCATTATCCCTTAATTAATTAAGTACACTGGTTCTTGAATTCATTTTTAGCAACATGACCGCACCTTTTCCTAAATAAATATACAAAATAACTTGCAAAAAAAAAAAGTTTAAAAGTTCTGACTATATTTCAGGAAATTAGGACCTTCATTTGGTGGAAAAGAATCAAGTATCTGAAATAAGACAAAACACGATATCCCACACTTGCAAGAAAATGACTAGATTTTCGTTACCTTTTCTCGTGCAACTTAATTAGATGGGATTGTATTTTAAATTTTACTCAAAAGATTTAGATTTTAGAATAAGGACTTGGTCTTCAAACACTTCCCCTGACTTTTAATTAACAAAAGAAAATAATGTTTGCTTTGTTACACTATAAAAAAATATCAAAATAGCGACGGTATTAGTGACGGTATTTTTTGTTACGAGCTTATTAGCGACGGTTTTTGTGACGGATTTGTGACAGTTTAGTCAATTTGCGACAGATTTGTGACAGCTTTTTAAATTAACGACAGGCTTGTGACAGCTTTTGACTCTCACTAAATCAAACATTATTTTGTAGTGTTATATTGGTTTAATATGGTGAATTAATGATGACCCAGGATCTATTGGTATAAAATTACTTGTATTATCTTTGATTATATTAGCTTAATTTATCTTGTACACGTTAACATGCATATCTGCTAAAATTATCCATTTGATTTTTCTTACTGGGAAATATCATATATGCAGCTTAAAATACTATCACTACATGATCCAAGTTTTTTTTAAAAATAATTTCTATTAATATTTTGTCTGATAAGACGGACCTGTAATTATCAAATAGGAAGATATATATATTGTGTATACTATATATAAATGTAACACCGGTTTGTGAGTATCAACAAAAAAAATTGTAATGGTATAAGGTATTATCAACTTTTCCATCCTGTTTCTGTGGCATTAAGGACTTGATTACATTTTCTGAGCGAATAAATTGGCTTATTGAGAAAAAATACGAGTCCATCCAAATTAAAACCGAAAAAAAATGAACACTCGTTTCTTAAGCCGAATAACAATAACACTGTAGTAAACAAAAAATAACAACAATGAACACTCGTTAAACACTTGTGAATGTCGCGACACTCCATCATAATAATTAGGAAGCATTTTCTCCCTTTGTGTCCTTAACCCGGCTCGAATCCGGATGAAGTCGGGCCGGGGCCCATGTGTATGGATAACGGATGGTTAAACATAAAAAAAATAACAAAAAAACGAGCTTAAAAAATCCAACCAACCAGTCATAAATATAGGACTTTTTTTTTACTCAGAGGACAAATTTTCTTCATGTCATTGTCCAAACGATGAACTTGGCCACAAATATTAAAGTGTAAAACTTCTTTTTCTAATCAGTCAAAAGGTATTATGTTTGAAATGTTGGTCTAATCCATTAAGGACTTGTATAATACCGGCGATTTTAGAACAAATATAATATAATTTGGGAGTTTTTCCGACTTGTGATTCTTAAACTTTTCAAAACACAATTACTTTGAGCTGATCAACATAAATATATGTTAATTCATAAATTGTTTGCCTAGCTACTATAATTATGAATAGACATAAATAGATATTGATTGTGATTAATCAGTGAATTCTAACATCACAAATCTTGACTGGTGATCTGACATGCATTAAACTTATCACTTATAAGAAGAAATTTCAGAGTATAAAAGAAAATACAGATGTTTATCGAATAAGGTTTTTTGACCATTAAATTAGCAAAATCTGTAATTACTCAGGTTGGCAATTTACTCATACAATGATATTTGAAGTATTGTTAATCTCATATTCTCGTGCCTTTTATCTCAATATGAACACCATACTAGCTAGCTCCAACATTATTTTTCAAATTGTTTGTTCTTTGTTTTTCCACGTTCTTGGTCACGTAATTTTATTCAAATACAATAAATTAAACAAGACTACATTTATACTTTGTCTTTCTCGTATTACAAATAACCCACATCCGAGTTATCACTTTCATGCCGTAGTAATGTTAATATGTAATGATCACTACCAAGTTTTAATCAAGGCAATATGAAATGACACAATATGTCAATATATATATATATACATATACTGATATACATGCACACACCAAATATCTTTACATGGAGCACTATTTAATGAAGGGAAATTATCAAAAACACCCCCAAGAAGTTATGGTTTTTTCATTTATAGCCCTAACATATAATTACTTTATCAATTTTAGTATTTCATATTATTAAGTCCTTTTACCAAGATTTGCGCAATTCCCAGCTAAACCAACCACCACCACCCTCAGCACTATTTAATGAAGGGAAATTATCAAAAACACCCCCAAGAGGTTATGGTTTTTTCATTTATAGCCCTAAGATATAATTACTTTATCAATTTTAGTATTTCATATTATTACTTTATCAATTTTAGTATTTCATATACTAAGATAACATTAACGAGATTGATAATCTTATTAATCATCTATTGTGAATTTTCAATTTCCAATTTACACTTTTTTTACACTCTCTTTTCATTTTTTATTCTTATTTTTATTAATACATACTCTTCTAGAATAAAAAAATAAGGTCAAATATATATATTACACAATATTATTTTCTATTTTAAAAAAAAATAGACTTATATTATGGAATAGTTTAAAATAATATAATGGATTTATATTTTAAAACAGAGGAGTATAAATATAGTTATACATTAAAGTACCTTTTAATGGACCCAGAAACATTTATTTTTTTATTCAGAAGCATTTTTAATTGCCCAACCTTTGAACTAAAAACCGTCCCACGTTGATTCCATGTTGTCATGTTAGATACGCAATTAAATTTGATAGTTTGTTAAGTACACAGGCGGCTCCGTATGTCGGAATTTCTAATGTTGGAATATTTTTTTTATTCCATAAATATAAATCAAAATAAAAATTTAATTGTAACTTAAAAGTTTCAAACTCATGATCTTCTATGTTAAATAACAAACTAATTTACCATTTGATTTATTGCAACACATT
The DNA here is from genome assembly GCA_963682055.1 of Primula veris. Classification (NCBI taxonomy): domain Eukaryota; kingdom Viridiplantae; phylum Streptophyta; class Magnoliopsida; order Ericales; family Primulaceae; genus Primula; species Primula veris. The sequence goes on along the minus strand of OY821744.1, from coordinate 5,142,918 downwards.
GTAAACAAATTGATTTTTAATATTTTTATTTTAACTACCAGTTATATTAAAAATATAGTCGGGTGTTGTCACTATTTTTTTTTTCCCGTAAAAATTGTTTAAGACTCGAGCTGTACTCGACTGAGACGCCCTAGTTAGGTGTTCATGTAATTAATGCTATCTTATTACGGATGAGAATGCCACATATTTTAAAGTAACTTTCTTAATTGGAGATGGCTTTCAGTTGGGCTTAATCTAGAGATAAGTGGGCAACTACTTCTACAGCACCTTAAACTTACGTAATTCAAACTATATACTCAAACTTATGATTACAATTATTTCATTTTAAATTGCGATTTTAATGTTCTTTCCATGAACTTCTGATAGGAGTAGATATGTAAGTAACAGTGCAAGCAGAACATTCTCTCGCTACAAAAAAAAAAAATACCTAAATAGCTACGAAATTAGTGACGATATTTTTTATTACGAGCTTATTAACTACAATTTTTATGACGGCTTTATGGCAGTTTAGTCAATTTGTGACAGATTTGTAATAACTTTTTAAATTAGTGACAGGCTTGTGACAACTTTTGACTCTCACTAAATCAAACATTATTTTGTAGTCTCTTGCTCATCATTTAAATATAGTCATAAATCTAGGATTTTGAGTAGCGGGGCAAATCGTATGTATTTTTATTTTATTTTTATCAAAGTCCAACCTTGTATATAAATACATGATGTATTATTTTTTAAATTTTATATCAAGACTCAAGAGTAAAATCACAAAACAGCACCAAAATATGTGAGTTCACAAGATTCTATATATATATATATATATATATATATATATAGTTGTGTCTTAATTTTTCAAAGGAAGTAAATTATTTAATTTTAATAAAAATCATTAACTAACTAAATATATTAGGTAAATCTTGTGTTAATAATGATGCAGTTGTAATAAATAATATAGTCATGTAGCAACTTTTATTTTTTAAAACGAAATAATCAATGTTTAATATTTTGTATTAAAAACACATTATGTTCGAACTTTTTTAAGAGAAAAAACTAAAGTCAAAATAATTTTTTTTAAAATATTGAAATGGAGTCCAACAAGTTAAAAGTAACGAGTTATTATTTATACATTTTTCTAAAAAAAACGAGAAACTCATAATAACAAAAAATAAATTAATTGAGTGTGACACAAGATTTAAACTTGAAACCTATTGGTAAATAAAAAGAAACTTTTCCATTACACCAAGGAAGTGGGTATGTTACAATTTATATATGGTTTTATCTATTTACTAGCTGTTTTTACAAATAAATGCTTAAAAATTAATTAAAAAAAACTAAATATTTTTTTCCCGTAACAATTATTCAAGACTCGAGTTTTACTCGATTGAGCCGTCCTTCTTAGGTGTTCATGTGATTAATGCTATCTTATTACGGATGAGAATGCCACATAATTTAGAGTAACTTTCTTAATTGGAGATGGCTTTCAGTTGGGCTTAATCTAGAGATAAGTGGGCAACCACTTCTACAGTACCTTAAACTTACGTAATTCAAACTATATACTCAAACTTATGATTACAATTATTTCATTTTAAATTGCCATTTTAATGTTCTTTCCATGAACTTCTGATAGGAGTACACGTGTAAGTAACAGTGCAAGCAGAACAGTCTCTAGCTAAAAAATAAAAAAAATAAAAAAAATATCCTAACTACGAAATTAATGACGATAATTTTTATTACGAGCTTATTAACTACAGTTTTTGTGACGGATTTATGACAGTTTAGTCAATTTGTGATAGATTTGCGACAGATTTTTAAATTAATAACAGCCTTATGACAATTTTTTACTCTCACTAAATCAAACATTATTTTGTAGTCTCTTGCTCATCATTTAAATATAGTCACGAATCTAGGATTTTGAGTAGCGGGGCAAATGGTATGTATTTTTATTTTATTTTTATCAAAGTCCAACCTTGTATATAAATACATGATGTATTATTTTTTAAATTTTATATCAAGATTCAAGAGTAAAATCACAAAACAACATCAAAATATGTGAGTTAATAAGATTCTATATATATATATATATATATATATATATATATATATATATATATATATATATATATATATATATATATATATATATATATATATAGTTGTGTCTTAATTTTTCAAAGGAAGTAAATTATTTAATTTTAATAAAAGTCATTAACTAACTAAATATATTAGGTAAATCTTGTGTTAATAATGATGCAGTTGTAATAAATAATATAGTCATGTAGCAACTTTTATTTTTTAAAACAAAATAATCAATGCTTAATATTTTGTATTAAAAACAGATTATGTTCGAACTTTTTTAAGTGAAAAAAACGAAAGTCAAAATAATTTTTTTTTAAATATTGAAATGGAGTCCAACAAGTTAAAAGCATCGAGTTATTATTTATACATTTTTCTAAAAAAAAAACGAGTATTTCTCAAATTTAAAAATGTATAAATAATAACATTAAAGAGAAACTCATAATAACAAAAAATAAATTAATTGAGTGTGACACAAGATTTAAACTTAAACCTATTGGTAAATAAAAGAAACTTTTCCATTACACCAAAGAAGTGGGTATGTTACAATTTGTATATGGTTTTATCTATTTACTAGCTGTTTTTACAAATAAATGCTTAAAAATTAATTAAAAAAAACTAAATATTTTTTTCTTCCGAATCAAGGGTGGACGCTTGCACCCACCCCCTTGCCACTATATAGATTCGTCCTTCAATATAGTAGTCTGTACCGAACAAAAAGTTAAGAGTTAACGTTTTTTTTTCTATCTGGGGAACTCTAAAACTATGAATATGAATTGGACTATTTCTCGATTTGTGCGTGTCATCCTTGCGGAGGGGGGCTGATCTTCTCTGTACTGTTCTAAATCTATATAGAACATGACTGATCAATGTTCAGTGTTCAAATTATCAAAATATGGCAGCTCATTTCAAATTCATGTTTTGAATTAAGCATTTTATGTACTAAACTTTGTTAGTTTCATTTCTCTTATTATTTACGCATAGGCAGGGGCGGAACTGGGGTGTGAGGGGGTGTCGTCGTCACCTCATATTTTTTCTTATACATATAATTTGCTGAGTTTATAAATAAATACATTTACAGCCTCCATTAACATAATTTAGTTCATGGTACAGTGATAGAGTTGTACACTAACATACAACATGTCATGTGTTCGAATCCACTCTTTTATTTTTTTATTTCTTTAATTATTCCTTTTAACGACAGTCCCTCAAAAATTAAGTGCTGGTTCCGTCACTGCGCATAGGACCTACTCCATCCGTTCCAAAATGTTTGTCCATCACGAAATTACGTGCAATTTTGACCGGTAAGGAACTCGTACGTAAATTGTCGAAACGGGAATTTTCAAAAGTTAATCATAAAATTTAAATGTTAAACTATGTTATCAACTTTTAAAAATTTTGATTTCGATATGCGTAAGCATATGAGTTTTTTACCGGTCAAAGTTACATAAAACGGAGGAAATATTAAAAATTTAGAAGAAAACCCCGATGTTAATTATTAGTTGTGTTTTCCAAAAAGAAAAAGGGTAAAGTTTTTAGTTGTGTTTTCCAAAAAGAAAAAGGGTAAAGTTTTAAACTTATAGATTTTATTTAACTAGTCTTGCGCAGTTGAATGATAAGCAAGAAATGGTTACAAGATTGTCTTATTCACAAACATTCAAGGATTAGGTAGCTAACAAACCTTCCTCTTCGACTTTGAAAGAGTTTTTTTTTTTTTTTTTTTTTTATCAACTATTGCATTGAAAATATACAACTACTTTGGCTACCCATAATGGTACGTGTAATAGCTAGCCTAGTTGCTTAACAAACTCAAAAGAAGTTATGGATTTTTTGGTTGAGTTGGGACCAATAATGTGAAGGGTTTTAGTAACTTTTCCGTCTATTTATGAATACCGGATTATTACGGGTAAGGATACTTCATGTTTACCTTCGACGTCGTTAGGCATAAATGTCATCAACCATAAAAAAAAGTCACCATCCTATGACTTATTTGTGGGGACTTAATATTGACATTTGGGCGTACCCATATGAGATAACAAACTCCCAACTTTATTCCCGTTTTCTTTTTGTATGAATTTAATCCACCCAACTGAACGTATTTTGTTCTCGTCTTTATATAGCATCTGTCATTATATCATCATACATGAGAGTCTTTCGGAAACAAACTTTTATTGTACCTCGATTTTCTTAAGGTTAATTACATTTGGGTTAATCAAACTGTTTTGACTTAAACGCTGTTGCTGGTATTCTCATAATCCAATTTAATTTTGGGGATCAAAATACTGAAATCGAAAACGTAAAGGAAAGGAAAAACACAACTTTAAACATTCTCTTGGCGTGTGTGAGGTAAAGCTGAAAAGATAATATTCCGTTTTGCATACGAGGAAAAAAGAAACTCAGTTCAAGAACAAGTTAAGCCTATAAATTCTCAGGCTCATTCAATCTCCAATTGTAAAGGCGACCTTTCTTCTGATCAGTTGGATTGTAAATTGGAGCAAGGAACTAAAAGCTAAATAGCTAATCAACTAGTAATTTTTAATAAAACTATTTCCAAGAAAAACAACTTCTTGTCATCCAAATTTTGGATAAAACCCGTAAAGATTAGATTAAGGATATGTTACAAACACGTCACCTAATATAAGCCATGCTTTAGCCGAAAGGCTTGTCATTGTTGCTTCAACGAATTAAATATGATATGATCCACTAACAAAATGATCAAATCAGTTCATGCATTCATACATACGACTTAGCTAGGAAGTGTCACAATGTTAGTGTCAACTTGATGTTGTGCCTATTTTTTATCACTTCCACACGTATTTCAGAGTCTGCCTTGATAACTACTTAATAACACCCTTATCCAATTTATATGTCTTTGTTATTTATGCATATCGCCATTTAGTCAAATTTTTAGTCCTTTAAAAAATATTTATGTCTTTGTTAATTATGCATATCGCCATTTAGTCAAATTTTTAGTCCTTTAAAAAATGCACAGTTTGTAGTTAGCTTATCATGCCCATCTCAGTTATCGACACAAATAATCTGAAAAAATAAGTTTAATAATTACTCCTATATCGCAAAGGTACAACAGTGTCTTCATTCAGAAACTCTAGTCAATAAAAAATAATTCAATTAAAATCTCAAGGATGAAACGAAGTCGTAATATTTTCCTAAAATAATTTCAGTCACACCTCGTAAAAATTACAGCGAACTAAGCAGAACCAGAAATTGTATACATATAATAAAGAAGTCTAGTAACTCAAAACTTAGCTTTGTGTATTTCTCTCATTTTTAATCAGACAATGCTAACCAAACTAGGAAATAGCTTTCAACTCATCGTACAACCTATAATTATGAATTTACCGGTTTTCCATTTAATTTGGGGAAAGGGTCTTGCTTGCTCAGAACAACCACCTTGCTCTTGTGTGCAAAATATCCCTTCACGAGATTCTTGTATATGAGTATGGATATGATACACTCGACCTGACAAAATAGCAAAATGAATGTTTCTTCGAGTTGAAGGGTAACTTCTCCTAATACTACTATAATGACCTTTGCATACCTCATCAAGATCCATGTCTATCTCAAGCCACTTCAACGCCGTGACAATTACTTCTAACTTGACCTGGTGAGCTTTACTAGGGTCCTTCTGCCTCTGGATAAAATAGCTGCAAAACCACAAAGTAAAATCATTCTTGCTCAGAGAAACAGAACCACTCCGATACAAATATAAGCCATAGGAAGATCAACTGTTTTCCTGTGTTACAAAGCGGGACAGCTAATTGAATTTAGAAGCTGTTAGTGACTCGCTTATTTCTCACAATTAGCTTCATTGCTTATTCATGGCAATTCATTATCACAGTAAAATCTTTGCAAGCGTGTTTTGGTAAAGTATAATCTTTGTATTTGGAGTAGTGAAATCAACTGAAAGTAGTGTAGTGTAACAAGGGGAAAGTATACTTTGATGAAAAAAAATAGAATCAAGATACTTTTTAGAGGTTTGCTTCTTTTCTCTCAAATTATTAAAATTAGACTTTTCTGCTGTACACCAGACAATCGCTTTAAGTAAACATAAAAAGTTATAAGGTTTTACTTAACAAACAAAAATTAGATGCCAAAACAGAATCTTTCACGTTAGAGAGATGGACATGAAAATTTGAGCACAATTTTTTTTGAAGAAAACTTGAGCACAATTGTTTCTGCAAAATGTTTTGTCTCGTATTTTCAGGTATGGGTCCACATAGAATCCTGTTAAACTAACCAAATGCCCTTTGAAGGATTAGGGGACTTACATCTTCTTTATCAATCTTTGATATACTTGGAGTTCTAGCTTTTCTAGGACAAGATACACGCCTGATCTCAAGAACCTGATGACAAACAGAAAAGTGACAAAAGTATGTATATCTATTAACGGAACCAGAAAACTCAAATAGGAGGGGATGATATATCCTATACGAAAAATAAATCACAGTAAGGGAGGGGATGGAACGATTTATTTAGAGATTTTAATCAAAATATATCGACTAACTACTTTTCCGTCAATTTGTATCAAAATGGGAGGGGCTAAAGTCCCGGAGTGGCTCCGCTTAGTTACTTCTAACAATCAGATAAGCACAGCTTTTGCACAAGCAAGAAGAGACATACCGATCTTCATGCTCTTCTAAAGCTAGTCTGAGTAATCTGAGGTCACCCCTTCTCAAAGCCAGCACAACATTGCTGTACTACAAATTATAACACATGTATACAAAACAAACAATTTAATTTACAAATTAACATCTAGTACCAGAACTTATTTAAATATTGTGACACCACTAATTGATTGCATTAAAAAATTTACATCTACGAGAACATGAAAGCGAATCTAATGTACAAGAATCGGTAGAAGACTAAAAACTATAGCAACCAAGAAATAAAAGAGCTATACCTCAAGCAGGTTATACTCCTCCATGAGAGAATTCCTCGGAAGAATTCCTATGGAAAGCTTCACGGGTACCAAATATTTCAGGATCATCCTACAGCAGCAGTGGTCAAGTTAAACATTAAATAATGCCCAGATAAAATAGAAGGCTTGGATTCGTCTATTGCTCGAGATAGTGTAAGTTAATGGATTACAAAAGTGAAATTACAAAAGCCACGCAAGTATTCGAAACAAAACGACAAACTTAAACTGCACTTTTTAGGAAGTGTGATCAGGTGAAACTAACAAAGGGACGTTTTGAACATTTTCTGTTGCGAGTTAAGAAAAAACATTCACTTTTTTGCCTTTGAAGTAACTGTAATCCCTGACTGTATTAATACATGCTTTTCCCATTGTCCTTTGTGAATTAACAGACCCGTTTAGTACACTTCTTTGAAAATATATATATGCAGTTTTCGGTAAGAAAAGGGGAAAATAAACGAATTTCATGCAGAAGAGGAAGACCAGACGGATTTGGTAATGGCTCCGAATTGGTAAAAAATACATGCCATTTTGAAAATAGTAAAAATAGACGACGCATACCATGTAAAACTGATTTGACATGAAAAAAAGATTTAAGGGTCAGAATGTTATCTAATTTATAAGGCGGGGAAGTAAAACGATAAGCACAACAAATAGTTCTCTAACTTTAACAAGACAAAAGCAAATGTAAAAATGAGAACAAGGATTATTCCATTGTCTTTTCTCCTTCTCAAAATTTTATCTTATGTGTGTACTTCTAATTTCTTAACCAGGAAAAAGAACCCAGTTTCTCAATGCGTTTTAGACTCTTTAGAACAATAAAAAATGCCATACTGAGCAAGCACACCTGAATCACACCTTATATTTGCTTCTTTACGAGGATTACAATGTGCCAAGGCATATGATAACTTTTCATCAGCCTGTAGGAAATAGAAACGTAGAGATCAATTAAAATTCCAAGTCTTGTGCACAAACAGTACAACAGAGTCACAGACTAAAGAAATGTATTGTCAAGAATGATGCTCCAATAATTAAACATAAACCATAATGGCCATCTTTGCCCTTTTTTAAAAATTATCTCCTGTTTTAATCTTTTTCCTTCAGTAATTAAATGATCAAATTCCCAAATCAAGCAATAACACCAGAATAAAAATGAATTGGGAAAAAAGACTACTTACAGCGGGGAAATTTTCATTGAAAACTTCCAAGCGGCCAGTGTAGTACATGTAAGTGACCTGTTTGACAAGAGACAAAAAGGTAAAAAATATATTTTCTGGTACCAGATAAAGTAGATAATTATTAGAAATTTAGAACCAGGTGATAATGTTTGTCACCTTATCTCTAACAGGGAATTCCTCAAAATCAAATATGCGAGCAGTTTCAATGCTTCTAATTACACTTCGACAGAGGTGTACTGTTCCAAGCTGCAAAAAAGTTATACAATTACCAGCTACCAGATATATATAATTTACAAACATCAACAATTACATTTATTATGAACGATTAGCTGTACTGCAGGCCATAACACGCCTCATGAACCCAAAATAATACTAATATATTGTTTCATTGCTATAAAAGCAAGAGCACTTCACCAAACTTCAATATTAATATCTGACAGTGAGAGAGGAGTTCTATACCTTAAAATAAATCTTGAATAGCTGACATGTGACATGTAATGCTCCAACACGTTTCGGGCCTTTTCCCTACAATAAGGTAACTGCCATCACTTATCCCAATAACAAGAGAACGAATTTTACCAAAAATACACAGGTGTAAATAAACTGAAAATTTCTCTCATTATTGTACATTAAGATTCGACATTCATTCTCATTTTGCAGATTAGAGGTCAACATTCAGAAAAGTTAAACTTATGCCAATGCCACAAAAATTGTTCGGAATGGAGACATACTTTATTATATTTAGACATCAAATGTAATCCAACGCATATTCATTATTTTTATAGTTAAAGCTAGGCAACTTAACATCACCTTCAGGGCTTCATGCCAGTGAATTACTAACTTTCATGTCTGGAAAAGAAGAAATAACAGAAAGATTTTGCAGCTTCTCAGGAGTTTCAACAACTTGCTTGTATATTACCACTCAAATGGGATTTTCTAAACAAACCAAGAAGGATGCAAAAAACAAAGTAGAATCGCAAAGTCACAATCTAAATTAAGCATGAAAATCCAACCTAATTAAAACACTCAAGCGTACAGAAGAGCACGAATCAAGTAAAAAAATGAAACAAAATGGCAGACGAAGAGACATACAGCGAGGACCCCAAACACTTTCATGAGAAATGATCCAGCTCCTTTCAATTTTTCTGGGGTTTTCCCCATTGATGCCAATTCTCTATCAGCCTTTAAAAAAAGGGAACTTGGTTAATGCTTTGAACATTGTAATGAAAGAATTATTGTTAAGCAGAATAATTAAAGTTGAATGACAGCAAGTATGGGCTATTAGCTTGTTACCTTCTCAGCAAGAACCCTAATCTCATAAGAAATGACATAAAGTGTATCCAAAGCCCATGCTGATTCCCAATTACGGAACTCCTGAAGGAAAGCACTGTGTAGCAGAATCATGTCAGATAATTAACAAACCAGATTTGCCCACAATACACTATGTACGAACTAAAATTAACATTACAAAAAAATAAATGAAATAAACATCATTTTCAACATTATTTCTAAAAGTTTGAAAAGCTGCCGACGTACACTAGAAGACTATTTAAAAATAAAACTTTAAGGCTTCTTACACATGCAGTTTAACTGAAAGTTTTTGTTTATTCACTTCTAAAGTGCATTACATTTGATAACGAATTTAAAAACTGAGCTCACTTGATTATCCGTCCTTTAACAACTAAATATATATACTATTATTCTTGTATGTCACATAATTTCTTGCCATTTCGATTTCTTTAAATCAGCTTACCTTTATGTTGTTTCTAAAAAAAATCCTACAGTCAAGCAAACTCCTAACTTTCACAAAAAATTCTCGTTATAATGTTACAAAACAATTTCCTACAGATAAAGTTATACATTCTTACCTTTCTTCTCACTTTATTTTCCCTTGCTCTTAACATGTAGCAGTTATTCAAAATACAAAACAGAGAACACAACTCAAAACAAAAGAAATAGCAAGGTAAAGATAGGTAATGAGAGAGGAATTACTTGGCGGATTTTTCGAAGGCCTGATATGAATCAACCAAGTGACCTAGCCTATAGTTTTGCAGAGATCGAAATAAAGGGACAATGATTTCTCCATACTGCTTGATCAATCTATTAGCGTCCTGCATTTACGTTTAAAACAGTATAACCATCCGATAGCAGAATTCATTTTTAAAAAAAGAAGGAAGAAGTAAGTTTTCATTCAGAGTTCAAACTTCAAACACTCCATTAATTAGAATTACTAGCATGTTACTGTTTCTCCAAATATTGGAAAAAGTTAAAACGCCAGTTTTTTTTCTCGCATTTTTTAATGATAATATAACCCTTGTTTTGGAGGTATCCTCACTTTGGAGGCACCAGGCATAGAACCCTTGTGGTGAGCAGGGTAAACATCCTAATTACGTTGGAAACCTCACTTTGCTCAGTATTCAGTATCTTTTACTGACAAAATGAAATTCTAAGTAGTAGTCTAAACTACCTACAGATACAATCATAACCGTTCATTTCAATGGCTCAGAAAAGATACTGAGCAAAGTGGTGTTTATTTAGTCAAATAGATGCCAACTTGAAATCAACATCTACCACAAAAAATTCCTTTTTGGTGGAGTTATTTAGTTGCAGATTTCGAACAACTCAGTCGAATTTTGTAGGCTCAGAAAAGCTAGGTTCTTACGGGAAAAAACTCAGAATTTTAGGCTAATCAACCAAACAATGTCCAGCTTTTAAGCAACGAAGTTATTTGAGCTCAAGGTCTGCAACCAAATAAGAGCAGTATGTTCAGATTATTCTCTCTGGGTGTCCTTATTTCCTCCATAATTTTCCTGACCTTGAGCAGAAATCCTAAATTGGGGAATGAAAACCGTAGAAATTAACAAAGGAAGCTGTGTGCGAAACTGCAAATCCATATATATATAAGACAAGGGGGACCTGGAAGACGTTAAACTTCTAAAAACTTAAAGAGCAAACAAGCCAAATGAAATAGTCTACATGGATCTACCTTGAAACCTGTAACCTCTTGTATGAGCAGCCAAATACAGCCAACTTCTAAGCAAAAGGAAAAAGAGCTTAACTCGAAATTCTCTCATCAAAGTTCAAACAGTTCCTACTAGCCTACTGTTGACTAGTGAACTTGTTTGATTCTTAACTCAAATCTGAATCTTTTGAGCTTGAGAAAGAAATAGATTCATCCAGCTTAGATTATCTAGCTTTTTCAGCCCAGTTTCTAAGCAAAAAAAATTACTGGACCAAAAAACTGCAACCAAACAGGAGCAGTATATTCAGATTATCATCTCTGTGTTTCCTTCAATCCTCCTTGGTTTTTCTAATTTAGGGGAAACTCCTAAGCTGGGGTATGCAAACTGTAGAACATAACAAAGGATATATATATATATATATATATATATATATATAGGGAGAGAGAAGCCCTTTAAGTTGTTTAGCTTTAATTTTTAAACAGCTAAGGTTTTTTAAGGTTCAGATAAGGTTCAGATAAGAAAGGTTCATCCGGGTATAAAAAAGCTCAGATTTTTAATCTCATCAACCTAATCCAGTTCCGCTTTTACGCAAATAAAATAAAATTGAGCTTAAAATCTGTGACCAAACAAGAGCAGTATATTCAAATTGACCTCTCTAGTTTCCTTTTTTTCCTCCATACTTTCCTCATTCAGGGCAAACTCCTAGATAAGGGAATGAAAAGTGGAGAACAGAACAAATGGTATACATAAAAATATATACTATACATATATAATAAACCGGGTTCATAAAAAAAAACACAGATTTCTAAGCTAGTCACCCAAACCCAGTTCAGGTATTGAGCAAAACCTAAACTGGGTTCCCTCCTTAATTTTACTAATTTAGGCAAATTCTAAATTGGGAAATGCAAACTGGATAACATAATGAAGGAAACTGTATATACTAATACACACAAATCCACCACACACACATAAAACATATACTGTACATATAGAGACAGAACCCCTTTTAGTGGGAATGTTTGGTCCAACATTTAAACAACTAAGTCAGAACTTTGATAAGCTAAGTAATTAAAAAAAAGATAAGCTAAGTTCATCAGAGTAACAAAAAAGCTCAGATTTTTAAGATACTCAACAAAACCCAGTTTCAGCTATTAACCAAAAACTAACTGGGTTTCCTTATTTCCTCCTTATTTTTTTCTAATTAAGGGCAGAATCCTAAATATGGGAATGCAAATTTTAGAACAGAACAAAGGATGTATACAAATATATACTATACATAAATGATAAACTGGGTTCATCACGTATTCAAAAAAAGCTAAGAATTTTTAAGCTATTAACCAAACCTAGTTCAGCTTTTTTGCTAGAACTAAATAAGTTCCCTTATTTCCTCCTTAATATTCCTGATTTAAAGGAAAAATCCTAACATGGTAATCAAAACTAAAAAAAAGAAGAAGGAAGCTGTATACACATAAATACATCTTTTAAACAACGAAGTCGGTTCTTCGAAGCTCAAAAAAGCTAGGTTCATCCGGTTATCAAAAAAACTCAGATTTTTAAGCTAATCACCCAAGCCCAGTACATATTTTAAGCAAAAAAAGAAGAAGAAGGTTTTTTTATTTCATCCTTAATTTTCCTAAATTGGATAAAAGTAAACTGTAGAACATAAAAAATAGTATACACATAAATAAATGTCACGAGAGAACCCCTGTTGCGGGATTGTCTAGTTCAATTCAAATTATTTACAACTAAGTCAATTTTGAGATTTAGATAAGTTAGGTTCATCCGGGCATAAAAAAAGCACAGATTTTTAAGCTAATCACCAAAACCCAGTAAAGGTTTTAAACAAAAAATAAATAAATTGAGCTTACAAAATGCAATTAAACAAGACCTTGTCCTCTCTGGATTTCTTTATTTCCTCCTCAATTTTTTCCCAGTTTAGAGCAGAGTGTACACATAATCACAAATAGATAAATTACATACATACATAATCTATACTAATATTATACGTAAATACTAGCAAATTACTTTCATCCTTGAAACAATAAACGCTTCGAAAATTAAGCTAATCAACCAAACCTAGTTCGCCTTTTTTATCAAAAAAAAAATACTGAGCTTACAAACTGCAACCAAACAACTCCTAATAGTAAGTTCATATTATCCTACTTACTTTTCTAAGTCAGGAAAAAATCCTAAATTGGGTTATGAAAAGTGTAGAACAGAATAAAGGGTATAAACATAAATATACATACATAAACACATAAACATAATCTATACTATTAGTTTATGTGAAGAGGGGCTTATGAGGCCTTGAAACAAATATATATAAAAATACCCAACTAATTACAGAATTTACAAAAAAAGCCAAACCTGTTTTTTTTTTCCATTTAAAAAATGTAACTGCCCATGAAGCAACCGTTTCTACACTGTCATCAATTAAATTCGTTTGTCCCATTACTCATCATATGGTTTACTCTATTCTTTTCTTTCTCCCTCCTTCTCTACAAAGTACAAAGTAGAAAAACATTGAAAATACGGCGCCATTTGATAAAGCAATAACTTTAGCGGGTCACGTTATGCTTTTCAACAATATTATGGTAAATTAAAGAAAGTAAATATTGGACACGTTGTTGTTCTTTCTTATTGATCGGTAATTATTCTTGCTCGGATTACAATTTCTTATTACACTTATGCTCGGTCTGATAACTTGATCTTAATCTTGATCTTGAACTTTATCCTTGTTGCTCGGTCTTTTCTTTTAGCTTTTCTCGGTATATGCTCTGGTAATATAAGCTCTGACAAATATCTTTCTTGTATATTCTTTTCTCTGTGATTTTTCAGGGTCCTTTTTCCAGTGAAGGTACTTGGCTATTTATAGGCATTTATGCGTCATAGGATGTTGACAAGTGTCTCCATCTCATGCGTCATCTCATGGGCTTTTTCATTGTGGACCTTTATTAATTGGGCTAAGATACTTATTGGATAATTGCCCTTATCCTTAAGTGGGGAAAATACTGTTATACCCCGGGTCTTGTGATAAAAGCGTTGGATACCCATCAATGACATGTGGATCGATTCATACCCGAATATGTATATTCGGGTCTGATTTTTGTGTTCTATCACAAATTTTTACCATGATCAACCGTGGCAGCATAGGTTGGTATCCTTTCTTTCAATTTCTACGGTCTAAAATATGTGTGATATGTGTGTGTGTACATATCCTCCTTAATTATCTAAGTCAGGTCAAAATCCTAAATTGGATAAACAAAACTGCAGAACAGGGTAAAAGCATACAAATAAATATACATAGATATGATATGTATGTATATCTTACTATTATTTAAGTGAAGACCCTCTTACGAGGCTTTGATACGCTTATTTTCAAAAATACCCTTGTTTTGTACAGAAATTACAAAACTGTCATTAAAGAAAAGAAACTGCCAAATACGAGTACTAATTAATATGCACGGTTACCATTCTATTCTCATCGCACGGTTATTGTATCTTTTCTCTTTCCCATTTGACAAAATTCCCAACCCATTGAAATACCCTTGTTTTGTACAGAAATTACAAAACTGCCATTAAAGAAAAGAAACTGCCAAATACGAGTACTAATTAATATACACGGTTACCATTCTATTCTCATCACACGGTTATTGTATCTTTTCTCTTTCCCATTTGACAAAATTCCCAACCCATTGAAATACCCTTGTTTTGTACAGAAATTACAAAACTGCCATTAAAGAAAATAAACTGCCAAATACGAGTACTAATTAATATACACGGTTACCATTCTATTCTCATCACACGGTTATTGTATCTTTTCTCTTTCCCATTTGACAAAATTCCCAACCCATGCATCAAAACTCTTCCTATTTTTGTTAGTATAACAAAAAATCTAACAATTTTGTAAATGTTATATATCTCCGGTCTCCGCCCTCAAGTTTTATATCTCCTTTTTTCTTTGGCAATTTTTATAATCATCATTTAACTAACAAATTTTACCGGAAACACAAATTCACATATTTCACCACGCATCGTGTGGGCGTACGCCGCTAGTATATATATATATAGAGAGAGAGAGAGATAGAGAGAGGGGAGGGGACCTGGAAGACGTTAAGGGCGTCGGCAAGGGATAGTTGAGAAGAGACGGCGAATAACTGCTTAAAAGAATCACCGTCTTGTGAGTTAACAGAGTTATTGAAACGATTGAGATAGTTTGTTATTCTCCTTTGAGCTTCTCCCATACTTACATACATCGCCATTCCTCTCTCTCTCTCTCTCTCTCTCTCCTCTCTCTCTCTCTACTGATTTCCTTCCTTGGAGTGGCAGTGTTTTTCAAGTGCTTTGTTTGCAATCTTTGGAAAAAAGAAACACAAGATAGTTTACAAATTTTGTAAATAGGTCCCTTTTAAAATACGTGTCTAATAGCTAATAGTGTTACGAGGAGCGGAACCGGAAGCGAAACATGAAATGAATAACGTAAATGCGTGAAAAGAAATGGAAGGTTATTAGAACTACCATTAGGATTGTGATGAATGGGAAACACGGTTTTTAGAAGTGGAAGCAAGTTTTTCGGTAACCGTGACTTTATAATCAGAATCGAAATTCAATTTTTTTTATTAGTATTTTCATTTGGACTTTGGACGGATCCTTATGGTTGTTTCTAGCCATCTACAAATCAGCTTTTGCATTTGTTGTCGGACTGTGGACAAATCGTAATGATACGGAGTCACGGAGATTGATAGGGATGGTGAGTTCTTACGTAAAAGTAAAACGTAAATCGATAACTAAAACTAGAAATTTGTTCATGTTCCTATAGAAATAAAATGATAAAAACTTTAAAATTATTGATTTTTTTTGTTTTTTTTATAATCAATATTTCATTGAGGAGGTCGGATATCCGTACCCCTGAATACTTCAATACAAGAACAAAGACGAAATAGAAAATAGTTCAAATCATAAAACAGACATAAGTAACATAAACCCAATGACCCGTCTCTTTCCAAAACCGCTCCGGAGGATCGAGACCGTTCTAATTTTGGAACAAAAATAAATGGAATGCACCCTATCCAAGAGTAGGAGGCGGCCCACCGGACGAGTAAATGCGCCCAACAGTTATCAACTATGTTTATTTTTTCTACCGTCCACTTTTTGACCTTCTCAAGTTCTCGAATACAGTCTTGTTTAATCGAATCTCACCTCCAATCAATACAGTCCGATGTAGAATTCATAGTATTCACAACTAAAGTTGAATCTGGTCGAATAACGACATCATTCCAACCATATTTCAAGACTAGATCGCATGCCAACGAATACGCATATAGTTCCCTTTTAATGACATCAGAGTCGTCAATACACTTAGTAATTGCTGCCACTAGTTTCATATCTGATGAGCAAGCTACTTCTGCCACCATGGAATAGCTTTCACGGATCGTTGCATCTCCATATATAAATATAATGTTCAAGCTACCTTGATGTTTTAGTCGAGTCTCTGTATGTTGTTGTTGGTTTATGAATTAAAAAAAAAACTGCATTCCGAATCGATTTTCACAAATTATACAAAACCATGGAGTAAAATTGAAGTATCATCCCAAATTATGAATGTTTGGTATCCAAAAACTTCGATAATTGACTTTGTCTCTTTAAACTTATTTTAGACTCCATCACTTCACCACTCCTAGATCAAAAATATCTCCCCCTCCATCTCTAAACAACCAAAACAAACTCTCAAAACACTACAAAAAAAACCCAACAAAAAATGACCCAAGAAAACCCAGCAAAACCATCAAATGAAGAAGAACAAGAAAACCAACCAAACCCAACAAAACCCCTCTTATTATCCTTCAACACACACACTAATAATTCCTCTAACCCTTCTTCAAAAACCCCTCTCTTAATTTCTCTCCTCCTCTCTACTTGCCTCTCTCTCTCCGCCGCCCTCGCCTTCGCTTTCCTCCTCTTCTCCCCCACTACCCTCTCTCATCCTACTCGCCGCCCGCTGACCAATCTTCGCCGTCCTACCGTCATTTTGATCTCGTCCGATGGCTTTCGGTTTGGTTACCAGTTCAAGACACATACACCTAATATCCACCGTTTGATCGAAAACGGTAGTTTTAGTTATATTGATTGTATTTTATCTGTTTGTGTTAGATTTTTATTTGGGAAGTTAATGTTTAATGCATGCTATCGTACTTAATTATCAAAAACCTCAAAGTTAAAGTTAATCTTCATCGCTTGATCTAAAATGGTACTTTTATAATGAGGTTGCATTTTAGTTATATTGGTTTTGTATTTTATCTGATTGAGAAAAAAGGTTGCTTGAAAGAAGATGTAGTATACTGTTTGGCACTACCTTAGCCTTTTTAGTTATAACTTATTTTTGTTGATAAATCCGTTTCAACTTATATTTACGTATAAGTGATCTGTAAATATACAATATGTTTTAAATGGATAATTATACTCTTGGTTATTTTTATGTGGAAAAGCTAAAAAATTCCCCAATTTTGTAACTTCTTTGCTTTTGAGCCTTTTAAGCTTTTTTGATTTGAAAAGCTAAAAAAGCTGTGTTTCCATACTATGGAGATTTAATTTTTGTGGGTTACTCAAGAAAAAATGTAATCTTGTTTTTATTGTTATTCTAATAGGTACCGAGGCTGAAACCGGGCTAATCCCGGTTTTTCCCACTCTAACATTTCCTAACCATTACTCAATTGTTACCGGATTGTACCCCGCTTACCACGGGATTATTAACAATTATTTTACGGATTTTAAAACGGGGAAGAAATTTAACATGGGTAGTCATGAACCTGAATGGTGGCTAGGCGAACCGCTATGGGAGACCATAGCTAGTCATGGGTTAAAAGCTGCTACTTATTTTTGGCCTGGGTCTGAGGTAAAAAAGGGATCTTGGACTTGCCCAGATGGGTTTTGCCAGTTTTACAATGAGTCTGTTCCGTTTGAGGATCGTGTCGATACGATTTTGGGCTATTTTGATTTGGAAAGAGACGAAATTCCTTCCTTTATGACTTTGTATTTCGAGGATCCGGATCATCAGGGTCACCAGGTGGGACCCGATGATCCACAGATCACCGAAGCGGTTGCTAACATTGATAGAATGATTGGGAAGTTAATCGAGGGTTTGGAGAAAAGAGGGGTTTTCGAGGATGTTACGTTGATTTTGGTTGGTGATCATGGGATGGTAGGTACGTGTGATAAGAAGTTGATTGCTTTGGATGATCTCGGCCCTTGGATCAAGATCCCAAAAAGTTGGGTCCAATCGTATAGTCCCTTGTTGTCGATTCGTCCACCAGAGGGTGTTGACCTGTCGGATGTTGTGGCTAAGATGAACGAAGGGTTGGGATCAGGGAAGGTCAAGAACGGAAAGTATTTGAAAGTTTACTTAAAAGAAGATTTGCCCAGTCGATTGCATTATTTTTATAGTGATCGGATTTCGCCTATTATAGGGTTGATTGATGAGAGTTATAAGGTGGAGCAAATGATATCGAAGGGGAAAGAATGTGGGGGAGCTCATGGGTATGATAATGCGTATTTTTCGATGAGGACTATATTTATTGGGCATGGTCCTCCTTTTGCTAAGGGGAAAAAGATCGAATCTTTTGAGAATGTGCAGATTTACAATTTGGTAACTTCGATTTTGGGTATAAAAGGGGCTGATAATAATGGGTCTGCATCTTTTCCAGAGTTGGTTCTCTTACCGAGCATTTGATAAGGTAATGCTTATCGTGTTGTATGAATCTATGATTATTAGGCTCTTTCGAAGATTATGTAACTGCTTTCCTTTTTGGTTGAAAGACTGAGGTCGCAGTTGTATGTATCAACTTTGTCTAATATGATTCTAATATCATGTGTTGGATTTGTAAAGCTTGAAAACCTCGCATCTCAATTGTGATTTCCAAAACCTGGGTTTTATCATTATTTCTGGTATAAATACGATGCCACGTGTAGATTTTGATTGTTATTTTTTGGGAGTATTGGACGTGACGCATCGAATATTAGGCGAGTATAATGAATCTTCAATGCATTTATATCGAGTTCTAAGTTCTTACTAAAAGGTGAAAGTTCCATATTGCTCTGATCTGTTTTATTTATTTATTTTATAACAGTAGAGTATTTAGGAAGATCTCCGATAACTTCACATTCACCTACATCACCCCTAGAGCTGCAGTCCCTACTTGAATAACAAGTTCACGCCTGCCTAAAATTTTTCTAAGGTTAGGAGATTATGATATACTCTGAAGACGCTCGCTAGATTAGCAATAATGTCGTTTCTATTTGTCTGTATATGTTTGATGGTTGTGCTCTTTTGCCATCCAATTGGGCCTTTGGATTGGAACCAAATTTAGTTGTTGCCTGATATGGTGAAAATAGACCTTATCTGGTTTAGATTTCCTTGAAGTTTGAAATCTGGTTTGGTGTCAATTTATTTTAGCTCATTAATTTTGCTATTTTGCTTATAAGCTGCAGGATATTTGGTTAGCCACAGGCCCACAGGTTACATGTTGAGATTCTTTAGTTGTCCGTTCAAAGAGTCTAAAAATTGAAACCTGGATTATATGTTAATTTTTTCTTCAAACTTCAAATAAATAAAGCTTGTTTGCTTAGAACCTGCAGCCGAGTGCGCCCTGATATGTTTAGAAAAAGTAGTTTGCTATATGGTTCCTTTCACGACATAAAATTGTTATAGCCGTTTTGTCACTTTATTTATATTTCCGCTATCTTTCATTTTGAGCAATCTTTGTAATGTATATTACTCCATGTTTGGTTTAAGTAAACAACACAGTGATTACATAATTGTATGATAAGGCAATAGTGTACAGTTTGTGGACTATTTAAATGACTTCATACTTCAAATAAATCAATTTATCAAAAACTTGGGAGTAAACAAGTAGAGAGTCTTTTTTTTTTTTGTGAGCAAGTAGATCCATTTTTATGGTGTACCATTTAATAATCCATATGTTTACACCAGAAGACCTGGTTTGAAAAAGTTGTATGCAGAGCCATATCATACTGCTTGGATCTGTTTTTGCCGCCCCATTAATATTAGAGCAACCATATTATACTGCCTTTATTTTTATTTTTTAGCCCTCGGATCATAATACAATCCAATACAAGGGTCAATAAAAAAATATGTTTTTTTTTTATAATCAAGTATTAACAAAAAAATATGGTAAAATGTTTCTTTTTTCTTAACAGACGGATTGCAACATAGACAATATATGTACGGGTACGTACTTTTTCGGCATGATAAAAAATTTTATTTTTATTTTTTTGTTCATGTGTATGGTACTTGAAATGACGTACTGAATCCGTACCGGCTACTTCAAACAAAAAATATGAAATACTCGTGTTTACCTAGATGTTTATGTTTACAATTTTTTGTGTTTGAACAAAATGATTTTTTTCATTGTTTTTGTTAACCATAGATTGTATTTATTTTGATCCAATGACTTAAAATAAAATCAAGGCAGACTGCTAGATGTTTATGTTTACAATTTTTGTGTTTGAACAAAATGATTTTTTTCATTGTTTTTGTTAACCATAGATTGTATTTATTTTGATCCAATGACTTAAAATAAAATCAAGGCAGACTGCCCTGATATTTTCAAGGCAGCCAAAACAGATCCTGCTTTGCTCTTCAACTTTCCCACATTATACTTCCCTCTCTATTATATATCGGAGTTTTATAGGTTTAGTACACCAAACTTTCTGTTTTTAACGATTTGGGTATCCATCTTTCAAATTTTTCAATTTAGGTACCACACTATAATAACTTTCGAATTTAGGTATCACCGTCTAAACTAATAACGGAATCATGTCACGTGACATTTGACAAACGTTAATTTGAGAGGGTAATTTAACAATTATGCACAAAAATATGTCATCCTAGAAAAACGTTTCCCCCAATTTCACACATAATAAAATTATAATACTATATGTGAAATTGTGGGAATTTTTTTTCTAGGAGACATATTTTTATGCAAAATTGTTAAATTACCCTCTCAAATTAATGTTTGTCAAATGTCACGTGACATGATTCCGTTATTTATTTAGATAATGGTAACTAAATTGAAAATTTATTATAGTGTGGTATCCAATTTGAAAAATGGTTACCCAAATCGTTAATAGCACTATAGTTTGGTATAGTAAATGTATTTTTTCCCATTATATATCTCTATGCATTATCTTGAAATCTCTCCATATAGTTACATTCATATGCAGTTCATTAATACAATTTGGGTTATCATATTGTAATTTTTACTCCTATCTTATTACTAACTTTTCTTTGTGGTGATTTCAATAGTTGATACGGAAGATCGAATTTTTATGTAATCTAGGGCTACCTACTTAAAGGGTCTGGCAGATTCGTTTGGATTATACAGTTATAGATGGCGAACTGAAATGGCGTATATTGAAGTAGTCATTGTTCCATGCTTCATCAGAATGGAGTTAACCAAGTAATGAAACTGCATATATAATCATGTAGAATAGCTATTCAAATAAGTAAAAGCAATTAAGGTCAGTCTGCAAATTTGGAAACACATATCCATAGTACATCAAATTTTCTGATCTATCCTATTCCGTGTGCAAACTTTCCAGGTTCACCTCAATATTGTTGTTCTTCAGATTCTTAATAGCAACAATAAAAACTGATTTTAACTGATAATTGCATCATCCACCGTTTCAGATGAATATGGCAACTTGGTATGTTTTCAGAAACTGTTTTTGGGAAGTCGTTTGATGTTTGTAGTTTGTATATATGTAACAAAGCTTGTGCCATTCATTTATTTGAAGAAGAAAAAGCACCGTTATCTTCATTCATAACAGAGCCATAGAGGTCTCACGGAGATGGCAAAAGCCATATTGATCAAATAACGGGAGTGGCTAGGAACAGGCGCTTCTCACATTCGAGAAGAAACATATTTATAAAATCTCGCGTGTTGTTTTAAATATAAATTTAAATAAAACGCATGCTAGAACTATGAATTTCAGACTTTCCTGTTTGAAACTCTTTCTGCCACCTGATCGCACCGCCGTGTTGAAAATTTATTTTGGAGGGCTGGAATAAGGAGTATTATAGAAGCAGCAACTACACTAGACATTATTGTTATAAACCTGAGCTAAAATGTTTCAATCAAACAAAATTGCAGCATAACTAGTATCCTAGTGTTAATAATAATAGTAATCAATTACAAAACTAATCTCACTTTATGTCAAATCATAGAAAAAAATTAATTTAATATATTTCTATTGTTAAGTCAAATAGCAAAAAAGTAAGTTATTATAAATCTACTCCGTTTTTACTATTTTGGAAAATTGAGTAACATTTTAGGTATGTCTTAAATTTGTCTAAGATACAATTATTTAATGATACAATTATTTAGGGACGAAGCAAGTACATTATATTGCGTAATTTATAAACTTGTGAAATTTTTATTATCAGAAAATGTAAAAAATAATAGAAAAAGTACGGAAAAAAATAAGTTTAGTACACAAAACTATGTTGATGTTTACGATTTTGGTATTCACCTTTCAATTTTTCCAATTTGGATACCACGCTATAAGAAACTGTCCAATTTATGTATTACTGTCTAAATTAATCAATGAATCGTGTCACGTGGTTGATAAACTCGAACGTGACAGGTTAATTTTATCATTATGCACCAAAATATATCATCGTAGAATGTATTTTCCCTCCAAATTTAGACTATGTGCTGATTTTTATTATATGTGAAATTGGAAGAATCTTTTTTCTAGAATGATATATGTTGGTACATAATGACAAAATTACCCTCTCACGTTAACGTTTGTCAAGCACGTGCTGTCATGTAACATAATTCAGTAATTAATTGGTAGCTAAATTGAAAAGTTTATTATAGTGCGGTATTTAAATTAAAAAGCTTATTACAGTGCGGTACCTAAATTAAAATTTTTAAAATATATATCACTCAAATAGTTAAAAGTAATTAGTTTAGTTTAGCAAACGGATAAAACCCAAAAAAAAATATTATTTAGTACAGTAGTTAAATAGTAATTTATTAGAAGAAAAAAAAAAAGTAAAAAAGGGTGTGGGGTTGTTCATATCTGGTTCACACAAATCATATTTTATCACCGATATTTTATATTTACATATAAACACCAAGATTCTTTTTCCCCTATTTTTCTTTCTCTCTCATGGGTTTTTCACACTTTTCCTGCTAATATATAATTATTATATATTTATATTTTAACAATGGCAGATGTAATTCACTTATTTTCAAACTTTCATTTATTATCATCATCTGTGCAATTATCACCTTTAAATTATACTATTCAACCTTGTGCTATACCAATTCACAAATCTTTTAGGAGGGTTTTGTCTTTTGCTAATAATTCTCAATTTGGCTTAACACCCACCAACCAATTCCACTCTTTCAAGGTCAAAAATCTCATCTTTATTTATTTATTTACTTTTTATATTCCCTTTTTATCTATTAGTTCTCTTTTTTTTTTTCTTTTTTTTTTTTGCTTTAGAATTTAGTTGGCTAGCTTCCAATTAAGTTTTATCAGTAATTTCAAGGTGAAAAATCTCATATTTGTTTGATATATTCCCTTAATATCTTTTAGTTGTCATTTTTTGTTTTAGTATTTAGTTGGGTAGCTTCCAGTTAAGTTGTATCAGTAATTTCAAAGTAAAATATTTCATCTTTAATATTTGATACATTCCCTTAATATCTTTTACTTGCCATTTTTTGCTTTAGAATTTAGTTGGGTAGCTTCCAGTTAAGTTGTATCAGTAATTTCAAGATAAAAAATTTCATCTTTATTTAAAGATTTGATATATTCCCTTAATATCTTTTAGTTGTCATTTTTTGTTTTAGTATTTAGTTGGGTAGCTTCCAATTAAGTTGTATCAGTAATTTCAAAGTAAAATATTTCATCTTTAATATTTGATGCATTCCCTTAATATCTTTTACTTGTCATTTTTTGCTTTAGAATTTAGTTGGGTAGCTTCCAGTTAAGTTGTATCAGTAATTTCAAGATAAAAAATTTCATCTTTATTTAAAGATTTGATATATTCCCTTAATATCTTTTAGTTGTCATTTTTTGCTTTAGAATTTAGTTGGGTAGCTTCCAGTTAAGTTGTATCAGTAATTTCAAGATAAAAAATTTCATCTTTATTTAAAGATTTGATACATTCCCTTAATATCTTTTAGTTGTCATTTTTTGTTTTAGTATTTAGTTGGGTAGCTTCCAATTAAGTTGTATCAGTAATTTCAAAGTAAAATATTTCATCTTTATTTAAATATTTGATACATTCCCTTAATATCTTTTACTTGTCATTTTTTGTTTTAGAATTTAGTTAGGTAGCTTCCAATTAAGTTGTATCAGTAATTTCAAAGTAAAATATTTCATCTTTATTTAAATATTTGATACATTCCCTTAATATCTTTTACTTGTCATTTTTTGTTTTAGAATTTAGTTAGGTAGCTTCCAATTAAGTTGTATCAGTAATTTCAAAGTAAAATATTTCATCTTTATTTAAATATTTGATACATTCCCTTAATATCTTTTACTTGTCATTTTTTGCTTTAGAATTTAGTTGGGTAGCTTCCAGTTAAGTTGTATCAGTAATTTCAAGATAAAAAATTTCATCTTTATTTAAAGATTTGATATATTCCCTTAATATCTTTTAGTTGTCATTTTTTGCTTTAGAATTTCATTGGGTATACAATCAAGTTGTATCAGTAATTTCAAGATATAAAAATCTCATATTTGTTTGGTATTTCAGTACCAATGTTTTTATTATTGAACCTGATTGTTCTGTGTCGCTTTGCAATCTGAATTGGGCAGATCCAGTTAGCTCAACTTATTTGTTTTCCTTTTTGGTACTAAGTTGTAAATGCAATGCATGTGGTTGGTCAGGTTAAAAGGGATTTTTTATTTTTTATTTTTTATTTTGGATTTCCTTTTTTTCTTCTCAGCTTCAGCTATGACAGCTTAACCGATTTCAAATGCATGTCGTATATATGTGATGCGTACAAATTAGTCATTTATGATGATAACTGCATTTTTTAGTGAATTTGACCATAAGGTAAGCTGAAATGATGGAGCCGGTAAGGAAAAAATGATTAAGAAATATTCAAAGAGTAAAAGGCGCAATGACTTGTTGCTCTTCTGAACTTACAAAGGTAATTGCACTATAACTTAGAGATTGGATATGAGAGAGGTAAACAGTAAACTCAGACTGTCTCCATGAGAAAGGATTCTGTTAAACCCTCTTCAAATGCTACAGAACTTGTAAGACAAGACAAGATAGCATCGGCTTTTAGTTTGTCATGGATACTTGTTTTTAGAAAGATATAGACGTATAATTTGATAGATGCACATCATAATTAGCATGGTTTTATAAAATGGGGGTGCTTGCCACTTGCCAGAATCTCTCTTGCAGTATGTCGTTTTCTTTCGAATGACCTTCTTTTTACCCTTCAGTAACACGGCTTTTCTTTTTACCCAAAACAATGAGATGAACATGAGCTTGTTTGCATTAGTTAGAATTTAGAACTAAGAAAACTGGCAGCTGACGCTTCGAGAAAGTATTCACTACGTGATGGTATTCATACGATGTCTCCAATTTAATCGGTTTGGTGATAGTGGATCAATTATCGATCGAAGTAGCTCCAATAGTGGTGTATGGTTGTACATTGTTGATAATGTGCAATTTTGTTTTCTTTTCAACAAAGTATTCATGACGTGATCTTTTTTAGTTTATGACCTTGATAGCATAGGACTTAATGACCAGAAATCGTTAGGTTTTATTATATGGTAAAAGTTGCAAGGTGATACAATCGTGCTTGGGTAGAGGTTCATTTAGAAAATCTTACTTTGTTGGGATGGTTTAAATTGAGGATTGTAAAATTAATTCCACGTTATAACCTGTCTCACTTTTTGATTTTCTATTCCTTTATTTCAAATTGTTTAATGGTGCGAGGGGATGCATGCTTACAACCATCAAAATAACATGAAACGTCACTTACTTTAACATCACAATTAACCATAGATTTTGTAACTTATGTTGTATATATGAACAATAATGAAAAATATAGGTTAGCAACTCAACATTGTAATATGAGGCATTGTGACTGGAAAAATATCTGTTAGTATTCTTTTTCCTTCCATTCACTCTAATTTTGTTTAGGACTTTTGTTTGACTACACACTATTTGTTGTAAAATGAAGAGAAAGTGCTTCTTACTTTTCCTATTCAGTTTTAATCTTCTCAGCCAACATCTCATGCTGAATTTTAAAAGTTTAACATGTGATAATGGGGAACTTGATGCTTACTTTAACAGCTAGTTTTATGTGCGAAAGCTCTTGGCTTTTAAAAACCGGACACCTATACCGCTATCTTAGTATGAAGCATGTTAATCTCACAGTAGTACCAGTGTTTGAAATACAAGGAATACGCCATCTAATGTACAATAGAGAGCAGTTTATATGTGAATAAGTCCCATCACTCTTTGGCAGAAAAGCTCAAATATTAGGATGTGATTTCTCCCTTAAATCCAAATGAAAAGTAGAACTTCATGCTCCTAGGAAAATTTGTTATACTACAAGATCATGATTAAAGTCAACAGAGTAGACCTTATACACCTCCTTTTGAGTTAGGAAATACTTATACAGAAATTTAGTTCCTCCCCTCACCACCGTCACCACCACCCACCCACCCACCACCACCAACTAAGCTAACTTCTAGAAGTTGGGCCAGTGACGTGGCGACTACCGATAGATCATGACTTTTGCGACTTTTCCAACTCTGGTGTACCCATTATTTACTCTTACTTGGAATACTCGGATGCCTGGGTGGTATCTTTTTACTTGCAATATACATAAAACTTCTTTTTAGTAAACGTAATTGTTTGGTGTTTCCTTCAGGTGCATGCCGCAATCACTGAAACGGAGCAGCCAAAATGGTGGGAAAGAAGTGGGGGACCAAACATGATAGACATACACTCCACTCAAGAATTCTTGAGTGCATTAAGTCAAGCCGGGGATAGACTAGTTATTGTCGAGTTTTATGCAACTTGGTGTGCTTCTTGCCGAGCACTATTTCCAAAGGTAAAAACACGGTTAGTTAGGTTTTGTATCGGTTTCCGTTTTTCTTACACGTATATACGAATTAGCATTTACGACACTAATCTTGCATTTTTCGACGATTTTAAGTAGATATGGTTTATCAAATCAGAAAGAAAACATATATTAAGATACCAAATAGCTATGAAAACGTAAGAATTTATACGCGGTTATAGATTTTTTAAATAATTTTTTTGTAAATTATTCAATCATGTTTTCCTTTTCCCTATTTTAGTCTGCTATTTATGGTTCTTTCCTATTTCAGTTTCAAGCTATGGTTGTTTTCATAGTATCGTATTCAAACCACCCAGATTTCTTACATAAGTGTACTAATAGCGAGTTTATGTAGGATAAATTTGATTTGTTAGTATAGCAAAATTAACTTCCCATATTATTTAAACTATTCCACCATGTTCTTAGTAATTTGCGGACTGTTCTATCACATTATTTTTTGGTTAGTATCCATCTATGGTTCTTTTATAAGTAGTGTACAAATTCGGAAAAGTAGTTAAGTTGAGGTACTAATTGCTAATTGTTGTAGGTTGAGGTACAGAACAGAAATATGATGACAGGACAGTGTAGGAAACTGTACTTAGCCCTTATGTATTTTGATTGTCTGGATTGGGTTTTTATATTGTGTGACCTTATGTATCTCATTTTGGGTTTTCTAGCTATGTAAAACGTCAGAGGAGCACCCGGAAATTCTGTTCCTGAAAGTGAATTTTGATGAGAATAAGCCGATGTGTAAGAATCTCAATGTAAAGGTGCTTCCTTTTTTCCATTTCTACCGTGGAGCTGATGGGCAACTGGAAACCTTTTCATGCTCACTTGCTAAGGTAAACATGTTTCTTCCAAGTAAAATCACATTATTGTTGCTTATTGTGGACAGTTCTTCCTAAACAGAATCATATTCCTCCACTTATAAGCTGGAAAGGAGAAAGTCTTGGAATTAGTTTAGTTTATTTGGAGCAATTTACCGAAAATAAGTACATTTTTAGTTTGGGTAAATCTTGCAACCAATTTCACTAATCTTTTGTTTCGTTTTTGGTCGTGAAAACGATGGCAAGCAGAAGTTTTTTTTTCCCTATTATTTTGTATTCTGAGTCAAGCCACTTACTTAAAAACAAAAGGTGGTACAAATCGAGCGAAGTAGAAAAATATGATAGTTTAAACTTTAATGTGGCATGCCCATTAATGGTATCGAAGGCAATGTACGTGGCATCATTCTTGGACTTAGAATACTAATTGTTATTTGATTGCATCATTTTCTCTGGGGAATTATTTATTAATTAAAATATTAGTATGCCATGCAGAAGACATAATTGCAACATGTTCATGGAACATAATTGCAGACATGTTCTTTGAGAAAGGAAGACATCATTGTTAGTTTTTTTTTGTGTGCTTGGTTCTGTGTGATTGTTACTGATGTTTTTATCTTTGATATGAACAGTTCCAGAAGATAAAAGATGCAATAGCAGCACATAACACAGATCGGTGCAGCATTGGGCCGCCCAGGGGTGTAGGAGACCTCAACCTTGAAGCTGTGAAATAAGAAGTCTCTCCTACAACACGACATTGATGTTTGATCGGTCGCCGTTTGTCTATATACGTAGTGTGTACCCCCCTTTATTGCAAAGCAAAATTGTACTGTCCGTTGGTCTCTAAAGTTCGTTTTGTAAATTTAATTCATTCCATAGAAAACGGTATGGCTGTATTTTCCGTTATGGTGTTCTTTTTATGTTATGGCTTCTTTTTCTGATATTTTAGGCAAGACGCTTGAATTAGGCTACCTTTGTTGCTAGCTTGTGCACTACCCGAGCAAAATTCACCACATCAGCACTAGTCTATAGGTGTTTTGGTGTAATCTCCGATGGTGCCATGTTCAGAAATGAAAACTTGGAAATGATATTAACGCCTTCCAGGGCAGGATCACTTCAGTTCCCGATTCTAAATTTCAACTGTTGTTATTACTTTCAAGTTTCAACTGATGGAAGTACATTTGATGAGGAGACAGGAGAATATTCTATATACTATGTAACGAGATGTTTTACTTTTTTTTAATCTTTTGCTTCTACAAAATAAAAATTAAACCAAGAAAAACAAAGGGAGATTCTCAACTGTAATTGTTTTTAACATGATGAAAACTTATATGATTTGATGTAGCCTAGCGCACATTGTAGCGGGCGATCGATCTAATGTATATTTGGTAACATGGACCGTGATTTCCTCCTAACTAGTAAATTTACTATTACCACATGAATTCAGCAAGTTCGGAACTGATAAGGTGGATTTAATACAATGTGCAAGTTTCGATTTAATACAATTCCCATTTTGTATATTGGAAAAAGATATTTTATATGAACTTTTTTTAAAGATTAGTATTAGTCGGATAAAAATATAATTACGTTATACCCACCCTCGATAACATTTGTCTTTACTAAAACATAAATATATAAAAAGTGTTTTTACTATTTTCAAAAAAAAGAGTATTTATACTCGTGGTTTAAAATTTTACGAACCAAGTATCAAGTTTTAGCTCTCTCTCTCTCTCTCTCTGGGTAATTTCCTATCTTCTAGTTCTATCTTCTTTAATATTAATTTGATACTTAGTCTTCATGAACTTATGAAATATTACTTAAACTGTTAAACACATGCTTACATATGAAAAAACGTGCACAATTATAATGGTAATTTAGGACATATTTATGCATCTATTAAACAAAGGGGCGCACTCGAAGCCCCACAGTTTACGAAAATGTTATTTTTAATAAGAAATTTTAAAAATAATAATAAAAAGTTGTAACACGCAACCCAGAATGTTGATCCATGCTCCGCCCATGGGTGGAAGTTGTGCAATATTTCAGACTTGCCGTTTTCATTCTAAGGGCTTGTTTGGTTACTAGTTTCTGGACTCAGGATTTTGTTTTCTTGCTTATAAGATGCAGTTCTTTTGGTTGATCAACTTAAGAAATCAAAATCTTTCTGGTGTAGTTTTAAGCTGGATGAAACAAATTTTCGTTATAATATCAAATAAGCTATAACTTGTTTGTTTAAAAGTTGCAGAAGAACAAGTTAAAAGTCAGTGAAAGAGGGCTCTCGAGCTAGATTATCTACATAACTATTTTCTTAGAGGTAAAGTCGGCCTTAGTTGCTCTCCATCAGTTGGAATGAGAGAGGAAGTTCTAGCTTCTTCGCCTTCTTTAGTTGTGAGCATAGAATAAAATGTGAACCTATAAATGTACGACATTGACTGTCTAGCAATGTATAGATCATGAGACATTGGTAAGGTCATGTATGTACAATTTCCTAATCTCTTGAAGCATCCCTTTTCTATTGAGATTGAAAGGTTAGTTCCTTGTCATGTTGACAACCCAATCTCTAGCAGTCAGTTAAACTTGTTCCTGATTGAGTATTTAATTTTCAAGAGGGAGTTTACTTCCCATAGCTATGTAAACTGTTACGAGTTTTACTTTGTATGCTTAATTTATCCTTTTCAAAACCACCAAAATCACTTTTATTGTGTTTTCTCTTCCACACCACTCTTTTTGTCATGATTTTTACTAAATATTTTTTTTGAATCCCAGTAGTAATGTAAAATACGACTTGCCAAAATGGCTAGCTATTTGTGGAGAAAGTATGCAGATTACGTGTACACCAAATGGGAAAGGACAATTCTTTGGGATACGGTAGATCCATACCGTAGACCCAAAACTTTCACTCCTCTTGTTACTATTTACATCCTTGCCTTCTACACTGGAGTCGTTGGGTCAGCTATTACAAAGCAACTCTACAAGGTAACATCTTTTCTTATATATTTATATAGCTCATAGAGTCGATCATGGTATGGGTTAGAAATCAAGTTGTAAAGCGGGCTAGGTGAGAGAATTACTTTGAGTTGCTCAACATAAATTTATGCACGATGACATCCCTATATAGCTCATACACAGACTTGATATCTCATTACGATTAGAACCCGAGCTGAAATTTGAGCAAAGCTTTATACTATTGCTTACACAGAGCGGCCACATCAGTGTTTTTTAGAAATTACATGTTTCGAATTTTCTTCAATTTATCGCACTATAAGTTGATAAACTTCACGGCCTTGGGATCTCTTTCCAATTCCATATGCTTGCTGTTAACGTAGCCTCGGTTGGGTCCACATTGAATTGTTGTTCTCCAATGAAATTTTTGTTTGTTTTAGTACTCCAATAAACTGAATATAGTACTCCAGTTACCAAAAAGACAACAATTGGCAGGGTGTAAAATCTTGAACCTTGTCAAAATGTTTTTTACCTGGGATGGTCGGTGCCTCTATATCGGAAAGTTTAAACTCCCAAACATTTTCATGTGTATGCATAATAGAAAACTATTTCATTTTCCATATTCTCCTTGGGAACACTATCCAAAAACAATCTGGTTAGTATTGAGAACTTTAAATAAGATGCTCATTTGGAATTTGGAGAACCCCATGTTAATTTATATTGATTACATTTTTTTGTTAACTGCAGATTTAAACCATTTCTTGCTAATTTAAAAACTGTCAAACATTCTCACTTGTTGATAGTTGAAATAAATACTGAATGACTATTGTCGCGCAAGTAAGAAATAAGCATATAAAATGTCTTTTTTCGAACGAAATACCCATGTAACAAATAATAAGATAAGTGTAGCCTAAACCAGAAGTAAGAGTAGTGTCATTATTACTTATAATCAATTTTCTCCCTTAATTAAGGTGTTCTATATCATATGCCACGACTGAAAAAAACGGCCATTTGCAGTTTTCAAGCAAATAAGTTGGGAGTAAAAGTAATATTAAAAAAAAGTTGGGAGTAAAAGTGGGTCAGCTTGATTTTTTTATAACCTTTTTAGGCCGTAAAACCATATAAACTGACTTTTCAAAGCAATGAACGAGATATAATGGAGCTTATAAGTAAATAACAAATAAACTGAGCTTAAAGCTGCAATCAAACAATTCAAAATGACAGATAATGGGAAGGATGACAACAGAACTACATTCTGTTCCGACGGAGCGGAGGATTAGGAAATAGCTAAACATCAATCTGATAAGGTGGCTGGTGTCCTAGTGACAAGATCAAAACACTTTTCAGATACAACATTCTTGCGTTCACGAGATGGAAAGTTCTACATAACTCAATTCAAAATGCAAAGAAAATAAAAAAAGAGAACAAACAAATGCAAAAAACAAGCTACTAAGACACAATAAAACATAACCAACACCAGCATTTACTAAGTTTAGTAACAAGGCCTAGTATTTGGTCCGGTCGAGTTGGGTATTCTTGTACGCGTTACAAGCGATGAGATAGACAAATATTAGAACCACTACCGCTACGATAAGTGCCACCTCAGCTTTCCTCCATTCGCTCCTGAGGTTACCCAATAAACCGGCTTTGCAAGAGTCACAGTTGTAGCATAGCTGAGACTGGTCGTTGTTCCACATTAAGCAATCTGGATCGGATACGGCGTTAACAGGGGTGACCCACATTGTTGGGTTCACATACTGGTATCCACATATAGTGGGTGGCTTACAACAACCTGACTGCAAATATAGAAAAAAAATTGGAATTGATTTTTTAAATAACAATATAATATTCGCTGTCCAAAACTGTTAAGTTCGTTCCTTATCCAAAATAGAACAGAATTGTTATTGTTTGAGAAAAAAATTGGATCAGGAGAGCTTTAAGTTTCTATCTTATATAGTCCGGAATAGTAAAAAAGCCAAGTTTTTACCTTGCAAAGTATATTCCTTTAATCATATTCCGTACTTTTCCCATTTCGTTTTCATATAACAAAGCCAATGAGAAAACAAAGTACTAACCTCAAGAGGCGAAAGGTGAGAGCGGAAGAACTGACTCGCAGAGAAATACCCCCGACTCATCTTCCCACACACCTCACTCTCCGCCAAACACGCCCTTATTCTTCTCCAGTGCTCGTCATCAGCAATATGGTCCCTCAGCCATTTCGAGTATCTGTAATAACCCGGGTTATCGATAAGGTCAAGAACAAATTAATTTATAATCAAAAGTGAAATGAAACCGAAAATATAATATAGAGGACTAAAATGGCAGAATACTGGTGATGTAGCGAACGAAAGAAACGAATTAGAATGATCAAATGGCCATTCGAGATATGACTAGTCCCTAAAGCAACTTTCTAGACAGAAAGTACGAAAACTGAATATTAGTTTCAATACTAAATAGTAAATTCTATTAGAGGTGGTCTATATACTGATATACACTATAATCTTTTCAAATTTTTGTAACCATATTACCCCTTGTTTGGTTGCAAGTTGCAACTTAAAGCTCTGTTTTGCTAAAATCCTGGAGTGTCTATCTTTGACCAGCTTGAAAACTTAGCATTTCACAAGTTTTCGCCTGAAAAAAAATAATCTAGCCTTCTCCTGAAACTAACAAATCCAGCTTGTTTTCATTAAAGCTGCAACAGTTTGATTGCAGCTAGTAAGCCAATAAGTTGGATTTGTTTGTAAAAAAAGATAGAAAAAAAAAGGCTCAACTAGCTAACACTTCTAGCTTTTTGTGTTGAAAGAACCCGGAAAAGCTTAAACTCTGAGTTGATCAACCAAATTCATTCCAGCTTTCAAGCATAACAACAATAAAAGCCAAACCTAATAGCCCCAACCGATACTGCTAATAGAAGGGAGTGTACTATGAACTAGTAACATGCTAAAATTAAAAGGGACTCCAGCAAAAACAGATCTTTCACCGTGTATCTTGATTTTTTTTTATTGATTTTAGCATTTCAGCACCCCAATATTATGAAAAAAAATATTTCTAGTTCCGCCATTGTGTAAAGGTTGTTACACTTACCCCTCTAGTCGGTACTCGCGGTATGCCTTCCCAGGCACAGCATACGCACCTCCAGGACGCGTAACAACAGACGTCAACACAACAAGAACCAAGAGCGTAACAATAAGGGCTGCCATGCAAAAGAGATATATAGATAACAGTCCGCGTTTATTATAATATGCGCCTAGAAAGCCACATAGAGATACGATTAAGGCGGCGGAGCCAAGACAGAGAAGGGGCCATCTGAGCCACCGAACACAGTCAGTGTCGGGGTTTGTGGCGAGCCAGATACCGAAAGCTAGGATAGGAATGGAGCACAGGAAGGAGATGAAGTTTAGGAGAGCTGTTATCTTGTTGCTCACTGCCATAGAAAGTGAGTTTGTGAGTTTGTGAGTTTGTGAAATTGCTAGAAGTGTGCTTTGCCGCTTGCTCATATAATTCCAGTTTTTATAATGTTCTTAAGGCGGTTTCTTTAAATAATACAATAACGTTATGATATTCAACTGGTCATTAGAATATTCATGACTATGTTTCTTAAAATACTATGAAGCCGGATAAAATGCCTAAGAAAACAATACATGCTGATCAACTAATGGACATCTTTTGGCAAAGATAAAATAAATGGTAATTTTATTTTATTTTTAATATGTAGGGGATCTAACCTTTTAGCCTATTCATAGAAATTTGCATCCTTCTTAATTAGCTTATGGCAGCACTTGACTACAGAAAAAAAGTAAGAAAAAAAAAAGGAATTTCTGGCAAGACTTGGCGTAAAGAACGTGACCATTTTTAATTTTGGTAGGATTATAATTTTATCTAGTTAGTATAACTTATATGGTTGATTTAAATCAGATTAATGTAAATTGTTTCTTGTAAGTTATTTTTGTAGCAAGTTACCTCAATACCATAAGAACTTTCATTGGTTGATAACTACTGGAGCATTCATGGGAACTGGCACACAGAGATTGAATATTGCAACTTATTCTTGAACCAACATAAGATATTTATTTATTTTAGTATATTATTACACACAACACAGCTTTTTAGTACACTTTAAAACATGGACACTACAAATTCTTAAGAAACAAATTCTGATAAACATGGATGTCACG
This sequence comes from Primula veris, assembly GCA_963682055.1. Lineage (NCBI taxonomy): Eukaryota > Viridiplantae > Streptophyta > Magnoliopsida > Ericales > Primulaceae > Primula > Primula veris. Next base: position 5,107,708 of record OY821744.1, on the reverse strand, counting down.
TTAGCGGTACGTACTACACGTTCAAACCATAAAGCACACCAAAAAAACGTCATTTTTTCCGACTTCCTTAGGGCCGAAGAGTATGCTCTTCATCCCCCTATTTTCTTCATATACTCGAATCTCGGACCCTTCTCCTGGAACTTAGTCGTGGCATACAATTCCAAATAGTCACCAAATCTAAACTTCTTAGGGTACAAAAGTTTAGGTATTGGAGAAATAATAGCATCACCCGAGGGGTTATAAAACGTAGCAATCGAGAGCCTACTACCTTCTTTATCCGCCAAAACCCTATGCAAAGTACTCTTATATTTTCCATTACTCAAAACCTCGATTTGATCACCGATGTTAATAAAAAGGCTATTATTTTCCGATGGTGGTATTTCTATCCATTTTCCGTCTACGAAGAATTCGAGGCCAGGGACTGTATCGTCTTGGAGGAGGAGAATTATTCCGCCAGCATCGGTGTGCTCACGGAGACCTCTCACGAGCTCAGGCCGCGGGCATTTTGGGTATTTTGCAACTTTTGTTCCAACGGATGGGCCTTTAGTTCCGGAAAAAGTTTGTTTTATGGAATCCTTTTCAATTCCAAGATTTTCGCACATGAGCTGGGATAAAATTTCTGCGAGTTTGATCAGTTGGTTTATGTACTCATCCATTGATTTGCTGCATACATGCTAGATTAATTAGGAAACGTTACCTAAGCAAATACTGAATGTCTTAAGCACGGAAAGTAGGGGTGGGGGAAAAAATCCCTAAATCCCGACCTGTCCCGACACCCATCCTGCTCCCGACCCGATTTTGTTCCGACACGAGTACTTTCGGGATAAGGATCGGGTGTAGAAACGAATCCCGGTAGGTGTCCCGACCCGACCCGACCCAAATTTCAAAATAAAATAAAAATTAAATACATTATTTTTATAATACCGCAATGACATTATGGTGGAACTTTACTTATAAGTTAAATGAATTAAATATGTTAATAGTTATATTAAACGTTCATTTTGAGAACTTTAGTTTTACTAAGATGACATATAAACTACTTCAAAAAGAAAAACTATGCAATGGACAATATACTATATATTTCAATAGATGAAGTTAATAAATGATAATCAATATTTGTTTTTTGTAAGATTACTTTGTCCATATGGATCATGTATGTTACGTAAGTATCATAATTTTATAAATTTATAGTTTTGAATACAAAAGACTAGTAAAATTTAAAATATACTTAAATTTAAAATCAACTTTGTTATTTAAAAAAAATAGATGATGAATATTTAACGACTATAAAGTTATAAATATTATAGTTGTTAATTGATAAAACTAAATAATAAAAGAATCTAATAAAAGAAACTATTCAATTTAAATTATTTTATTATTTTACTAAATTATTTGTTAGTTTCACCACTCCGTTTTTACTAAATAGTTATCGTTTTTTGCATTCACTAGTAGTGTTGTTATCAAAAGTATGATTACGGTTCATGTAAGTAACATGTTTAGACAACATTGAAAAAATTTATGACTTCTCGAAAGTTTTTTTTTTTTTAATAAAAAATGACCTGGTCGGTATGAAAAAAAATATCTCGGGAGACTCGGGATAAACCTATCCCGATCCTACGAGATCCCGAAAAATTCGGGTCCCGACTTTTGTCAGGTCGGGTCGTTTTTTTTTTTTTTTCCTTTCAAAAAATTAGTCGGGTCGGGACATATATTAAGCTTCACCGCTTTGGTGCCGACCCTCCAGAAAGTATACCTGAATCATTTTGCAAGATACCAGCAGACCTTAAGCAACAACGATTTAGGCGTGAATTTTGAGCAATTACATTCTCAGTTAACAAAATAAAGAACTAAAACCACATTATGTTAGTACTTGTATTAAGTTAGATACTTGACTATCATTGTGGTCTGCTTCATATAACTTTGCTACTTATAATTCAACTATTGAACTACAGTTTTTTTCTTTTTCTAATAAACTATTGAAATTAGTTACTGATTTCTTTATCTTTTTTCTTATTTACATATAGAGAAAGGGCTGATGTAGTGCAAGGTGAAATTACCGAAGCTCGTTTGATAGATTTGTGAACTGATCAAAGTTGGAATTCGGACGATGAGTAACAAAAAAAGCACTTTCCCAGTCGGCATTGGAGGTGAGATTTTTGTTTTCCAAAGCCTTGGCTATGTCTGATCCATAAAAGCTTTCTTTCAATTTCCCTTCATAATGCTCATTCACCAATTTCTTAACATTCTCCATCAATTCTTTGTCAATTCCATGGTTCTCTATCTGTACAATTAGAAACTAGTCAGTATATATTACAGAATGTTCTGCAAAAAGACTGTTTAATTACATGTTCATTTTTAAGTGTATATGATCACTTTTATCGCCGCACTTGATACTTTTACTAAATTTGTACTAGTGTAATAATTATAATATATTAAACTGTTTAGAGATCTTAAAAAATTAGGTCTTCCTATGCTTAAAACTTCAATCATTTGGCTAGCTGGTAAAACAAAAGGCTAGGCGTAAAGTGATCAAGTTTATTCAACTAACAACTCGTAGCCTGAAAATCCAAACGTGATCAACTAAATGTTGAAATTCTAATGTTTTATAAGTTTTATAAGTTTTTGAAGTTACAAACTCTTGAGATTCATGTCATTAAAACAATGTAACCTAAGGCTTTTCATTTACTATATTTATAAATTGTAATTCTAGATTAGTATAAATAAGTGGAGATTATTAATTTCATTTGTAGGTGGAATCAATAACCATTAAAAAAAAAGTATAATACAAAAAAATAGATTTTCCCTTTATATATTTTTGTGAGTTTTATTTATATGTTATGAGTTGCCGATCTCTTTTTCTTCCCAACACTAAACATTATGACTTTTGTGTTACTAAAACGTAGCGCCACTCATTTTACCAAAAAACATTAAAAAGTTGGGATGTAATATCGTACAACGTACTAATGTAACTCGTATGAATAAATTCATTCACATAACCTGAAAAAAGCCCCACTTTTCACAAGCCTGATTGAGCATAAACATAGTTTCACTCCTCTTCTCGCCATCTAATAACTCATTGAAATCAATCACAGGAATTCCCATCTCTCTGTATATATATACTCTCTTTTTTATTACTCTCAAATTCACGATGGAAAGGGAGTACTACAGGTGGGCTTTTATATAGCTACTCAACTGGAGTAGGATTTTGTAGCAAACTTTTTAAAGGTTAATTACAAGTTAATACAGATTAACGAGACCATTATTCGATATTTGTCCTCGTAGTTCTGATTAAGACATTAACAGTTCCTGAAAAATCAATCAAGTAGAAATTATTGTCCCTAAATCATAACATTTGCAAAATTTGTAAAAGTTGACTTTTTTCATACTCCTTATTTTTGTGAAATTAATCTATCGTATACTCCTCATTTTTGTGAAATTATCGGTCGCTACTAACATAAACAATTCATAAGTCTCTACGAGTAGGTTTACACGGACCAATTGTTACCATTGCATTAGAATGAGTTCCCGTTCGAAGACTATCTCGGTTTCACAAAATTTGGGGACATTACCATTGCATTAGAAGGAACGAGACCAAATAAGATATCTGCTAAAACTATATGGAAAATTAACGTAATTTTTTCCTGGAGAAATGGCAGTTGCAGGTTGACCATAACTAGAATTTTTCAAGCCCATAGATTTTGATACACTTGGTGAGATCAACCACAAACAATGGGTCCAAATTCAATTCACTTAGCATGTGATTTACTTACTACATTTACTTTTCTGTCTCTACACTTCACTAATTGGTGTTTACTAGATTCACTTCTCTTGCTTATTCAGCAAAATTTGCTAATCCAATCTTTCACAAAGATTTTTGGTCGGCTTGTCATATTTGACAATTGATAATGATTAGTCTGTGTATAATTCAAAACGCTTGATCATTTCCGGATAACAAACTGTTCTAAAAATGCAATCCGAATTAATTTTGTCTATAAACTAAGTTATTCGGATTTGCAAAAACCACAGAAGGTTAATTAGTTCATGAATGCATCTAGCAATCTCGCATTATGTGCTATAAGTATATGAGAAATTATATAGCCACTAAAAAAACTTACCCAAAAACTTTAACCGCTGATGTGACGGGTTAAGTGTATTAATCATTTTTGTTTACATATTTAAATCATATTTTTATTTAATTTATAATTGATTCAGGTAGTCCGTTATGTGACTAGGTAAGGATTTATGTTTTTACTTTTAGCCATTTCTTTGTGATAGACAATTCCGAAATTGGTTGTTACTTAAATTGTACTTTATTCCTGTAGTATAAAATAACAAAACCATGGGCAATGTGACAATTGATGGCCTAACTGCCAAAATACAAGGGAAAACCACGTTGATCTTCCGGTGGGCAACTGCTTTAAGTCCTAAAAACAATTATTCCACGTTTTTATTTAACTGTCCATTACGTTTCTATTTAACTGGTCAATAGGAAATTACGTATAATTTTGATCGGTCAAAAACTTATATCAAAATTACCGGAATGAAAATTTTCAAAAATTGATCTTATAGATAAAATGTTAAATTTTATGATTAGATTTTAAAAAAAAGTCATTTCAACAATTTTGATACAAGTTATAAATCGGTCAAAATTGCATGTTATTTGGTAATGAACAATTAAATTGTACTCTAAAAATCATTGTTCTCTACCTCCATTATATTGTTGGATTTTTATAGATACTGAAATTGCTGAACTAAACAATTAAAAAAAAATATTAAAACAAGATAAACCATTTATGTGATTTATGTTATATAGTTTTTGATGGGTGCACATTCGTTCATGTTTGTAAGGTCATGTTATCATTTTTTCATATGTATTCGTAGTTTTTTCTGATTTTTTTCTTCTTAAATTAACATTTTGTTTTATTTGTAAAGTGTTTATTCAAAAAAAATATGTAAAATTTGACTTATTATATTTTTTGGGTATTTATTAATATTACTACCTTATAAATTGTTAAAACAAACAATAAATACTCAAAAAAATATAAAAAAAAGTCAAAATTTACAGATTTTTTTGAACAAACATTTTAGAAAAAAAATAAAATATTAATTTAAGAAAAAAAAATATACATATGAAAAAAACGATAATATGATATTATTAACATGACCAAATATCCTCCCGCTTTTGATAGTACAAAGAATCGGTAAATAGCAAATTAGTGCTACTTTAGATTTTTGCTTTCATATTTGCATTAAACTAAACCCGTCCTCCCGTTTTTTCTTCGCCCACTTCTTCTTTCTTTCATTACAACAAAGACCACACACTGATTGAAAAACCCTCAAATCCACTTTTCTTCTCTAGAAAAGCTAAAAAACTGACTAACCCAACATTTTGGGCCTTTGCGCAATGCTATTTATACCTATATTATTATTAAACAAGCTCATTCAATCTTGTGATTGCACTATTTTATTCAAGCCTTATCTCATTCTGATCATTTGTTTGCCTAGGTCGAACCCGTACTTTTCTTATCTCATTTAATGACACTCGGTTTATTAACAGTTTTTAAAAAGTAAACTGTTGTTAAATAAACATTTTCTTGTATTGCATTATACTAAAATGTCTTTGATTATCATCATTCAAAGTTAAACCAGTAGTGATCGCAAGAGTTGTTAAGGGATTCCGGTACAAACAACAAGACAACAATTTTTGTAACCATTTGTTAACTACTTTTCGTAGTTGCTCTTTTATGACATCTTTCTAATTGACATTCATAAGAAAGGGCCTTAAAGTTATTAAAAATTTGCAAATCAGGATGTTTTTGGGGCAATTGAGGAATTATCATTTGTTCTGTTAAGTGGTGCTTCTAACTTTTATATAGTTAAGGTTGTTGAGGTATGATATGGGAAAATATTTTTAGTACACCAAACTATATTTATATTAACGATTTGTTTATCGATCTTTCAATTTTTTTAATTTGGGTACCACACTATAAGAAACTGTCCAATTTAGATATCAGTGTTTAAATTAATTAAGAAATCGTGTCAAATGACAACACGTGCGTGATAAACTTGAACGTGAGAGGGTAATTTGTCATTCTGTACCAAAATATATTATTCAATAACGTATTTTCTCACCAAATTTGGATTATGTGATAATTTTTGTTATGTGTGAAATTGAGAGTAAACGTTTTTCTATGATGATATATTTTGATAAAGAATGACAAAATTACCCTCTCACGTTAAAGCTTGTCAATCACGTGCTGTCGCGTGACACGATTCCGTGATTAATTTGTAGCTAAATTGAAAAGTTTATTATAGTGTGATAACCAAATTGAAATATAGATAGCCAAATCGTTAAAATCACATAGTTTAATGTACGAGACTTATAAAACACAAGTACGATACAAGTCTATTGCTTTTCAAGTTGATTCCTGCTTTTATACATATCGGTGCTTTTGAGATGTTCTCTCAGTATACACAAAAAACACTTGTAACTTCTTTATACATTACATAAATTTGGGAGTGGAGTTGCTGCTACGAACTAAATCATAATACGGTACAGGTATAAGGAATGCTCTTATATAATGTTAAATTAATTACCCTCCTTAAGAGCTATACTTTTTTAATCAGTTTTCGTAAAATTAGGATGAAATTATATTTAGATATGCAATGTTTTGGACTTGTTGTAGACACTTGCGCTTGATCATTAATCCTCGAAGCAGAAGTTTTACAGGTTGGGTAAGTGCTTGCATTACAAAATTAATTGGATAATAAACTGTGCAACTTTCATCTTCATTTTAGTCTCGAAATCAAAGGTGCAAATTGTTGGAAATTCACTATATCGGAAATCAATAAATTAAATAATACTAAAAAGGAAATAATCAAGTTTTATTTCGCTGAAAGAATATACTCGATTACAAGATTATGATACATACAAAATTTAAATTGCAACAAATTAAATTCCAGACATATTTAATATAAATTATTAAATAACTTGACTGAATTGTAATTGATTAAAACTGTCAGACAAAATAGTATAATTACTAAACTGTTAAATTGTTCTGTAATTAACTGAAACTAACATACCAGATAAGTATAATTACTAAACTGCTGAACTGTTTCCGTAATAAAAGAAAATTACAAAACTGGAATGTAAATTATATAAAATAAATTACATAACATAATTAAATATAATCTACTGGAAAAGAAATTACATAAAATAAATTACATAACAGAATTAAACATAATCTACTCTACTGGAAAAGAAATTGTAGAAAATAAAAGTAATGAAACGTAATTACAGAATAGTAAATGACTGAAATGTCAATACTGAAAAATAAAGAACTGAAGTAAAATAACAGAAAAGTAAATACTAAAATAAAATAACATAAAAGTAAAATGAAATAAAAATAAAGCGAAGTGACTGTTAAACAATAATCATTAAACGGTATTTGTCCGGCCACCTTTTCAGTTTATAGCTTTGGGCACTCCGTTTCAAAGGTACAACGCTTGTCTCAGAGTGCCTCGACGGAAATGGCATCGAACCACAAGTCGAGTTGTTAATCGTGTGATTCTCTCTCTTATGTATGCAAGCGAGTGTATGGTGAATATGTGTTGTGAATTGTGTTCTAATGAGGTGTGTGTGTGTGTGTGTGTGTGTGTGTGTGTGTGTGTGTGTGTGGGGGGGGGGGGGGGGGGGGGGGGGGGGGGGGGGGGTTGACCTTTTATAGTCTAAGCGGATATCCTCAGCATTAAGGTCTATTAAAGTCTTTGAAGTTACACATAACGTCCCCTTGAAATCCGTCCCATTAAATTTCATAGGGGGGGGGGGGGGGGGGTTTGACCTTTTATAGTCTAAGCGGATATCCTCAGCATTAAGGTCTATTAAAGTCTTTGAAGTTACACATAACGTCCCCTTGAAATCCGTCCCATTAAATTTCATAACCTCCAGCACTTGGCTGGAAAGTTCAAGGACTTGGTTTGCAATTTATACAAATTTCAAATTAGTCCACACCACAATTTGGGTTATCATAAAAAACAGACACCGAACAAGAGACCCAAGACCGCACACTCACGCATTTAGTGCTCTTAAGAATACAGACACTTATGTGGTAACACAATTTACAACTCACATGGAGTGTTTGTGTATATAGACTATACATGGGACTCATCCCATGAGAAAGTGGGATAAACTTTCATGTGGTTTTTTCCATTTTTCATTTTTCAAGCTATCAAATTGTAACTTTCTAGTCACCAATTTTGAGGCTAATTAACATTCATACCGACTAACCGTTTATATCATGCATATAACATTTCGAATCTCGTCACACAAGCAACTCAAATAAATTGAGAATGGTACCAAATGTAAGTTCTAGATACTTACAAATTTGAGTCAAAGTCCGTATATAACCACTTTTAGAAACACACGTGTAAATATATTTTCCAACACAAATATGTACGTTCAAATATACGTAATCAGATGTTTTTGAAATCTACTTTAAAAAAAACCTTGTCTTGTTATCACTTGTAAGTTGAGTTATATTGTTTCCTTATGCATCCTTAAATTATTGAGTGGATATTAATATCATGGATAGGAAAAGTTCCCAAGCCAACCATAAGTTCCATAAACGTGGAGGTATACTCCATCATCTAAGACTATGTTGGCACAATGCACTTTAAATAACTAGATACGAATATCTTTACAGCATGTGGGGACAAAGTCTTGAAAGATATGCTTGTAATCATATCCATTGAATTGGATGTTTGATGTTCAACTTATGTTTTTTTTACAGTGTCTATATATTATATCCTATACATATATAATTGTAAATAAATGAATGTTGATAAACAAGTCTGAAGGTTCATCTTACTGCATAAATTTCTAACTATTCAAGTTCAAGCAAAATTTCTGATGTCAAACAAAGTTTTCCATATTTTTGGTCAATGGGGAATCACGTTTTAAGTTATGTGGCATAACTTAAACCATGAAATTAAAGTGCTGCGATATTATCATGCCGCTTTGCATAGCCGTTTCCAGAGTTTTGGAGCCTCAGGTTATCTTAAAAATAGAACTTTTTTTTCTTCGAAAAAAAAGGTATTTAAATAAAAATTATAAAATATGATTAATAAATGGTAAAACGTTAAGCTATAAAATATTAGATACAATAAGTAGAGCACATTTAACAAAAAAATAATGATACGAAGCAAAAAATTTACAAATTTCGCATTCGACCTAAATTTATATTATGATTTTTAAAAAAAGGAAATCAGTGACTAAATCTGTTATTTATTTAACAAATCAGGTCATTTCCTGTTTTCTTTAATATAGCAGACCACATACAAACTTACATAAAATTAAATAGTTTATTAGTGTACTAAATTATATAATAAATTAAAAACAATATCTTGTCTCTACAAAAACTCGAACACGCCTTGACTGGACTTTTTAGTAAGAAAATCAACCATTCGGTCACATATAACCATTGATTAGAGAAATAAAATGAATTATATATATACTAATAATCGTGTCTCATGCGTTGCGTGTGCGGCACGTAATACAATAAAAATATAGAAAATAGTTATAGTTGTAGTTATAATATAAATATGTGGATAATAAAAAAAATAGTTTAAAATTTAAAAGAATGTTTGGTTGTTAAAAATGGATAAATAGTTTTATTAGTTTTAAATTTTTAAATTTTTATGGGAGTATGATATTATTTTAATTAATATAAAGGTGTAGAGATATTTTTGTAAAAAAAGTATCTAAATTAGGCAGTGTCATTTGATTTGAGTTGATTTATTATAATAGAATAATATTTAATATTTTGTTAAACGAGAATTTTAAAAATATACGTTTTTTTAGGGGCTCTAGGTTCAGTATTTTAGACCTAACCCAAAATTCGGTAGTTTTGGAAAAGACTTGCAATATGGATTTGGTTTTCTTTGATAAATTTAATACTGCTTGATATTTAATATAATTTTTTTTGGTAGGATAAGAGGGGCAAAAACGCTGAATTATTAAAGATTTAATCAAAAAAATCAGAAAAATATTATTTTTCTCATTTTTTTTTTTATCCAAATGAGGGGGTGCAACAGCCCCATAAATATTAGAATATGCAAACTCTTGAGATTTTATTCCTTCAAAAATTCTAAGAACACGTGATGCATGTTATGTTATTTTTCTATTATTTTACTAATTTTGACTTTTCTTTTTTGACATTAATATTTATATTATAATATTATATCCGTTATAAAATATTAGTTCACTACGAAACCACGTGTCAAGTTTGTTCGAGTAATAATTTATACCAAAATTGTCGAAATGATTTAAAATTTAATTGTAGAGTTCAAAAGTTCAATTATATTATTAGATTTTGAAATTTTTTATTTTAATAATTTTGATATAAATTATTGCTCGATCAAACTTGACACGTTTGGACGGATGAATTATTCAATTGGGACTATGAGATGGGAAAAAGGATCGATATGAATAATCAAGAAGACATGAAAAAGCCAGACTATACTAAATGTATAGTCTGCAAAACTCTCCTCTGTGGCACTATTGGATCAACAGAAGGGCTCACAGACTGTAAGAATCCAATAATGCCACAAAGATAGTTTTTCAGACTATACTAAATGTATAGTCTGACCCCCTTATCCAGGACAAGTGGTCCAAATTTTCCATCTGGGAGTACTTGTAAATAAGTTGGGACAAAGCTTATCTGCGTGGCACTTGTCAATCCTCAAATTTTTTAGAAAATATATGTCAATTTCTATCACATTTACTCATACCTTTCCAAAATAAAAGAAAAATCTATGCAATTCTTAGAGCTTCTTAATCACGTGTTCCGTAAAAGGAATTCACTCCAGAAAGTGAAATCATATATTGATTTAATATGGCTATAGTATTATTACATATAAATTTGATAAAAAGGAAAACAATCTACCACTGGGATATTAAAATTGTCAAGATCCGTCAATTTAAAACAATTCTGCAAAAAATGTCCCTATCAGGCCCCTTATTGCCTAGTAGCCTTAGTTAAATTTAGCTTTTTTTGTTTTACATGAAATTGTGTACTTTTTTCACGGTTAAATAAAAAATTATGACAGATAGTTGAAATTTGTTGGCTATATAGCAAAATAAGCATGCCGTTTATAGCAAAATTTGTTATGGTGAGAACATACGTTTGGAATGACTAGTTTTACTTTCAACTGCAGTTTTTTGTATCCTATTTAGAATAAAAATAAAAATTGTGGATCATTTTAATATTTTCTCATACAGTATATAAGCGTTGATTTTCTAAACTTCTGTTACCACCTAATGACCAATTACAATTCAAATTGTATCACTTTATGACCTGTTTCTATAAAATCGTTAGTTTAAATAGAAAAATAGGATAAGCTAAAATTTGCAGCAATACTTATGCAGCAACAGTTGTGGTAATTCTTTGATCTTGACCGTCCTTTACTATCTAACATATAATATAGAATTGTGAGCATGAGTACAACTGTACCTATAGAAACTTTTAAATTAATTACTCATAGAATAGAAAAAATATTACTCTTTCCGTTCCTAATTAATTGATCTTTATAAAATTACGTGTAATTTTAATCGGTTTATAATATATATCAAAATTATCGAAATGAAAATTTTCAAACATAAATCATATAATTTAATGTTTGAATTATATGATTAACTTTTAAAAAATTTGATTCCGACAATTTTGATATAAGTTATTAGCCGATCAAAATTGCACATAGTTTCGTAATGACAATTAATTGGTAATTGAGAGAATATTAACTAAAAACATGTGATGACCTTTTTTGTTTTTTGTCCCCATCTCCCAATTTTTCTCAAACCCAAAAGTTCAACAAGTCAGTTGAAAATTTTAGCGAAAATTGATACACATGATATTATACTAGATTACAAAAAATAGGGTTTTTCAAATTGATTGCCATAACCTAAATTGATAACTCCTCAACTTGAAATGACAAAAGTTTTTGTAATATTTTATTAGGCTTCATAAAAAACTGCAGAATCTTTAATAAAAATACTGATTTCGGATAAATAATTCATAAATTGATTAAATACATCGAAAAATTGAAGGGGTACATTGTCTTGTTCGTTGTTATTAATTTGAAAGTAAAGATAGAGAGATAAAAGATTCCAATACTTATAGAAAAAAGAAAAAAAATATATTATATGGGAAAAATATATATATGGTATATTCATGGATAGGAATTCATGTTTAATCAGGACCATCGAAAAACAATGAACGGGTTAGATTGGTATTACCGCAACTATTGATGCATAGTAATTGCTGCCCCCCACTTCCAACATTTGCTCACATCACATCCTCAATATGCTATATATACTCACTAGCATACCAGTGCAATTTCTATTTTCACCTTAAATGGACCGACAACCAAAATTAATTCAGACACACAATATAGAGAAAATACATTTAGTATGTTATAGTAACACTAGTTAACGATTTAGTTACTAAACTACATAATTTAATAATTGAAGTATCAAATTATACGAAATTTCGTCCAATTAACAGACTAACATAAATCGACGAGATTGTATTAAGTATATCTCACATCTGGTGATCTATTTTTATTTTTTTTTACGTATGTTGATAGAATTATACTCAACATTTGTTAGACAAGACAGTGTGGATGCAATTTCATCATTTTGTTTTACGTTATGACCTTAATTGTGACAAATTTCGTAGTTTGGTATCTCAATTGTTAAAATTGATAATAGAATACCTAAATCGTTAAAGACCGACAGTTCAGTACATTAAACCTATTTTTTACCACATATTTAAATAAAGCATGCTATCAAAGGTGTACAGTGTACTATATGATTTGGGAATGAAAAAAACCTTAATTAACCTTAATTAACCGGAAAAAATTAAGGAATGCCATAGACATTGGTTTATGATATTTGGTATGTGGTTTAAAATCTCTATTGTAGCATTTTATTAGGTTAATAGTGTTTCCTTTAGTCAAGTAATTAAAGACATACTTTTGCTAATGGTATAGTGTTTCCGACGAGATCTCTGGTGACAAGTGCATATAAGTATATAATTTATATAAGAATAATATTATTATATTACAGTATTTTTTATTAATTACACAATATTTGGGATTACTAATGCAGTATTTTGGGGACACATAAATTTCCATTTATGTGTATGATTCAAATTACCAAGTGTATAACCGAATTGAAGTGCATAGTTGGTGATTTTGTATTTGGAATTTGGTAGTTTACGTCAAATTTTGTAGTTTTTTTGGAATTTGGCAGAATATTTTCAATTTTAGCATTTTTTTTTCCGAATCCGCTAGTATTGACTTAAATGAAATAAAGATCGTGAAATTTTCATTTTACTAAAATAATTTGGGTAAATTGTAATTAAATGAAAATTTCCCACTTTCCACTTGACTCACTAAGATATTTCTTTCTAGCAATTGTTGATGTACATTTTCACCATAACCATTTTAAGTCTAATAAAAGTTCTTGTTACATCCCAAGAGTAATTAACAAGATAAGATATATTTTCGGTATTTATAAACTTATACTCCATCCGTTCTCATTTAATTGTTCACTACAAAACTACGTGTAATTTTGACCGGCTTATAACTTGTATAAAAATTATCGAAATTAATTTTTTTTAAATCTAATCATAAAATTTAATATTTGAACTATATGATCAACTTTTGAAAATTTTCATTACGACAATTTTGATACAAGTTATTGATCGGTCAAAATTATACGTAGTTTCGTAATGAACAGTTAGATAATAACGTGTAAGGTACCGATTAATTCATAGATTTGTCCTGGTTCCAGTAAAGGTGATCAATAAGTACAAAATTGTATCCTCTACTTAAAAAACATGTGAATATGAAAGTAGACATAGCAATCAAGTTTATTTTACAACTCATTGATGGTTACATCTTTACAGAGAAATAAAAAGGAGGTACATTAGTTTGTTCAAGTGTCGCTGTTTCTGACAAGTGATAACGCAATGCGACAAAAACAAATTAATTTGACAAAAAATATACTGTATACAATAAAATTTTACATGTGCCGGATTCAAATGGTTAATTGTTTATAGTTTATAATACACTTACATAATATATAGTTTAATTTAATGAATGAAATAAAAAGCAATATAATTATTTAGCTAGATTACTTCATGTTATATTCATCACATTAAAATAATTTTTTTAATATAATTTCAATATAAATTATGATTTTGTAAATTAAAAAATAACTTTACAATATAATAAAAATCTAAATAAAGTTATAAAAACTTAGTTGAAATTACGCTAAACTTAAATGTTAATTAAAAATAATAAAAAAAGGTAATGATATTTTATTTGACGGAACATTGTCACATGAATAAAAAATACAAAAAACATCAATTAATCTAAACCATTGAATTGCGTTTATCTCATCCGTTTGATTGAACTCTAAATGATGTGAGTGCATAATAAACTTTAAATAATTTGAATCCGGCTAAAACTACAACTTAGAAAGGTACTTTTTTTTTTTGACTGTAAAACATTTTAAAATAAAAGAATAATGAAGTAACAAATAAAATTAAACGTACGTTACTACTCACCTTGCCTTGCCTCCATATTGTACTTTGTAAAGGTGGGACTTTTCCACGTAAAACATTTTCAACTGGAAACCAAACCATTCGGTATTTTAAATAAAAAAGATAAACCTAAACCGAAGTATATATTCGTTTTTGATTTGGATTTACATTTATACATTTTTTAAAGATCGAAAATGACCGAACCGTACGAAAAACAAGAAAAATCATATACGGTGTTTTTACATTAACTTGCTACATATTTATTCATAAACTAGCTAGTTTTTATGAACATATACATAATCGGCAATTAAAAATGTTAGTTGTTATTTGTATCTAGTCATCTATATATTATATAATCAATATGATTTATAAATGACACTATTCTTGTAGTTTTGCCTGATCATAATTTGATTTTGTTTATTAATTTTCGTATTTAGAGCTCTTGAGATAACAATGACTATAGTGTGCTTCATTACTATTTACTAACTTATACAAATGGTATAACCAAGAGGTTCTCAGACACTTTTTTTAAGAAATATATAGTTTTTTTCTTTACGAAACAAATTTTCAATCAAAAGCTTAATCATTAAACGGAGCATCTTTATAAAATATAAATTAAAACATGGTACTATTACTATAACAATCAATTGGAATATGCAACTTGGGATAGATATGGTAAAATAATTGATGAAAATTCAGATGATATTAATACTTCATATAATTTTGATTTAATTTTGTATATTTTTAATTTCAGAATACAGGACAAAAATATTGAGAGAAAAATTATATTTTACAAAATCAATAATATGGCGATTAGCATTTTATACACCAATATGAATGTACTTGCAAAATTTAGATATATAAGTTAGCATTTACTAATACACTATAAGTTAGCATTTGCCTTGATAAAAGCTTTTTCGTGGTCCTTTTGTACAAAACACCAGATTATGATAGATTATTCTTTGGAGTATTGGCTTCATTTCCGTACCTAGATTTGTACCATTGTAAAAATTACATTCATTTCATCTCAATATACTAATTATCAAACATTACTTCATCTAATTTTTAAAATTATTTTTACATCCCAAACAAAACAAATATAAAAAGCCAAATATAATATATATGTAACCCTATTTAAAACTATCATAAACTTAAATATTAATTAAAAATATAATTTGTTTAAATAATTTTAATAATTTTATTTGACGATTCAACAAAATAAAAACTCAAATAATATTATAGAATCCTATCCGAGACTAACCTAAAATTAAATATTAATTAAAAATATTAAATATATGTTCGAATAGCAGACTGTTAAATTTCGGAATGAAAATAAAATTATAAATATACATTGAAAACTGATGTGTTGAGAGTATGTACGAGCCTATATGACTCGGTAGTATTAATAAGATATAGGGTATACACATTCCTCATTTTAGATGTTTAAGATTTTGTCTTTTCCGATGACAATTTTGCTTATTTTGGACAGAAACAAGGGGTATGGACCAATTACATTTAATGATAAAGCAGGAGAAAATTCGAGAAATGATTTTAGTTTTGGGCACCAAAAATATCGCAATCTTTGTCAGCATGAAAGGAAGCAGCCTAAGAAGAAGATGTGCACATACTACACTTAATGCGAAATGATTTAGTTTTTTCTCTTTCTATCTTAAAATCTTAGATGAATGAAGATACGATGTGCACCGTAATTCAAATCTTTTATCTTATATTCTCTTACTTATTTCGTTTTCCTTTTATTATTTTTACTCAAATTTTAAATTTTCACAACTTGTTCCACAAATTTATAACCTTTTATATTATATTGTAATCAAATTTTAAAACATTTGGACATAATATTGTTTTAGATAATTTTTCTAATATTTAATGTTTAATTTAAACTAATTTATACATTTATTTCAAAATAAATTGCGTATGGATTTTTTCTTTTAAAAATAATTATTGTAATGTATTGATATATGTGTTATACTAATTAGTAATTGTACAACTTTTTTTAAGTTTTTTAGAATTTTTTTTTGAATAAAATAAAAAATGATAAACGGAAGTTATAAAGAATATGTGTAGAACGTTTGGACTCGTCTATTTTGCGTAATGAGCATAATAATAGGCTAATAGCAATAGTTAATGTTTACAACTTGCAGGTTAAGCCTCGGTATAATGAAATTGGATAACTGATACCACACGTTAATTACTCTATATGAGGAAGGAAATGACGATGCAAAATTTGGGAGCATTTCATTATCGTTCAAAAGCTATAATTTCTAAAAAAGAAGCATGAAATGTACTATACTATTGAATCTTTAAAATTTCGTCTAGATTGTTTACAAATTTACTTAATGCAATATGGTATTAACACCTGAGAAAATTAGCTGCTTGAACAAATTCCAATATTTCAATCTCTTTCCAAAAGTAATACGTTTAGAAATGGACGGAACCACAATCTTTAAAGGGATTGGCCGAAACGTTAATTTTGATACACGAGGGGATTAAACAATAATTACTGAAGATTCTAATGGAATTATACATACATACAAAAATTTAAATATTTTAGCAAATTTTATCAAAACAAGAGGGGATGCATGCCCTCGACCGCCTCCACTTAGTTTCTTCCGTGCATTTAGATGAAGTCTTACATAGTTATAAACTTTCAATTCCATTTGAAGCCAATTCCGTTAGAGGTATGTTCAAAGGACAAAAACTATCAAGTTTTGTTTTTGGTATTATCAAGATGATTTTACATTTCCTAAATTATGGACATCGCTGAGTCGTTCTTCATTCATATAGTTCAATATTAGGCGTAGAATTGTACATTATTAACCCAATTAATCTCAACTATCCTAATGGATCCGATTACGAGGGAATTAGAGCGTGACTAATCCTGATCTGTGGTCCTTGCCAACCCGAGTGTGAGTTCCAGATCCGGGAATTCATCAATTGGGCTAATTACTGGTAAAGAGTTCATTTTCCGGCTAGGAAACGGGCCAAACAGCCCAGCAACCATGGCTTGGTCAGGAGATGGTGGTTTGGAGTAATTTTTACTTTCTTGGTTATTTGGATGATTTTCTTCAATGTATGAGCTTCTTAGCTTTGTAGTAGCAGTAGAGTTGTTAAGTTGATGGTCAGCCATTTTCTCACTTGCAACCTGCCATGTATTCCATGATATATTCATTTAGTGATAATTAGTATTAACAATTAACACAGTGAAAAAACATTATTATAAGTAAGAAATCTAATGTACATTTAGTTAAATGTTTTAGAAACATAAACACAATTAGGACTTGGGAGTTATAAGGACACCTTTCAATAGAAGTTCCAAGATATTGCCCTTAAAAGCGCTAAACTTTTGGTACCGAGTGCCGAATACTACATTAGGAAATCATTATTTTGTGACCATAATATCCATCCGGGAAGAAATCACAAGTTATGTTAAAGTTTATGAAGACAACTATCGAGCCCAAAACATATGCAGACAAATGCAGTATCACTAAAAAAAACGGCTTCTCCCTTCAGGTCAGTCACTTCCATTTCAAGATGGAAACCTTAATTTCCATATGATGCATCCGTAAAGTATCCCCCCTGAAATTTAGTAGAGCCATTGCTACATCTAAAAGTGAAGAAAACTAGTACTTTAAATATAAGCAGTGCATTCACATGATTTACCATGTCAAAGAGGCTTGATCGACGCTTTTTGTTGTTGAGTGTAGCTTGTCGGAGAAAATACTTTTGAGCATGACTAGCAACCTGAGTTGGAGTTCTCGTGGGGACAAAATTTCTCGCGATTCCTCTCCAATCTCCCTTGCCTAGCTTCTCTAAGCCTGCCAAAAACGCCTTGTGTTCTTCCCCCGACCACGGTACACCTAGGTTAACATAATATTCTATATCAATATATATTGCTATAAATAAAAAGGCAAACAAGCAAAGAATCTTGTAAATAAATTATGTAAAGTTAAAGCAATGACGTTGAAGTATGAATAAAAAGAATTATGTTAATCAAACACTAACTGTAATAATAACTTTGCCTGTTTTTGTAAGTAAGAACTCAATGAAACCAAAAGGACAAACCCCAAAACTTACAACGAAGCCAAAAAGAGACTAGGATCTCAAATAAATAAATAAAAGGCAGAAAACTAGTCACAAAACGACATCAAGATTACATACTCACAAAATCTTTTGTGGGTTTGGCACTACTAATTATTACAAGTGGGCATTCAAGACCAATCAAATAAAGTATTAATTGACATATTATCTTCGTTACAATTTTAAAAATTAGGAAAATATATCAATTCTGAAATAATTTATTGGAATGAATACTTTTCACTTACGGATCGAGTTTTTTTTTACAAAAGTTAGTGACACTAGCTTAAATTTTATTTTTATCAATTCAGATGAGTTACAAAGATAAATCAAAAAGTCCTCTTGACAACTAGACATTAATGGTCAACTAATTTTTCCTAGAATTAAAAGCACTCAGGAATGTTGTTTACCTTTTCTCCTTTCCTGAGGATGGCCTAAGAGACCATCAGAAAGATAATCAATAGAAATCTTCTCCGAATTTTCACCGATAGAAACTATCGAATTAGATAACGAAGAACAAGGCGATGTTGAGGAGGCCGGAGATAAAGAAGCCAAGCAATCCATGCTAAAATTCTTCTTCATAGCATATGAAGTACAAGAATCAAAAGATGATGAGTGTAAATCTAGTTGAACTCCAAATAGCCTTAGTTTACTAACAACATTAGAACACAATTTGTGATTGGTACAAGTCCTTGAGTTATGCCCTATGTTTCCACAATGTGAGCACTTTCTTCCCATTTTAACCAAACAGACTTTATTTACAATGACCAATGAATCAGCCTAAAAGTGCACTAGAAAATATATAGAGATAGAGAGAGACTATGTTTGGTGGTATATATGGTGAAGTTTGAGGTAGGTTTTTTTGGAAAGTAGATGCACACCAAGAGTAGATGATTGGGTGTTGAAAGTCTTTTGATTGGTTATTTCTCCAAGTTGAGTTTCCTTTTAACAGAGAAAGGTAATTTTGTACCAAGAAAGTATACTCCATTTAGGCCTTAAATAATTAGCATATTCAAAAAGATTTATCCCATAGTGGATGTAGTTTTCAACTTTAATTTGTGTTATAGCAATGGAAATGGGACCATCCAAGATGTACGGGTTACATTCATTCATATGCAGCCAATAGTTGCATTGGCTTAAGTTTTAACAGCTTACTCAAGAGGGTCAATATATATGCCATTGTTAAATATTTACTAATTATAATACGTATATACATATGCATATCTATATTTATACCCTGAACCAGGGGAAGCTAAGTGGGGACGATCGGGTGCCACGGCACCTCCTATAATTTTAGAAATCCCAAGTGACGCAATATTTTTTGTAGTACAATTTCTTTTTAGGTGTAGATTTGGCACCCCCATAAAAATATGTTACTTGTACATATATTTTGGCACCCCCCATTTACACATCCTGGTTTCGCCCCTGCCCTGAACCAAAATGTATTTCGGTCTTTCGGGTATGGTTTTGTTCAAGTTCCTTTCATATTTCTGCATGTAGCATTTTGTTTTCCCGGTCGGTGATCAGGGATGGGTTCAAAATAGACCTGAACCTGAACCGGATATACTGTTTTAGTCCGATTAGGGTTCATTTGTCTCCATTAATAGGCATATATATTGAAAAGGGCTGCATTTAGGTCCAGATTTAAGTCGAATTTAATCGAGTTTTTATCTTTCTCCTATCCTTTCCATAATTTGAAAGTTGATTTTTAATCAACTAACAAGTTCACGGAAAGTTCACTAAAACCCCCTTTTACTTGTCTCCAAATTAGTGATAGGAAGGAACTATGACACCACGTCAGACTGAAAATTATATTTAAAAATATATATACAGTGGAGTGTTCAAGAAACACTTTTGTACATATTTTTGTAGACACTTTTATGTAAAAACGTCAAATGAAGATTTAATTAATACAAATTTTCACGGTCTCATAACGGAAAGACAAATATGCGTTTTGTTTTTTTTTTCGAGATGTATAATTGCATGTATTGAATTTTTAAATTTTACCTTAATATCCAAAACATGCAATTATGCATCTCGAAAAAAAAATAAGACGCATATTTGGCTTATTGTCGTGAAATCATGGAGATTTACAATAATTAAGTATTGATTTGGAGCATTTTTGCATAAAAATGTTTATAAAATTGTCTATTGAACTCTCCCTATATAGATATATATATATATATGCAATTTGTTTTTGTTTTTTAATTAAAACTAATGATTTGGTACCCGTTCCCCATAACACTATTTACTCGTGCCCTCTGGTTTCTCCCCTGATTTTGAATATGGACACTTTGTTTGGAAATTGAATTACCTTTAGTTGGCCAGCTTAAAATCGTTTTTCTCCATACCTTTGTTCTAAAAATTTCTTTTGTACCTAACCTCCTGGTACTACTTTTCTGGCCCTTAATAAATTAAATTGCTCTCATTTTTGGAGTATATTTTAGCGAGTTACACGCTAAGTCAACAAAGTAACCTTGCAAGAGTTTAAATATTCCAACTGTGGCAAATGATCTCCGAGATCATAACCCCAAAAATTGCTGGTCAATACCTACCATTAATACAGTAATTAACATTAGACAAATAAAATATCCATATGATGTACTTAATTAAATGGACAACTAACTAACAAAATTTGATTGGTTTTCGTTTATGGTGATATTCTAATAACCCATCCTTCGGTATTGGCTGAAATTGCTTTGTCTGTTACTATAAGCTAAAGTCAGATTGGCAAATTAAAAAACACAACTTTATAAGGAGACAATAACAATACAAAGCCCTAAATTTCAACATATATTACTTACAAACAGCAATGTATGAAACGATACCCCCCACGACTATTATACAACCGTATGTGCATTGCTTCATTCGGGTACATACCAGCCCGTAAGCCATAGTAGCTCAAAATTTGCAAAAAGATTGATCATAGTGCCTAGTCGCTCAACCGTCATGTCTAACCTTATTCGTAACATTCATAACTTTATAGTTTGCAAGAGACAAGAAAACGATCTACAAAAAGACCATCTCATCTAGCACACAGAGGAGTCACAAATTTTCATGTCCTTAGATTGGACGCTATCAACTTTACTAGAAGTGTACAAATTTAGAATTTTCTTGGGTAATTTAACGTACTAATCAGTTATCACTGTTAATGATATGTTGGTTGAGAATTTGCTAATTTCTTAATATATGCTAGTTTAAGAGTGTTACACGCTAAGTCAACAAAGTAACCTTGGTGATTTAGTGTGTAACTCTATTTTACACCCTCAAGTATATATATGTGCCAGTCTTTCGATGCATCTTTTTTTACTTTATCCTCATGTTAATGCTATGATGCCATTTTCGGTTTTGTTGTTATTCTTTTTTCTCAGCCAATGATGGTAAATTAGATACTGTTGACATTAGTAATTTAGTATCAGCAAACTAGCTAGTTCATTTGCTATGAAGAAATAATTGTTTATTCTCACCCACGCATACAACAAATTTGAATATTCTTGAATATAATTATTATATATAACATTTTAAATCAACAGTGCTGATGATGGATTTTCTCTATTTACTTTAATTTGTCCAAATTAGTTAATTAGCATCATAAACCATGAGGATAAACAAAAGGAGCTCAAAGAAGAATAGTTGGAGAGACTAATGTACACTGCTTTGTAAATCCATTATCCATTCATATATTGCACACTTTTGAAAACCAAGTGGAAGATTTTATTCAGTGATTATCTTTAGATGATTACTAAACATATTAAGATTTGATTATTCAGTTTGGCTTCAAGTTAAAAAGGATAACAGAAAAAAGAAGGATAAGATATTATTAACCTTATTTGACTTACTAATAGATAGCAAAGTTGGCATCTACATTCTCTACAGCCTACAGTAGTCCACAAGATAACATAAACTCTAAGCACCTATTAAATCTTTAGCAACCAAATTTGAAATTTAGTTTAAATTTGCAACAATGGTGGCTCAAAAGTTGGATGGAAGTCATTTTGATGGTGTTGTATTGTCCTTGGTGTAATTTTGATTAACGACGTTTATATATATTCCACAGAAAACTAAAGACAATCATACTCGAGGCGCTTGAGTATTCTATATAAAAGAAAAAACTTCCATATAGTATGTAAGGCGCTTAAACGTTGATTTTGAAGATTTTAAATAAGATACATTGAATTTTTTTTTATTTTTGTCCTCAAAATTCAACAAAATGGAAGGAGTTATGGCACAACTATCTCTACGTACTTCATTTACTACACAGGAGTCCTTCTCTAGCTTATATATTTCCTACTCTTATATAGGAAATTGCAGAAAGAAATTTACAAGATAATTTAATGTCATGTATGTAAGGGTAAGGGTGAACAAAAAATAGCTGGTTTGAGTTTGGTTACGTTTCCAAATGATTCAGGGAGATCTCTCCAGGCTCAATTTTCTGAATCTAGTCTAAAACCGTAAATTGTAGTTACAATTCGTAACTAACATTTACGAGTTTGGCAGAAAGGACTTTTTATGTATTTTTTAAATAAAAGTAAATTATTATTTTTAGAAAATATAAAAATTTCTTCTTCATGTTACAAAGTAGATTTAGAAATTAACCTCCTAAGTTTTTGGCATTTGCTAAACTATAAGATTCACTAAATTGATACTATCCAAAAAAAAAGAAGTTGTTAAATTGGGATATGCTACCAATGCGTTGCATCTCTTGAACTGTCACAAATGCCCAATAATCTTTGGGCCTAAATTTAGCATGAACCTAGTAGCCTGGACGTTTTTTTTTTTTTTTTTTTACAACAAATGCCTTTTTTAGGTGTACTAATATATTTTATATACCTAGATGAAAATTCTGTAAAACACGTCCCATTTGTATTTAATTTTGAATAGTCCGAAGGTGGGAGAAGCCAATAAGGTAATCAAATAAGTGTATGTTTCTGTTTCCTTTGAGCTGAATCTTAATACTCCGTATTATATATAAAAGCTGAACTTTTAGAAAAAGAACTGTCTTGAAAATGGATGATGTAAATTTAGTCTAATTTAAGTCGTCTTAATATTGCTGAAATGTTGTTGGACAACTGAACTTAGTAATTATACACACTTTCATGATCTTCGATCGTACTTTCGTAGCTCTTTCATAGGTTTATTTTTTTATATATTGGTAGGTGTAAAAGTTGAGGTTCCATTAGTGACAATTCATCTGTCAGATGTACTGTACACGCTAGAGATTAAGGAATTACAACTTTTGAACTATTTAAACATGCATGTTTCAAAAAAAAAAAAAACATGTTTCAAGATTAGGTTTAATTGATATTACCAGTTTACCAAACAAGTATGTATATTTTTTTTGAAACCTAAAAACAGATAGACAGAAAAAATGAAAGAATGAAAATAGGATGCGATCAACGTGGACAACTTAATTATTCTGAATTTAACTTAGTATATGTGTCGACAGGGTGATGGCTTAAGAATATTGAGTTGGTTTGAGACTGATATACATTTCTCAGGTTCATATCAAACGCATAAATTATATAGATTTCTTCCAATATTACACATACATTTAGTCAAACTTATTCTACTAATTTAGTTTGTCAAATGCAAGATGGAGTAGACAAGTACGTAGTAGCTCGATATTAGATTTGTTGATCAAGTATATATATGATAAAATAAAACGTAACAAAGAAGTCCTATATGATAAAATAAAGGTTAAGAATAGATTTAACATTTTCCATGCATGTTCTTGGTTTTTTATTCATTTACTGCAAGGCATAGACGTGATCCATAAAATTCCACATATGTTTTGTCACTTATTATAATATATACTTACGATTCGTCACAATAAAATGGCCTAGTTTCATGTCCATTATGCATAATAATTCACAATTTTTTTTAAGATGGAAGGAGTATGTCAACTAGTGTTATAAAGTTGGATCAATACTTAAAAAAATACAGTAGGGTTGGTGATTTGGGGATTGTTGATTATTCAGTTGTTTAGTTGCACACCTTTTAGCATATAATTGGCTTCTTTTAAAAAATGAGTTAACTAAATTATTCTAGTTTAGAACTTCTATCTATTGGAGGCAGAAAAAAACTATTATCAGCAAATACGTTGAATATCATCCCAAGGGATGCTAAGGAATCGTTTAGTTGATTCGGTCTTAAGAGAAAAAATAACTAGGTTTTCATCTGGCTCAAAACTTTCGACTTAAGACAAACTGTCAAGTCCTGTTTCGGTTTTAAACGCCGCTTAATGAGAAAAATTATAACACTTCCTTCAATTTTGGAATAGCACTCGCCTAATGTTGATGGATGCATGAAATTATAAAAGGTGTTGAATTTACATAAAATATAGCACACTATCAAATGGAAAGAGAGGTGTTAAAATACATGACAAATAATTTATCTTTTACGATTACGGGGATGTATACACGAAATTCACAATTCAGGTTCCGGTTGTTTGTTATTAAAGAAACTTTTATAGACGATCATAGATGGCCATTGGCTAATATTTTCTCCATCGATCTACATCACTGCAGCATTTTAAAGTGGTTGGAATTAGATTATTTTGAATGATCTCTTACAAATTGATCAGTATCTTTTAACATTTTCCCAGAGTTCCAATGTCAAGCTCACACGTACGTGATTGTCAGCAAGATGTATCGTTGGCAAAGAGCTGGAATTCTTATAGAAAACACAAAATTATTTAAAACCTTCACATCAACAATTATTTGAATTTACCTTATTAATAAGATTTAGAGCAGAGT
This sequence comes from Primula veris, assembly GCA_963682055.1. Lineage (NCBI taxonomy): Eukaryota > Viridiplantae > Streptophyta > Magnoliopsida > Ericales > Primulaceae > Primula > Primula veris. The sequence continues at coordinate 5,082,255 of OY821744.1, read as the reverse complement.
TTGTAACTAATAAGAACACCAATATAAAAGAAAAAATTATTTAGCCAATAGAAGTATTTCGTCAAAATAATTCTTTAACCATATCAACTTGTCAAATGCATAACGAAATATATATTCATTGCTATATATTATGCGTTAGGTTTTTATCTTTTTGATAAGTCAATAATTCAGGAGTTCAATTTTTTTTTATCACACAGTACTTCTAAAGCAATAATTGAAGGTATGAATGACTTCAAATTATAATCTTAAAATGGCGATCTTGGACCATTAGGGTGTACTTATAGGAGTATTGGAGCAAAAGTAGGGACATTTATCTATATTCGTTTGCGGCATTTTTTTAAATTCTTTTAATAAATCCATAATTTAACTATTCAAGTATAACAATGTATCAACATAGGAGTACATATATAAATACTTATGCAGCAATGATATATTGAAAGGCATGAATAACATAAAATATATTCTCAAAAAGTGATTGTAGCAATATTTTTGAAAAAAATAAGATTCTCTCTAAACTAATGTTAGTAATAAATGAAACATTACTTTCAAGGGCAACGGGTTATTTGAATAATAAATTTTCATTTGGAAAAAAAAAACATCTTACCTATTAATTAATTAATTGATAAGCTAGCTATTTTTTGAAATTTTCTTTATAATACCTGATTACAATTCGAGCTAGTTGGGGTGATGCCATGAATTACGAATTTATTTGGAATGCTGTATTTACATACAAAAATAATGCCAAGGTAAAAAAATATAATTATAATAGGTCCTCAAGTCATTTCTCTCAACAAGTTATAGTGAAAAAAATAAAAAGAAAAACTACAAGTATTATGGAGTATAGTAATAAATATAGGTTAATTATGAGTTGTGATCATGCGCATCAGTATTCCCTTATATTTAGAGATATTGTATCAAAAATTGGGTTGCATCAATTATATCATGTGTTCCCCTGTTTTTATATTAAGAAGGTGATTTCTGTTAATGCTTCATTTACTTATAAATTTATAATATTAAAATAAAAATACTCTCTCATACTTTAGGTCATTTTCAAATATTTGCAAGTGTAAACTGATAATAAAAAAGTTAATAAAATAGATAAGTTAATAAATAAAAAATATGAGGTAAGTGATAGGAAAACTGATATATTGAAATATGGTAAAATGAGTTGTTAAAGAAAATAAATTATGTATTTCACCTCAAATTAAACGAGAATGATGAAAAAATTGATATGAACCCGGTGATCACTAGCGTAATTGTGTTGGTGTATACAGGAAAGTAACTAGATATGGACAGTCGGGGTCTGTAACCTCTACTTGAAAAAAATTGATGAAAAAATAGATTTTTTCTATGTATTTTGACAAAAATCTTAAACTTTTAGTGTTTCATCCTCAAATTCTGTAAAATAACTTCATTTAAAGTATAGTTTTTTTTAATAAAAAATCAGGCCCAAATTTTATAATTCTGATTCCGCCACCATAGGTATCATTTGATCATTAGAGCGTCAAAATTGGTCTTTATAAGTTCCCATTTAGTGTCAATAATTAGGTAGAGTGTAAATTTGTTGCTACATTGGACTTTATAAGGAGGAGCTCATTTGTATGAGGTCACATCTCAATAAAAAAAAATGTTCATAGGTCACTATTCTTATAAGATTTTTAATTGTAGATCAGCTTATAAGTGATAAAAAAAATATTATTGTCGTAATTTTTTGATAATTTTTTTTTACTTAATAATTAAAATAAACCATAAAAAAATAGTTTTTAAGTTATTTTTTTACACTTTGATATCTTTCTCGTGTAAAGTATAATATCCTTTTTAAGTTTAAAAATAATTTTTAACCTATTTTTTACATTTTAATATATTTTCCGTATATATTATAAATTATTTTTTAAGTTTAAAAACAGTTTTTAATTTTTTTTTTATTAAGTCGGGTGAATAGAACTTAAAAAAGTTTCGGCCCCGTGTTTAAAAAAATTATAAAAGATAATCTATGACTAATATTCTACTTGATAAGGAATGCCACATCAGTACACTAATACATCCATTAGCAATTCATCCCCATTTGTTTTACTTTACTGCTTCCTTTAATATGTTGGGGGTTATTTTTCTCTTTTACTATTGTTTTTGGTGTTGTCTCTGGAGTCCATCTTTTTCCTAATAATTATTTCATAATTATGTATATGTGAGTATATTTTGTATATGACAGGAAAAAAAATTGATGAATATTTTTTGCAAGCGTTTCTTAAAATTGTATTTTATTATAAATTAAATTTTCAAACATCTCAATTCTCATTTTCACCAATTCACTAGAGATTGATTTTTTCGATTTTAGATATAATCATTATAATCAATATTTTGTTTAATGTATATTGTAATAAACCTTAAAATGGGTTTTTATAGCCGGTTTGAATATTTTGTGACCATCAATAATAATATAATAGTTTAAATAAAATATTATAAAATAATATTGCTAACTACAAGTAACAACTCCAACGCTGCCGTTTCTATTTTTGAAGTAATAGCAGTTCTGAATTCATATATTAACACTTATCTACTTTATCTTGGAATTGTGTTTTAAGTAAAATAATGGGTTTGTGACGCAAACTGAGTTTGTTTAGTTAGAAGCAAAGATTTAGTTGTATTGTATTTTTCAATGTTGCTTCTTTCATTTCACGAGAAAACATGATATGGCTCGTAGTAGTTTGTGGTAAGCTGGTTTTTTCTTTTAATTTTTTTTTTTCACTTTGTTGATCCAATTAAGTTGGTCACGTTCCATTTTATATTAATAAAGTTGTGTTTTAATTAAAAAAAAAAACAAAAGTAACATCTCCAATGGGCATAAAAATACTAGCCAAATTTATTATGTATGTGTGGCATATGGAGGCCAACTTTTTGTTTATGTGTCGGCTTCTTCTATTTTAGACATTTACAGTACTTATTGTGAAGATTTATGTTCACTAAATGGGGTACAACGTTATTATTTCCTGCTGTCCAACAGGGACCGAATATTTTAAAATCAACTGAGATTAATGCCACTTAAAGGGTCTTAATGTGCTAACTTCTGCTAATGTTAACCTAATCTTGTATCTCATAAGTATAGCAATAATTGATTCAACTTTTACAACTGGAAAAAGAAATTGAGGCACCAGATTATCAATAATGCTAATGAGCCAGATAAATTCAACCAAACTCTCAACACATCAGTCTTTAATGTAAATTTAGAATTTTATTTTCATCTAAAATTTAAGAGTATGCTATTCGGCCATATAATATTTTTAATTAATATTTAAGTTTAGAGTAGTCTCAAATATGGTTCTATAATATTATATTTGAGTTTTTATTTTGTTGAATCATCAAATAAAATATATTAAAATCATTAAAATTTTAAATATTTTTAATTAATATTTAAGTTTATGGTAGTCTCAATTAGGGTTCTATAAATATTATATTTGAGCTTTTATTTTGTTGAATACTAAAATAAAATATATTAAAATCATTAAAATTTTAAATATTTTTAATTAATATTTAAGTTTAGGGTATTCTTAACTAGGGTTACATAAATATTATATTTGAGGTTTTATTTTTGTTTTGGTTGGATGTCGAAAGAATTCTAAAAATTACATAAAAGACTGTCTTTTAAAAATTCTGGTTGAAACAGTATAGCTCTATAGCGTTACTACCACATTATTATATTGTGTCCTTAGTAAAAAAAAGAATTATGAAGCTTCCATTTAAGATCTTCGAGGAAGATACATTCTATCTACTAACTTTCCAAAATCTCTCCTTACGTCAATATAAGATACGCATTTAGTCATTAGTGAGGTTAAGTGTGCTTAAGGGGTAGTTCAACCTAATGCTGAGAATCTGGATATATATATATATATATATATTGCCATTAATTAATTTTCAACTAATTCAAAATTGAAACTTTTACAACTTTACCACTACAATGATGGTTTCTTCAATTTTACGTACTTTTGCCCCTAACAAAAATTATTTTAATCATAAATGTCTTATTTAACTCTACGTTTTTCTTTTCATTTAACCTGCATATAAAGAAAATTTTGTCGATGGAAAACGTTATCGAGGAAATCCAGCTTCGGATCTCAGTATCTTTGAATAATTTGAAATGTAATATATATAAGTTAGACACTTACCAAGCCAATTGCTAAGCTCGTCTGACTATGGGTGATGTATGAATTATTAGTATTAAACAAAGTTCATCTCATATCGGTTCCTAAGACAATTGCTTTCAATATATCTTTATACAGTAATTTTATTATACTGTATTTCTTTCTTGCTGTCTCATTTCATGACATGGGAGCTCTTCGATTGGAAGTAAACATAAAATCTTGCTCTTCAAACTTCAAATTTTGATCCATGGTTTTGGCCACTTCACGAAAACTCTAAATTCATATTGATTAATTAACGGTAACGGGAAAATGTACATAATTAACAACTTAGGCACTGTTTGATTGTCAATGGAATTGAACTCTAAAGGATGTGGGCTTTGATTTGTTGTGCTTGATTGTCTAAATAAGAATAACATGGGACTACCAAATATTGGAATCATTTACACATATACCTAGCTAGATGAAGTGGTATTAATCAATGGGATTGATAATCAAGGCTAATCCTCCTTTTTTATTGACTCATAGTCTTGAAACTAATAATATTGCAACCAAACCAGGCGTTAATTAGTCTTACTGGTAATTGAATGTTCAATCATTTGGTCAAATGTAGTATCATTTTATAAAAACTGAAGATCAGTAAAAGAGCATTTAAATCTCAAGTTGGTAAACTGAAATTGTAAGATATTCTGAGAGAGCCAAGACAATATAATTTTTTTAATAGTATTATTTAAGTTATCAAAATTGGGACCCACAGATCTTCACTATTGTCTCAACTTAGTTCTCAAATCAGAATCTTAATCTCGAGCAAATCAGTTATGCAGAATAACTAATAATTGCCGGTTTATGAGAAACTCAACTAACCACCCTAGCTAAATCTCCTCAAATATTTGCATCAAAGTATCTATGGGTATTCAATCATGATCGATCATGGGGGTGATTATGAAGATTTGGCTTCTATTATTAATTAGCAACAATATCAAACTCTATCGGGTCCAAAATGAAATAGAATTAATGCCATCAATAGTTTTTTTTTTTTTTCATCATGTGTTTATTCGGGTGCTACTTTCAAAGAAATAAATTTCCTAATGTATAATACTAGAGAATACTTCAAGGTCCCTTAATTATTCATAGAAGGTTTCCGTAACCACTACAAGAAAATTAACAGTTGGCAACAGAATATTCTGTTTGTATTTGAGCAATTCTGTTGCTGATCAGTGATCGGCAACAGATTAACAACATAAACTACTATGATACTGTTTGGCTTGTGGCTGATTTTTAGTAACACTTATGTTGTTACTAATTTTAATCAGCAACATAATTGTAACAAGTTTATTCTGTTACCACTTTTATGTATAATGCAACACATTTTGCAACACATCTGTAACACATACATATTGTTGCAAATCGGTTACAATTTTGAGCTAGATTATTTTATTATATAACTACTTGTAGCTACTCATGTCGGTATTGTATTACTATTTCTTTATTTTATTTTAAAAAAAAATTATAATGTACTGCTAAATTGTTACCAATATGTTGCTACATTCTTTTGGTGTAAGAAAAATATGTTGCTATTTTTTAGAAATCTAATAGACTCATTTAAATATAATAGTATTGTTGTAGAATATTATTGGCCATATTGAGCCTTACTCTATTGGGCCTATCTTGAGCTTTCCTAGCATATGTAACTCTACCATCTATTATATAAAGAGGGTCAGGGGTCTCTTGATGTATCTCTCTGTACAATCATATTAATGAAAACACTTCGTCTGTTGTTTCTCATACCTCTCTCTATATCTATACATATCTCTATATATATCTATAACGAGCTAATATGTCACACAACACGTTATCAGCACGAGTTTCAGTTTAGTCCTTTAATAATTAACATGCACAGTCAATAGTTTCAGCGAATTACAAAACAGTACTACTGTTTTCATTTTTTTTTACAGATTTAATCTCACAGATTAATACATGTTTTACAATTACATGATTTCCGATTTACAACCCGATTATATGTCTTTTACTGATTTTGTTTGTATAAAAATACAATTTTACAGTACACGATACATATTACATATCAATAGGTTTTTATAGACAGGTTGATCATGTTAGACGGTAAAAATAAAAAAAATCTATCATGCATAGGTTTTATTTTTTCAACAAATACATGCAGTTTGGGTTACTGTGTATGGTCTTATCAACAAATATGATTTTATAATCAACAATATATGTGTTACGATCGTGCTTTAGTTATCCATACAAGTAACAAACTCTAATACACATGTATTATATACTACGGTATATTTATCATGCTTTATTTATCCATAAAATAATACGTGCAATCACATATATGGAATAAATTAAGTTTTGAATTCGGTACCTTACGCACGGTATGTTGGTGAAGGTCGATATAGCAAAACCCTAAAAACCCGGATAAACCTCAAGGTTTATAAATATCCAAATCCGTTCGTTTACCCAAAATCTTCAATATCCGTGAGCGTATATCCTATTCTCCGCGAGCAAAGTGCTGATAACGTGTTGTGTGACATATTAGTTCGCACCTGTTTTGTGGTTGATCCCCTACTACTACCACAGTTACACTCTTTTTTCCTTCGATGAGAGATTTTCCCATTGAGTTTGTTCTGGCAAGGTTTTGATGAGGCACACTGTTTGTGGTTAGTTACTTACATAGTATTTTGGCATATATCATTCGGCTACACAGTTTTTCCTAGGTACCGGTTTTGTCCCACACTGGGTTTTCCGGCCCTAAGCTTTTTATGTGTTTAGCACTGCGAATGAACTCGACTCAGATCGACTGCATGAAGACGAAGAATTCAAGACGTCCAAAGGGGGAGTGTTGTAAGATTATTGGACTCTTGGACTTTTACTGATTGGGCCCAAGTGGGCTTGTAACCCTACCACTTTATCTATATAAAGAGCGCTAGGGGTCTTGTATTTTATTATTCATTCACATATTCATTCATAATAAAGATCATACTGTTCTCCCCTCTCTCTACTTCTGTCTCCCTAAATACCTAGCTAATAGTTGTATTACAACAACTGGAATATAGTCTTTCAGTTAATATTATTTATTCATTATCATCGGACGAATCTGATGAGCTCGCCAATAAAATTAATTCTTCTTCATCTTCGGCTAGATTGATTTGATAGCACGGTTCGGGATCAGTAGCATTCAATGGCCCAGGTCCAATAAATTCCGCATTTGTAATCCGATGTCCAATACTTTCGTCCTCTTGAAATGCTCAGTGTTTTCCGATTCGGCATTCGGTTGTTGAACAATGATCGGACTAGTTTTAACCTTGCAAACTGCCCACCAATATTTATCCTACTTGTTTATTTTCTTTTTTCTCATTCCCATTTCGTTATTTTCCCTTACCGACAATCTAGAATAAGGAATGTAACAAACTTGCATCGCATGCATAGCCAATATAAATGGCTCATACTTGGTGTACTTCGATTTTATGTTCACATCGACAAGATTGTACCGTTTATGAATTTTCTTTCCTTTTCGACTAGAATCAAACCATTTACACTTAAACAAAACCGTCTTTTTTATGGGTTGCCTTGGATACTCCAATTCAAGGATGTCAGTTAGAACACCGTAGTAGTCATTTGATGATGACTTATCAGAAAAGTCAGTGAAACTCTTAATGCAAACACCGCTATTTGATGTTAGTTTGTCACATCTGTATTTTAAAGTCTGAAATTTGTACTCATTGATAAAATAAAGGGGTAATTCCCTATAAGTATCTCATAGGTACCACTTTTTAATTATTTAGTTTATTTACTAAATTGTAATACAAACCAAAATATAATAGACATATTTTATCTTTGTACAAACCCAAAAAAATAGTTTTAAATTACAACAAAATAAAAAAAACACAAAAAATTATAAAAATTATAAAAATTACAAAAAAAATAAAAAAAAATAAAAAAAATAACAAAATATTATAAAAAAATCAAAAAAAAATCACAAAAAATTATAAAAAAATATAAAAATCACAAAAAATAAAAAAAAAATAAAAAAAATAAAAAAAAAATAATAAAAAATCACCAAAAATTATATAAAAATCACCAAAAATCACAAAAAATATATAAAAAATCACAAATTTTTTTAAAATTACAAAAAAAATATATTTTTTTTTGTCAATATAACACTTTATATACCGAAAAATCAAAAAAAAATATAAAAATGACAAAAACTTATAAAAAATCACGAAAATTTAAAAAAAAAAATCAAAAAATCAAAAAATCAAAAAAATCAAAAAAACGAAAAAATTATATAAAAATGAAAAAAAATGAAAAAAAATCACAAAAATCACAAAAAATCACAAAACATTATAAAAAAATCACAAAAATCACAAAAAATTATAAAAATTATAAAAATCACAAAAATCACAAAAAAAAAAAAGAATTCTAAAAAAATGAAAAAATCATAAACTTTTTAAAAAATTACAAAAATATACAATTCAGTCGAAAGTAAATATAGTTCAATAAAAGTGAGTATGCATATAGTTCAGCTAAAAGTGCATCTGGTTCAGCTGAAAGTATATCTGGTTCAGCTTAAAGTGCATCTAATTTAGTGAAAAGTACATATAGTTAAGTCAAAAGTGCATATAGTCTAATCGAAAATGAATATAATACAGTCGAAAGTGCATATAGTTCTGTTAAAAATGCATCTGATTCAACTAAAAGTGCATCTGGTTCAACTGAAAGTGCATATGATTCAGCTGAAAGTGCATATAGATCAGCTAAAAGTGTATCTAGTTCAGCTGAAAGTGCATATGGTTCAGACAAAAATGCATCTAGTTCAATAAAAGTGCATATCGTTCTGTAAAACCTGCATCTGGTTCAACTAAAAGTGCATCTGATTCAGCTGAAAGTGCATCTAGTACAGTCGAAAGTGCATAAAGTTCAATAAAAGTGATTTTTTTTGTGATTTTGTGATTTTTTTCAATTTTTTTTCACTTTTTTTCATTTTTTATAATTTTTTTAAAAATTTTGCGATTTTTTGTGATTTTTTGTGATTTTTTTCATTTTTTATGATTTTTTTATTTTCTTTGTGATTTTTTTTATTTATTTTCATTTATTTTGAGATTTTTTGCATTTTATTTAATTTTATGTATTTTTTTTCCATTTTTTATGAAATATGTGTATGGCGTTTTGGTAAATAAAGTAAATAATTAAAAAGTGGTACTTATAGAGAATATGAACTTATGGAGGTAGCTAGAAGTAATATAAGTTCAAAAGTGATATCTATTGGACATTATTTGTAAAATAAACAGCATATGATTGAACCCTCCGTAACGGGCATAGCACAAGAGAATAAATGAACTCATTGTTTTGTATATTGGACCGAGTCTTTGCATATTAAAAAAATAAGAGGGTTAGTATCAACATTAACAAAATAAGACCACATGTTACTAAGTAATAGAAAAAACTTACTACTCACATAATTTTCAAACTATTCAGGAAATTCGTCATCGACTTTGGCCGAAATTTCTTCATCCGTGTAAGCTAAGCTATTATCTAGCAAGTATTTGATGAAAATTTCTTCATCACATGTTACTGATTAATAGAAAAAACTTACAACTCACATAATTTCTTCATCACATGTTACTAAGTAATAGAACTTACTACTCACATAATTTTCAAACTATTCAGGAAATTCGTCATCGACTTTGGCCGAAATTTCTTCATCCGTGTAAGCTAAGCTATTATCTAGCAAATATTTGATGAAAATTTCTTCATCACATGTTACTGATTAATAGAAAAAACTTACAACTCACATAATTTCTTCATCACATGTTACTAAGTAATAGAAAAAACTTACTACTCACATAATTTTCAAACTATTCAGAAAATTCGTCATTGACTTTGGCCGAAATTTCTTCATCCGTGTAATCTAACCTATTATCTAGGAAGTATTTGATGAAAATTTCTTCATCACGTGTTACTAATTAATAGAAAAAACTTACAACTCACATAATTATAGCAACACATTTTTATGTTGCTAATTTGATGGTGAGGTCGTGTTACTAAATTGATCGTAATTTTGTTACAGATTTAGTTCAGGAAATTTGACAACTCTTTTAGTAACAAATTACAGTGTTGCTAACTTTAAGTTGCTATAAAGATGGTGATTCTGTTGCTAAATATTTTTCACAATTTATGTTGCCGTTTTGTTTGTATTCTGTTGTTAATCAGCAACAGAAATTGTTTCATTCTTTTTCGGTGTTGCTATCTGTGATATTTCTTGTAGTGAACATCTCAGGCCCAATAGGGAGTCACACGGCCGAATAACACGTGTGGCGACACGTGTTAGATAAAGCATAACTTAAACGCTTATAAAATACACACTAAAAACACTCAATTTATATATAACTTCATAAATAACAACCTTGTAATTCGTGTCTTTACAAATACTTAAAATCTTACAAGTTAAACATGATTCTAATCGTAGCGGGAATTTAATACAAGATTTTATGAGTTATGTCTGGTCCCGACTAACTTGATATCAACTCAAAATAACTTAATACCTGAAAACATTTTAAAAATGAGGGATAAGCGAAAAAAGTTTAGTGAGTGATAAACTTTGCAATATAATATAGAGTCCTCATTTTATCATTTTCTTCGAAAACCAATGCTCTTAACTTTAACAAAATTATCAAAGCATAGTGTAATATAAAACGTTTCTTAAAAAGTGATATTTTCTCGAACAAATAAACTATCAAATATTTTAAAAGGTGTGATCAGTACGATAATTATAATGAGAAATTAAGCTGCATTCACACTTTCTGAATCTATTTATTCTGTTAGACCTAGACTTCCTTGTTCTTTTTATTCTGTGTAATCAGATTTGTTGATTCTCTTTATTTTGTGTACTTGGACTTCCCAATTATGTTTATATAGACTTAATTCACAATTACAATGAAGTAAATCTCACTTTTTTTAACAAAAAATTTATTTAAAACATTTCACGTTCATCAACATATTCACATATAATTCTCATTTCATCACATCGCATGTAATGTTTGCAATAATATATACATATATATTTTTTATAATTCGAAAATATAATTTGAGCCTGTAAATATTTTATCAAAACATGCAATGGGATATTTTAATAGCAAGTAAGAAAACAATTCACCTTATTATTACAGATCAAACGACGATAAAATAACACATTATTTTGCACATCATCTAGAGCTAACAACCCGGCTACAAAAACTGTTCTTAATTAACCTCCATACATAGCAACAAGACCTAAAAGTATTTCTTCACTCACAAATCTATGTTAACAGCATGTTCTCTCTTCTTATTTCCATTGAGTATCATATATGTTATAATATTAGCATGAAAAGAGGAGGTCGTGGATATTTTAAGAAATGCATAAGTTGTTGTAAATTTCTATGGTTACTTATGTATGTATGAGTTATATATATAGGCATACAATAATATAACCTGGTTACATAAAATCACCAAAGTAAAATGAAATATTTATAATGACATTAACTCTACACCATCCTGCATAACCTCTGTATACTGATCTAAAACAGTATCCGTTTGTATTCTATTCATAATTTTTTATGTTACTAATACCCTTTTCATTTACATAGATATTCAATACCACACCAACACTCCAAATCTTCTGCCCCTATTCTCTACCCCCTTCTGTGCCCTTTTGCTTATTTTATAAAAAAAAAAATCTAAAAAACTTGAAAAAAATTATACAATTACTATAATACTTGTATCAATACATTACAATAATTATTATTTTTTTTAAAATCCACACGCAATTTATTTTGGAATAAATGTATAAATTAGTGTAAATTAAACATTAAATCTTAGAAAAATTGTCTAAAGCAATATTATGTTCAAATGTTTTAAAATTTGAATACAATATAATATAAAATCTTATAAATTTGCGGAACAAGTTGTGAAAATTTAAAATTTGAGTGAAAATAAGCAAGGGGGCACGGAAGGGAGTAGAGAATAGGAGGTAAAAGATTTGAACTCCTACTAATAAGCCTAACATCGTATCGAATTTCCAAAATTGACACATTAAATACTCCTAATAACCTCAAAGGATTTATTACTTCCCAATCAATGTTCTTTCATTTCGACACGTTATAGTTTTTAGTTTCTAGCAAATTCATAACTCATAATGTCCAATTTAGTTTCCTAACATTCCAATAGCTAAAACATAGATGCAAGTAATTACTAATAGAAAAATTTAGTAATACTAATATGAAAATATTTAAAACAATAAGATAATAAAATTACGGTAATTTACAATTTCATGTTCATATAAGTTGTGCATATTAAAAAAATAAAATGTGCGAGGTTCTTTATACATATTTGAGGCTTCATCTGATCGTCAAACGTACAAATAAGGCGGAATCTGATATGTGCAATTCTCTCAAACACTTTATGCAGCAATTAAATATATGATGTGAACATAACACTTGTAATTGTGTTTTCTTTACATCTTCCATGGAAATTAATCGTATGTAATTAGAGTGCGAATTTTGTTGCTAGCCCTAGGATTTTTTATATATAAATGAACAGTTTTTGTAAGTACAATCAAATAATATTCAGAAGACAGAATAAGGTTTAGTAAAAGCAATGAGAAACCATATAAGAAATGGAATACCAATGTTAGACTTCCAATTTTTTGCCGAAACAAAATTACCAACCATATCAATTGCAACCACACTTTGAAGAATCCTATAGGGATTGAAGATACATGGAAATTCAGGCCTTTGACACAGAAGCTTTACAGTTGTCACCTCTAATAAAATAACTAGTATATACATAATACAACACTATGAGCATGCATATTTTATAAAAGTTTCCCCTTGATCATATCTTGCTTTCCCACACAATCAATCATTTGTCTTTAATTTCATTTTATTTCTTTAAGTTTCCCCATCTCCAAGCTTTAAATAAGAAGTGCCCCAATTGGCCACTTGTCTATAAGCCCTTCCTATATAAAGCCTTTGATCTTTGACAAAATTTTCATTCCACACTTGTTAACTTTAAACTCTTCCATCATCTAACTACCTCTTCCTCTCTTTCAGTATATATTTCTCTTTCTCTATATAACAAACTGCACTACTAAAAAGAAGAAGCTAGCTACAATGGGTATAGAGATTGAGAAAGAAAGTACTTCAGTGGAACTATCGAAAGTTGCCGTTTCTGATACACATGGTGAGGACTCGCCGTACTTTGCTGGGTGGAAAGCATACGATGAAAACCCTTACAATGAAGTGAGCAACCCATCGGGTGTTATACAAATGGGATTGGCAGAAAATCAAGTAAGTTTATTGACACATATTTTAAATTTTCTTGATCACGCCAATACATTCATTACTCTCAGTTTTCATTTTTCAATAAGAATTGTTGACATGGTTCTAAATCTTGAAAATATATGTTGCGTTTCCAGAAGATATTTCGGTAATTTTGTTAGCGCATGCCAGTTTTCCTTTTTCTTGTTGGTACGCAAATTATGGTGTTTAACTTGCTAGGATACTAATACTTTATATTTCCATTATTACGCAGGTTTCATTCGATTTACTTGAAGAATATTTGGAACATCATTCAGAGGAAAGCAGTTTGAGAAACAAAGTTTCTAGGTTCAGAGAGAATGCTTTGTTCCAAGATTATCATGGACTACAATCTTTCAGAAAGGTATAGCTTTTGCAACAATATTCAGAGACATGGTTTTTAATAAAGAACAAAAGATACGTGAATATATCATGTAATTTTCTAACAAAATTTTTAGGTCAAATAACACTTTAGCCCTTCACCTTTCCGATAACCCCATATCAAATTAGCTTCATTGACTTTTTTCTCTCCCCATATATACTGTATCAACAAATTAAATGGACTTAATAGATCAGATCAAACAAACCTGCTATATATACATTTTTGCCAATTTTTTTATGGCCTACGGTTTGTTTTATTGGAAATTGTAATTAATTCATTCATATACCTGAAAACTGAAATCCAGATATTTCTATTTTCTTTTTTCAGGCGATGGCAAGTTTTATGGAACAGATAAGAGGAAGAAAAGCAAAATTTAACCCTGATAGAATTGTACTAACCGCAGGAGCAACAGCAGCTAATGAGCTATTAACCTTCATTTTAGCTGATCCTGGTGATGCCTTGATGGTCCCAACACCTTATTACCCTGGGTAAATTTCTATTTAATCTCTTTTTAAGATTATACGTTTTTCGAAAAAAAAAACATACTTATTAAAAACCATTTTTTTATAAAAAGGCTAATATTTTATTTCCAATATGGCAGATTTGATAGAGATTTGCGGTGGAGGACTGGCGTGAAAATTGTTCCAATCCACTGTGACAGTTCCAATAATTTCCAAGTTACCCCAGAGGCTCTTGAATCCGCTTTTGAAAGTGCCAAATCGATGAATATTCGAGTAAGAGGAATACTAATAACCAACCCTTCTAATCCTTTGGGAGCAGCGATCAATAGACAGGTCCTAGAGCAAATTCTAGATTTTGCTATACAAAAAAATATTCATCTTGTATCCGATGAAATTTATTCGGGATCAGTTTTCTCGCCAGATGAGTTCGTTAGTGTGTCTGAAATTCTAGAAAAAAGAGACTATAAAGAATGTGAGAGGGTACATATAGTTTATAGTCTCTCTAAGGACCTTGGTTTACCAGGTTTTAGGGTAGGGACAATTTACTCATACAATGACAAGGTTGTGACAACTGCTAGGAGAATGTCTAGTTTCACATTAATCTCATCACAAACACAAGAGCTTTTGGGGTCAATGCTAAATGATAGAAAATTCACACAAAACTACATTAAGGTGAATAGGGAGAGGCTTAAGAAGAGATATGATATGATCATTGATGGGCTAAAAAGGGCCGGGATCGAATGTTTGGAAGGGAATGCAGGACTATTTTGTTGGATGAATTTGAAACCACTTTTGGAGGATAATTCAAGGGATAGTGAATTGGAAATATGGAAAATAATTTTGGAAAAAGTGAAATTGAACATTTCACCCGGATCTTCTTGCCATTGTGATGAACCAGGTTGGTTCAGGGTTTGCTTTGCAAATATGAGTGAGAAGACGCTAGATATTGCACTCAAGAGGATACATGATTTCGTGGAAGAAAGGAAAATAACACGAAATATCGAATAAATTCTTCTCCGGCTTGTCTAGGTTGTACCACTTAAACTTTGGCTTATTTGCATTTTCACTTAGAAGTTGTAGTGTGCATATGGTTGGTCATTTGTAGGCTGTGCCTTTTTGTTTCTTACCTGGAAAGGTTAGAAATTATTAACTGGATAAAACCGGTTTTTTCCTCAGCTCAAATGAACCAGCTAGTTTATTTACTTAAGTGATATAGCCAAACAAGCTTTCAAGGATGAGTTCTTCAAGTTTTTGGCAATGATTCTGATCATTTCTTAAGCCCATTTCAGACATGAATGAATTAGTCTAAGGACAAGCATGTCACGTGAAGATGTAAGCTATTATTATTTGGATTAAATAGGATTACGTGGCATTTACACTTTTTGGAATTGTACCCATAATTTAGTGGACGGGGTAGTTTTTGTTCGAATTGAATGTAAATGTAACACGTTAGTGACGTTATTCATTGTTTATTCCAATAAAATCAGTTGTTTGTAGCAATTCTTCAATTATTATACATATTTCATTTACATTCGTTCAGCAAAAAGATGCCCCACAACTTTTTGCATACAGCTTGCGTCTTTTTAGTATTTGATTTCTGAATCCCCTTCATATTAATTGACTTTATCTTATGGTTCATTAAGCAAAAAACTTGACTTCATGTCTTCATGATAAGGTTTTTAGTCTATTGAGTTGCAAATAATTGTGATAATATGACTGCAAAGTATAAAATATAAATATCTAAAAGAAAAAGAAACTAAAAGATGTCACTGTTTTGTGTTATTGGGTGCATATATAGAGCTGGACATGTTTTGTTTTTAATTAGAGTCAAATATTTAGCTGTTTGTTAGTAGTTCCACCTAACTCCATATTTACGCTACCGATCATTATAGGTCCAAGTATCCCTTGGTTGACCTTCAAATTGCATGTTATCTCATCATAAATATCAAAGCAATATGGCCGAAAACATCCAGCATTTAGTTTTTTTTTTTTTTATATCATAAATGAAAACATTTAATTTTTCGTAACTGAAGTTCGAATTAACGTGTAATTCAAAAGTGTTATATGACATTAATTCTGTTCAACAGGAGATCAAACTTTTGTGAAGATGGGTGATACATGGGATATTTGTCCTAAACTTAAAAAGTAAATTAGTTTTTTTAGTAATAGCCTGATGTTTTGCCTGTTTGGAGTTGGATTGTGTCAGGATTAAACGTTTCTTATCGGTATCAAAAGTAAACTGATGAGATGTTTTTAGCAGATAATATATATAGGTTTTATGCTCTATACAAAACGTATGTGATTAATACAGACGTTAATGGTACAAATCGTATTAAAAACTAAACATATTAAAAACTCAAATAAATATATTGAAACCCTAGTTAAATATACCATAAATTTAAATTTTAATTAAAAATAAAAAAATTATTTTTTATTTTTATTTTTAATAGATTGAGTTTTTATTAAGTGGCGTGACTTGTATCATTCTCCAATCACAACGGTCCATGTCAAACACATTCCACTGGCAACAACATATGATGCAAGCAACGACTACACATATTTGAGCTACCATGCAGACCTTATTTTTTCTTACAATATCATATTTCCTTCTTTCTTTTTTCATCTACAAAAACTATAAGAAAGTTTTCGCAAAAAATAACTACTGCCTAAATTACGGAAAATAAATTTTCAAAATTTAATCATCTAATTCAAATGTTAAACTATATCAAGTTTTGAAAATTTTTGTTCCGTCAAAATTGCATGGTGATTTGTAGTGAACAATTAATTAAATAGAAACACAAGAAGTAAATAGTGTGCTTCTAGATTTTGTTTGATGTTTATTGTATAAAAAATAATGTTAACGATGGTTCCGACTGTGTACGGATTATAATGGCTACTTAATCTGATTGTTTTGGTTCCTATCTAGTTCATGCTAAAAATTGCGTTGTACCGTTGTAATTTAGTTCTTCTTCATAACTTCTAAAATTTCATTTTGGTAATTTGGAAACAAATTTTTATTCGGTCATAATTACATGTAAATTTGTAGTAAACAATTAAATAGAAACACAAGAAGTATATACTATATAGCGTGCTTCCAGATTTTGTTTCATGTTTCTTGTATATAATAATATAATGCTAAACACGGTTGCGATTGTGTATGGATTACAAAGACTACTTAATATCTGATTGTTTTGGTTCTTATCTAGCTAGGCATTCATGTAAAATACAGCAAGTAGCTAGGGGCTGAAGTTTTGATGATAATACAATACTAGAACTTTATCTAAATGCTACTTTGATGCTCTACTGGATTTATCGTGAAATTGACAAAGTCTTGCATAGGAAGAACTAAAATCCTGCAAATGGCATGTATTTCAATTATCCTAAAGAAGTCAACAAGCAAAAAAAAATTCATTCAGTAACTTTCACTTTGATGTAAGGTTTATAAACTTGACTTATAACATTAATGATTAAACTAAACAAACTTATAACTAATTAAAATGGTTCTTGAACAAACAGTTTGAAGGAATTAATTATTTGAATGGTCACAACTCACAACCGATGTAAACTTATAATTATATAATTATCAGTATAACCATGGGTCAATTTCTTCTTGATTATATAAAAAGATTTTCACCATCAATTTTCAAAACTGGAAACAAAAGTCTCACAAACTGATGATGTAAACTTAAATTATCACGCGTGAATCTGCCCTTTGCTTAGTTAGAGAGAAAATGGTCATGTCATTACAAAATAATGTTTGATTTAATGAGAGTCAAAAATTATCACAAACTTGTCGTTAATTTAAAAAGTTGTTTCAAATCTGTCGCAAATTGACTAAACTGCCACAAATCCGTCACAAAAACCGTCGTTAATAAGCTCGTAACAAAAAATACCGTCACTAATCCCGTTTCTATTTATGTATTTTTTTTTTTGTAGTGCATGTTACATAGCCAGACATAAAAGTGTCCCAACGAAAAAATACTAATTATAATAAAAATAATTTGTAAAGACCGCACTTATCTATCAAAAAACGTCACGTCTAAAATACCTGCAGGTCGTACATTCATACTGGTTTTCAGAAATTATTGAATTAATTTAGAAGATGGTAATAATCATTTTGCAATGAAGTGAATGGTTAGTAGGTTATTATTGACAAATAGACAAAATTGATTATCATTTGTCAATGCTAAGCCTGTTAGTATGATTTTGTCACCATCCCAAGATATGATCCCCACTAACACAAAAATTTCATACTTTTACGCTATTTGTTCGATAGTGGCACACAAAAATTAATTATATGGTTCCACATGACTGATTAATCATCATGCACGTTCATAATGAATGTATCGTCTTATAGCTTTTAATTATATTAGCACTTAGATATCGGTCAAATGCATTAGTTGGAATTTCGGTATCTCATGAATTACTAATATATAGTTTTGTGATTGGACCACAATGATCGACGTTTCAATATTGGGAGGCAAACTCTTGTCTCTCATTACAAATTTTGGTAACCATTCATAAAGCTATACGTTGTTAAAATAGTCACAACTCATGGTTTAAATAAAATACATTTTACATCTCATGAGTTGGCACTTGGCAGCTCTTAATAATTAGATGAAACCTAGCTTTTTTGTTCGCTTATAGTCTCAATTTTAACAACATTTGCTAAGTTTGATCGTAATGAGAGAGTTCATTGGTACAGGACACTAAATGGGTTTCTTTTTTGTTCGCTTATAGTCCCAATTATCACAACCTAATTATTGCCATGCACGAGTTCTAGCTAGTTACAAACTCACTATAATTGCTCAAGCTATTCCTTTTTTACTCAATGGCATAACCCCTTACAGAGGTGAAGGCCGCCTGAGACGGTATACCAGAAGTCCTTCCTTAATAGTAACCTTCGCGATTCGCGAAGGACACTAGATAAATGCCCGTTAGAAGAGAATGCATGTAAAGCAACATACACTGATACACATGTTGCTATCATGTTTCCAAAGTACGTGTCGCTAAATCTAAGTAAGAATTACCAATAAAATAGAACAGTTTGTTATTGTGCTAATAAATTTAGTGGCATTTACTTTAACTGTAGGATAACAACTAAGTGTATGATATCCGAACATTTTTCTTATAGTGGCTTTTCCAATAGATTAACATATTTTTTAACAATCGCTCCGCAGATGCGTGAATTGTGGTATTCACAATAGCTGATATTCGTGTTGAAGTTTTCCCATCTATGAGAACCTATATTACATGTTTCTTTTTCTACATAAAGTTGTTGATTTCTTTTTAACATCGTGGAGTACCCGACTACCAAACACTTGGAACATGTTATATAGTATTTGATACATGTTTTGGTATCAAAATGTATAAGATAATGTTTCTAGAAAAAAAAAGGAATTTTGATCTCATGTATCTTAATTTCTCATTTCCTAGTATGATAGCATCACACTATATATCTTGGAAGTTGAAACTGGCTGTGGCCCAATTTAAAGTGACCCAATACATTTGAAGGTTTATATATATACCAATAACTGGGATCAAAAATAAATGTTTATTGATGACCCAACTCTTTTCCATGTCATTCACCAAAATTGACTTTCCATTGTTTGTCCTTGTGATCATATGACATTTATTTTTCCTACTTTTTTATAATTACCCTCGCATTGAGATAGCATGGAATTGAACACTAACCACAAACAGGGTATGTAAATGTTCTAACCATTTGGTCAATCCACAATTCTCGAATCTTGTTGAGATGGTGATGTGAAAGATAAAAAACAGTTAATCGTCACTTTAACATAACTTATCAAAAAAGTTGACACTTGAGCGTCCATTTTTTCTTACTGCCTATAATTCAACTTTAGAGCATTCAGACAGTGGCACTTGAACGTCCATTTTTTTTTACTGCCTATAACTCAACTTTAGAGCATTCACGCAGTGGCGGCATGGTGAATGTCTAATTCTCGAATTTTGTTTGTTTCTCGATAAATACAAATCAAAATAAAAACAAAACTAAATTGTAACTAAAGAGTTTCAAACTGATGATATTCTATCTAAAATAACAAACTAATCTACCATTTAATTTATTGCCACACATCGTAAACAAATTAGTGTTTAATATTTTTATTTTAACTACCAATTATAATAAAAATATAGTCGGTTACCGTAATTTTTTTTTCAAAACAATTGCCTAAGGCCCAAGATTTACTTGACTTGGGTCTGGCCGCCTCTGCATTTACAGCAGCTCTTCTATAATGATCATTTATTATTTACATCATCAAACAGCGTAATTCTATTTTACATATTGTATATATCACATGACTCCACAACATATCATCTAAATTGCATGTCCACTTTACAAATTTTTGCCTCTAGTAGATCATCTAAAATAAATATTATATATAATAAAAAGTTATTATATAACTAATTACATGTAAATTTAAAATGTATTTAACTTAACCAAAAATAAAACCCTTCGAAATAAAACAATAAAATTACACTAGCTGGTACTAAATCCACTTTTAGCATGAAAAATTGAATATGATGAAATTATTTTCCATCAAATTTTGAAATATATTCCTAATGAACTATTCGGAGGTAAAAAAAAATATATTTACAAGTCTGCCTATTTTTAAACATATTTTCATATATAATTATTTAAAATGGATATAAATGATTTCAAAAGGCCTATTTGTTTACTGTACAAAAATGCTCAAAAGCATATATAATATTATGTATGACGACTATAAAATTACATGAACTGCTATACGGCCACATTTGAAAAAGCAATGTCTATTTTAGCAATATATGCTCTTACACATATGCCGCTAATAGTGCTCTTAGCGGCTAAAGTTTGTGTTGCATAAGCTTATTTCCATGTATGATTATAGTTAACGAAAATAATAATTTAGAACGGTTTTACGTAAACTGTCATATTACTTAACACTAAGACATGATTTTTATACCACCAAAAAGCTAAAGAATGCAAATCAACATATCTTCAAGTGACATATAATCAAAGATAAAAAAAAAAAAACCGTCACAAATCAGACAAAACAATTATCCAAAACAGACAAACGAACACGAAATTAGGCCATCTCGAAGTTGAAGTAAAATGTTACGTATCTCGCAAAACTTAAATTCATGAGGGTCATTTCGAAAAGAACACAAATTTATGACAATTAGGTGCATTTTAACCAATAGAAAGGGTTATTTGCATTTTACTAAAAATAAATAGCAGTACTCTATTTTTTTATATTTTTTTTTCTTATAATTCTCAAAAAAGAAAAAGAAACTGTAAAACATTTCTCAAATTTATTAATTCTCCACTGATTAAGTAGGCGGCAGTGAGAGGTCTCTATTTTCATCGCCTACCCAATTGCTTATTTCCATAGCTTTAATTTATAAGGTGAATTTAAATCCAAATCTGTTCTTTATTATTACTAGTTTTTATATAATTATATTCATCGTTACATTTCAGTTTTTATACGGTTGTGGAACCATTCTCTCACTCAGATCTCATTATATTTGGTTTCATAATTTGTCACTATTGATTATAGATTCAATCTGTTTAATTTTGTTGTATTTTATGTTTGAAAGATTGTAATTGTATTTAGTTTCAAAGGGTTTTAGTTAAATTCTCTCTTATTTTATAGTTACAATTAGGAGCTGTTTAATTTCCATTACAGATTCAATCTGTTTAATTTTGTTGTATTTTATGTTTGAAAGATTGTAATTGTATTTAGTTTCAAAGGGTTTTAGTTAAATTCTCTCTTATTTTATAGTTACAATTAGGAGCTGTTTAATTTCCATTACAGATTCAATCTGTTCAATTTTGTAGTGTTTTATGTTTGAAAGATTGTAATTGTATTTAGTTTCGAAGGGTTTTAGTTAAATTCTCTCTGATTCTATTGTTACAATTAGGAGTCGTTTAATTTCCATTACAAACTCAATCTGTTTAATTTTGTAGTATTTTATGTTTGAAAGACTGTAACAACTAACAATATCAAGTATTAAAGGGTTTTGGTTAAATTCTCTCTTATTCTATTGTTACAATTAGGAGTCGTTTAATTTCCATTACAAACTCAATCTGTTTAATTTTGTAGTATTTTATGTTTGAAAGACTGTAACAACTAACAATATCAAGTATTAAAGGGTTTTGGTTAAATTCTCTCTTATTCTATTGTTACAATTAGGAGTCGTTTAATTTCCATTACAAATTTAATCTGTTCAATTTTGTAGTATTTTATGTTTGAAAGATTGTAGTTATATCTTGTTTCAAAGGGGTTTAGTTAAATTCTCTCTTATTCAATTGTTACAATTAGGAGTTGTTTAATTTCCATTACAGATTCAATCTGTTCAATTTTGTAGTGGTTTATGTTTGACAGATTGTAGTGTATATAGTTTCAAAGGGTTTTAGTTAAATTCTCTTTTATTTTATAGTTACAATTAGTAGCTGTTTAATTTCCCATCAAATGTTGGATGATATGATTGTGTTTTCCAATCAGTCTGTTAATTTTTTTAAATAAAAGAGGTAGAAAAGATTGAATCTTTCTTAAGTACCAAAGGGTTTTAGACTTATAGTTAAGGCTCTCTTATTTTAGTGCAAAATCAGGGGGATTTTAAGTTCTCGTCAATTTTTTGATTAAATGATTGTGCTTTGCAATCAATATGTTAATTTTTTTTGATAAAAGTGGTAGAAAAGATTAAATCTTACTGAAGTACCTAAGCGTTTTAGTCAATTCTCTCTCATTCTACTGTAAAATCAGGGGAATTTAAGTCCCGGTAATTTTTTTTGACGAAATGATTGTGCTTTGCATTCAATATGTTCATTTTTAAAAAATAAAAGGGTAGAAAATATTGAATCCTGCTCAAGTACCAAAGGGTTTTAGTCAATGCTCTCTTATTCTACTGTAAAATCAAAGGAATTATAAGTTCCTGTCAATTTTTTAACAAAATGATTGTGCTTTGCGATCAAGATGTTAACTTTTTTGATAAAAGTGGTAGAAAAGATTGAATCTTTCTTAAGTAACAAAGGGTTTTATTTATGTTCTCTAATTCTACTGTAAAATCAGGGGAATTTAAGTTCCGGTAATTTTTTTGACGAAATGATTGTGCTTTGCATTCAATATGTTTATTTTTTAAAAATAAAAGGGTAGAAAATATTGAATTCTGCTCAAGTATCAAAGGGTTTTAGTCAATGCTCTCTTATTCTACTGTAAAATCAAAGGAATTATAAGTTCCTGTCAATTTTTTAACAAAATGATTGTGCTCTGCGATCAAGATGTTAATTTTTTTGATAAAAGGGGTAGAAAAGATTGAATCTTGCTGAAGTACCAAAGAGTTTTAGACTTATAGTTAAGGCTCTCTTATTTTAGTGCAAAATTAGGGGGATTTTAAGTTCTCGTCAATTTTTTGACGAAATGATTGTGCTTTGCAATCAATATGTTAAATCTTTTTTGATAAAAGTGGTAGAAAAGATTGAATCTTGCTGAAGTACCTAAGGGTTTTAGTCAATTCTCTCTCATTCTACTGTAAATTTTACAGGGGAATTTAAGTTCCGGTAATTTTTTTGACGAAATGATTGTGCTTTGCATTCAATATGTTCATTTTAAAAAAATAAAAGGGTAGAAAATATTGAATCCTGCTTAAGTACCAAAGGGTTTTAGTCAATGCTCTCTTATTCTACTGTAAAATCAAAGGAATTATAAGTTCCTGTCAATTTTTTAACAAAATGATTGTGCTTTGCGATCAAGATGTTAAATTTTTTTGATAAAAGTGGTAGAAAAGATTGAATCTTTCTTAAGTACCAAAGGGCTTTATTTATGTTCTCTAATTCTACTGTAAAATCAGGGGAATTTAAGTTCCGGTAATTTTTTTGACGAAACGATTGTGCTTTGCATTCAGTATGTTCATTTTAAAAAATAAAAGGGTAGAAAATATTGAATCCTGCTTAAGTACCAAAGGGTTTTAGTCAATGCTCTCTTATTCTACTGTAAAATCAAAGAAATTATAAGTTCCTGTCAATTTTTTAACAAAATGATTGTGCTCTGCGATCAAGATGTTAACTTTTTTGATAAAAGTGGTAGAAAAGATTGAATCTTTCTTAAGTACCAAAGGGTTTTATTTATGTTCTCTAATTCTACTGTAAAATCAGGGGGTTTTTAAGTTCCCGTCAATTTTTGACGAAATGATTGTGATTTGCAATCAATATGTTAATTTGTTTAATGTTAGTGGTGGAAAAGATTGAAAATTTTCAAGTATCGAAGGGTTTTACTTTTAGTTGAAGGGTCTCTTTTGGTTGAGTGTATGTTTTAGCTTTCAATTACTTGTTTGATGAGGTGCCTGTGCTTTAAAATCAATCTGTTCATATTTCAAAGAAAGACCGTTTGAAAGATTGAATTGTTCTTTAGTGATAGTGAATTCGAGCTAGATAGTCTTTTTGTTCAAAATTTTTATATGTTTAGCTTCCGTTTTTTTTCTTTTTTGAGGAAGTGCTTGTCTTTTTTATTTGTGTTATTCAACTAGTTCAACAGATGGAAGTTAAGATTTGTTAACGGCTAATGATAATGTCTCTTGTGTTTACACATTTTTTGTTTTAGTTAAAGGAAACAAATTAACTATTGAAGAGTTACCGCACGTGAAAACGGTTTGCTGAGTCCTTAATTGTTTCAATCAGACAGTATCCTTGTAAAAGATTGAATTTTTATCAAATACCAAACAGTTACTGTCAGTAGTCTCTTATTTTTCAATGTGAGTATTAGCCTATTAGTATTTGATTTACTGCCCATTACTTATCTGGTTCTTTCTTTTTTGTTCGTCACCTACTTGTCTCTTATTTTCAAT
Organism: Primula veris; assembly: GCA_963682055.1. NCBI lineage: Eukaryota > Viridiplantae > Streptophyta > Magnoliopsida > Ericales > Primulaceae > Primula > Primula veris. Next base: position 5,057,075 of record OY821744.1, on the reverse strand, counting down.
GTGAATATTAGCCTATTAGTATTTGATTTACTGCCCATTACTTATCTGGTGCTTTCTTTTTTGTTCGTAACTTTGCTGATTTTTAGACAGTGGAAATAAATTAACTGTCAAAAATCTATTAGAAGTGAGAAATGTTTTTCCAAATGACCTTAAGCCAACTCGTTCAATTAGTGAAACAAGAGGTGCTCATGATAGAGTTGCCGAAAAGAAATCACGCTTCGATTAGCTGTCAGAATTGCTGAATGGTTTGCCAAATGAACCTTAATTGAATCGAATAGAGCTGTTTTTCTTTTAGCAATTTCTCATGTGAGGTTTGAACAATATAAAGGGAGTTATTTTCTTGTCTGTTCTAGTTTTGTTTAATAGGTAATGGCAATATCTTTTAGTTTAGGTTTGTAGAGAGAAATTAACTTTTTGAGTGATACAGAACGGCAGAACAAGTCACCTAGTGACCCTCAGTTGGGTCTAATGGAATTATTGTATTTCTAGCCCTTCTCATCCATTGAATTTTGAACTATGTAATGTTAGTTACTTTTCTTTTCGTTGTTTGTCTTTGGTATGTGCTTGTTTTGTTCCTTGGAATATGGAGTAATTTTTTTCTTTCTAATTTTCAACATCTGATGTATATATTGTCATATGCAGGCATAATTGAATATAATGGCAGCACAGTTGAAAAATTTGCAATCCAAGGCATGTCAAGTTTCGCAGCTTGTTTCGAAACATGGAGGTTCTTACTACAAAACTTTGATGGAACAAAACAAGCAGTATGTTCAAGAGCCTCCCACTGTGGAAAAATGCAATGAGTTGGCAAAACAATTGTTTTACACTCGTCTTGCCAGGTTAATTTCCTCATATCCACTATCACTTGATATTATCGCTGTTTTGTCTATCACTTTGTCTTAGTTTAAATGCAAACAACCCCCATGCATTATGGTTGTTCTACAAAAACCGACATGTACTCTCGTTGCTTGCATTAGTCCCTCATGTACTCTATAAATTTTTGCGACTGATCCCCGTTACCCAAATTTAAAATGGCATAGCTTTTGTTTTAGTAGTCTGTTTTAGATAATTTGTGGGCGGTTCATTGCTAGTAACCAAGTACATGAGGGTTGTTTGCAAAATACCCATAGTACATGGGCTTTATTTGCAATTTACCCTCTTTGTTTAAGTAGCATCTATTTATGATTGTGAAACTTGATAATGTGTAGACTACAACTGGATATGGTTAAGAAAACTTAATTCTGGTTTTATAAATAAAAAATAAAAACATTCTGGAAACACATTTGGCAGATTGGTGTTGTACCAGCTCTAATAAAATTATCATGAAACAATTATTTATATACTACAAACTGAAAGATTTATTCACTGGTTTTGATTTTCTTCTCCCATTTTGGGTGTTTATTTGTAAAAATCTGGTATCACGTTGGAGGCCGAGTGTGATCATCCATGTTTACTTAATGATGCAAATCTGTATGCTTTCATAATTTCGTTTAGTGAGTCTTTAAATTTTGTGCTGTTCTTTTGAATTCAGTCAGAGTAATAATAACACAATGTAACTGGAAATAGAGAGTGGATCTGAGAAATGTTTCAAACAGTGTGGTCTCTTTTATCACTGGGTCCACGTGGGACTCTAGATCAGTTTGTGGAAAAGTTCAATTTATTGTTGTTTTCTCATTGTTGGGTTTAGTTTGTGGTTTAATATCGACTTTGATAAATGATCGCCATATGTATATACATATTGGGTGGCGATGACAGTTTCTATTCTTGAGTGACAACTTTCTATTGTTAAGCACTGGCATGGTGGTTTGTTTTTGAATGAGAGGATGAGTAGCTTCCGTCAAATTTAAATGCAAGCATGATTACGTGTGTATCATCACTCATCTATCTTTTGTTAGGACGGTAGTTGTGCTGCATCACTTAAAAATCACAAATCTAGTTCTCTTTTAAATCATCTCTTTGTAATATGAGTGTTTTTTTAATTTTCCTTTTTAATTACCTCCTTCAGTGTTCCTGGACGTTATGAAACATTCTGGAAAGAAGTTGATTTTGTGAAAAACGCCTGGAAGAACAGACACGACCTCAAGGTTGAAGATGCTGGTATTGCTGCACTGTTTGGTATTGAGTGTTTTGCTTGGTATTGTAGTGGCGAGATTGTCGGCAGAGGATTTACCTTCACTGGTTATTATCCATGAAAACAACTAGCTAGTTGGAATCATGCTGTGGTATTCGTACTTTTGTCATCTTTCAAATCTACTTTTGGGTGATTTTATTCATCGGCACACTCTATATGCTAGAATTTTGTTGTTATCGGAGAAGTTTTGACTTTGAGGATTTGTTTGGTTGTGACACCTTAAATAATCGACCTCGTATTTGGCAATCTCCCTCATTGGTGTGAAGTGGTTATGTCTGTGTTGGTTAATTACTTTTGCTCTTTATTTGATGGTTATCTCACTGGGCATAATTTGTTAATTATTATCATGATTGATCAAGTATAAATGAAGAGTAAATGCTAGGCATTAATAAGTTGTCTTTGTACATAACATAATTAACAATTTAACATTGCACTACACACTTCCTACTAATTTATACTCGAATCACAAGTCAATAATCATTAGTTGTAATTATCCACAAATATGTTTTGTGAAAGGAGGCATCAGTAGTGCTTTCTTCACATTCTTGCTTCTGAATATCTGGATCTGTAAGGTTGATATTCTCTGATGATTCTACAACCTACAAACCTGCACTCATCACTCTGTATCCAAACCTCGAAATATGTCCAGGTATGTATTCCACAGAGTCCAACCTCGTAGTCACCGGGAACTTTGCCTGCTATGAAATGTTTCTATGACAACCAAACTGAAAATTGTTCATGATTATTTGACAACCGTACCTGTTTTCTGTTCTAAAAGACTAAACCCCTGAGACGACACTACTTCAAACTACTGTATGAAGGAAAATGACCTTTTTAGTGGAGTGAAAATAGTTGAATGAAAATTGTTATATTCGCCTGAATGAAAGTTACATGATTACATTGGTTTATCAAGTACTCACATATCTCCTTGGGTTTTTAGTTTTATTTTGTTACTTGTCGTGCGATAATCCTCACCATTCCAATACCTGATCCAACGGACCGAATTAATCCAATTCGGCTGAATGGATTTGAAATTCATTTAAGTAAAATCAAACCCTCTTTTAGCTGCATCACGTAAGCACAAAAGTATATTATCTGATGAAGGTGGAAAAATAATTATTTTTACCAAACTTGTGACTGCGTTTAGTATAGAAGAAAAAGAATATTTTTTCATATTGGGAAGTATGAAAAAAATAGTTGTACATAAATGTAAAAGTGGAGAAAATTGTAACTTTTACTAAAAGTAATCATTTTTTTTTCAAAAGTAATACTTATTTTTCCTCGAAAACACACAAAAAAAACTATTTTTTGTAGTCTCACGACATACAATTACTTAAAAGCAAAGGTATCCAAAAGTTTACTCCACTACTCTAAACCATGTTAAAAACAAGGGCCATTAGAGTAATTTTGAATCATTTGGGGTTGTAAGCATAATAAACCAAAAAAAAAGCCCTTATAACGATAATAGTTTTGAAAAAACATAGTTAAATAATATGGCTGAGTTCGGTTCGGTTCGGTTCGGTTTTTGAAAAAAGCAAAATCGAGCATATTTTTCGGTTCGGTTTTTTTCGGTTTCGGTCTTTTTATTTTTTAAACCGAACCAGACCAGGGTTTTTCGGTCCGGTTTCTGTTATTTTTTGATTTTTCGGTCTTTCCGATATTTTTTTTGTTCGGTTTTACTGTAAAACGAAATCAATCCCCAAAAGTTTAAAAAAGTTTAAAGGTTCGTTCGGTTCGGTTCGACGGTGTTAAATAAATACACTCCCAGTATTTGGGAGGAAAGTGACCAATCAATCATTTACTTTTAATAATTTCTCCTAATTCCTGAGACGAAACCCAAGTCGACAATGGCGCGTAGCACGTGCGGTCTCCACCTGTCACGTGCCTTTCTCGCCGCCGCTTTCTTTTTATTCTTCTTTTCAGATTTTGTATATTCATCTAATGACTCTCAGGTTTAATTCTCTCTCTCTCTCTCTCTCTCTATATATATATATATATATATATATCCATATATAGATATAACTTTAATCTGGGCTGCTATTTGTTAAATGTTATTTTTCTGGTTGAAAGACAAAACTATTCATATTTCTGTTTTTTTTAAACCCATGTAGAAAAGATTACCTTTTTTTTACTAATTTTTTACATATATTAATAGATAGGTTTGGGGAATGTTGAAATTTAATATAATGTAAAGATTCTTATATGAAGTTATTATAATAATACCCACAAAAAGACATAATGTGATCAAATTCTTGTGTCCGAAACGTAAAGGGTTAGACCGTAAGATGGTAATTTTAATAATATTAATTTACGAGTAAATTGATCAATTATTTAGGTACCTCCCAAAGTAGAATAGTGATCGATTATTTAGGGACGGGGGAGTATAATATATGTATAATTTTTTTTCTAAATTATACATACACGCTCACATATGTATGTATTTATATGTGTATGTGTATATGTATATAAATTTGTGTGTTGTATTGGTCTGATGTTTGTGATTGGTTGTTCGGAATTACAGGTGAGATGCAGCAGAACTTGTGTTGCAGAGAATTGTGATAGTAAGACATTTTCATTTTGCAATTATTATGTGCAGCTCTTTTTTTACGTTTAGTGTTTTCGAATGGTAGATTTAGTGTTCAGTTTTTTTTTCTTACTGACAAGCTGAAAAGATCGTCTTTTTGAGTTATGTATAGATTCTCAAAGTTTTCGGATATGTCAACTTTTTTTTTGTCGCAGCCTCATAGAAGCCAGCTTCTTTTCTTCAAAGCTACAGTTATATAAAGCCCTTCATATTATTTATAGATTTTCACTTAAAAGTTATTCTGGAAAGTCGGCTTTTTCTGCTTAAAGCGGCTTCTTCTTTTTGGATAAAGCTAAGCTGATTGGATTTTCTTTCTTTTTTTATTTGCGACAGAACACCTCCTAAATGTGTATCAATGAAATGTCTAAAATACTGGCATTGGACAAAAATATAATTCTTATATTACCAGATTAATATACATTATATCTTTTGATTATCAGTGATTTTAGATAGGTAGAAATATGTTTTCTGATTTTGAAATCATTTTTTTTATGCTTATAAAGCAACTTTCACCTAATGTCAAACAAGGACAAATGTGAACAATATTTCTGTTAATCTATCCAGCAGTAAGTATTTATTTTAGAATATTATTAAGAATTTTGATTTTGTATAAATATTCAAACTATAGAGTTTAGAAAAAATCGATTGTCAATTCATGTGAAGAAACTGTGAGGTTGTCAATTCATACTCAAAGCGTGTAGGTGTTATATATACTTGCTGTGATATATGTTTAATTAGGGTAATTTGTATTAGCTGTGGGTATCAGATATGGAAAGTATTGCGGAGTAGGGTGGAGCGGATGTCCTGGAGAGAAGCCTTGCGATGATCTTGATGCTTGTTGTAAGGTGCATGACGATTGTGTTGAGAAAAAAGGTATTTAGCTACTCTTTCATCGCAAGTAATTTAATTTTCGAATTTGAAGCATTTTCCATTTTTCGTGTGTTTTAGTTTGTATCTCTCAGATGTTTATTTGTAGGGGATGCTTATCGTAAATGTTGGCATTTATGTCTAGAGCTGCCTTGTTTGCTCATATATTGGCTTGTTTGGCTGTATCTTTTTAGTAAACAAGCTGGATTAGTTTCGTTTGGGGAAATAACTTGGTTCCTCCAACATAATGCATTTAACTTCTTCAGGCCAAGAAACCAGAAAAAAAAAAAACAGGAGAACTCGTATTTGAGGTTGGTAAACCAAATAATAAGTCTGGTTTTTAAGAAAAACAGCAAAATCTGATCTTAAGAGCTAGAACAGACAGAAAAGCCTATATGTGAAATTAAAAGCTCAAGCGATAAGCAAAACTAGAAACAGGAGAAACAACTTGGGAGGGTGTAATCTATGGGAAATTCTATGGGAGGGTGTTGTAAATGAGTCTAAAACTAAAATTAAGTCTGTAGTTGTATAATCATTAGACTAGATGAATGACACTGCTAAATTTAACATCAAAAGGCATGAATGTAGAGAAACATTCAGATTATGTTCAAACAGAATATAGTTATTATTTCTTCGAGTTTGCTAGGAGTTAGATAAGTTTTAGTTTGTGATTATTTACATGGAGTAAAGTAACCAACCACTCAAGCTCATTGGCTTTCATTCTTCAGTTTAAGAAGGGTGTTTGTGTACTCATCATGGAGTGGTTTTGCTCTGTTTGCCTATTTTGGATTGCCAAAAAAAATAAACATGGAGGAGATGAGACATGTGATACTTTGAATTTTTGAATTATTTAATTCATTTCTATGAGACGTGATGATTTGACTAACATGAAACTTGAAGCACTACAAATTCCAGAATCCAGATAGTAATGAGTGATATAAAATGGTGGTATAACACTATGAAATAATTGAATCCCTAGTTGTTTTGCCAATGCGTATGAAGAAGTCCTTATGATGTTTATTGTTTTTAGACTTGGATATAGAATTTGGGAATCAATAAATACTTCGTGTTCGTTGATAATGACTTTTAATTCTTATACCTACATTAGTACATATCAAGTGGCTGAGTTTTCTTTACCTTTCTGTCGAAGAACTAATCGAGTGGGTTGAGTCGTTTGACATAACAAATTAAGGTTCTCTCGATAAGACATTACTCTGTTCTCTAGATAAAAGCAGCCCCTATTAGATATTTCAAATTGATAATGAGAAACCTCTTGCAGCAGAACTATTAAGTTTAATATTTTTCGACATCGGGAAAGAATATCAATCCTAGGAATTAATAAAAATGCAAGAAAGCGAATACAATGTTGGTCTGTGCACTGACCAATACTTCCCAATGGCTCCTATTGAGTTTTAACGGTTGTCCTTTTCCAAGGGGGCCTTTTCGAGGTTGAGTTCTACTCATTGAAATTCTACACCTTGTTACTAAATGCAATGAGATCTTATATTTACTGATTCACAAATAATAGGCATTCGAGAAATATAGTAATATGGATGGAAACTCAAGTGTGAAAATTTTCTTCTGTTTGTTATGTTTTCACCTATGATGTTTACTGTCTATATGAGCACATTTCTCTTTCTTAATTTTCTCTTAATTTAATCCTTAATTTTCATTTTTCAGGTATGACAAATGTGAAGTGTCATGAAAAGTTCAAGCGATGCATAAAAAAAGTACATAAATCTGGGAAGAGGGGTTTCTCTAGTGTGTGCACATACGATACAGCTGTGCCGACTATGTCGCAGGGTATGGATATGGCCATTATGCTGAGTCAGTTAGGTGGATCTAGATTTGAACTCTGATAGCAGAAAGAAAAATAACTTATATATAGATAGGACTCTTCCAATTAATTGTCAAAAAAACAGTACTTATAACTCAAGTCAATTCATTCTTGGCTCGTATATGGCCACTTTTTTTCCTATTCGAAACGGCATTTTTTATAATATGGAAGGCATATCTCAGTGTATTGCAAGTACTTTATCCTTTCTCTACAGCTAAGACTCACTGTTCTTATGTTTTTATAAATACATTATCTCAGAGAAAAGAATGACTTGGGTATTTTCTTTTTGAAATTCATGAATATAAACTTCATTCAAGTCTTATCTTTTCTATACTAACGGCAACGGATTCTGCAACTTGAATTATCCATTTAAGTCATTTTTTATTTTAATGTATTTACTTGAAAAGGAACCATCTGGTGGCGCATTTGGCGAGTAAGGCATCTCTTCTTCATTGCCTATTTAGGTTCTGTGTAGTTTCCGAGCTTAGTCACAAGCTTTCCATTGTCTAGGGTTGTATGAGTATTTTTTTCATTGTCGTTTCGAAGTGCAAAACCCAGTATCAACACCCTTCTTTTATGTGGTAAATAAACACTTTTTTTTTTTAATCATTATGGCTATTGGCTATTATAAGGTTTTAGTAAATACACTAGCTTGTTTGAACACTGAGAGAAAGCCGGTTACTTTCAGCTCAAATTGTATTTAGTTTGTAAATAAAACAAGAAAAACATTATTTAGGTTGGTCAATGAAATGCATTAGGGTCTAAACCATGCGACTCGATATGATAAATTGAACTTTAAAAGTACATTTAGACAATGTAAGTGTATTGCTATATACTGTTGGGTTCATTTGCATTCTTAAGCTAATATTCTGATAACAAATACTCCTGTATAAGTGAGATAAAATGTGCTATTGCAGCTTGTGAATTTGGATTTGTTAAATTTGATAGTTAGAGAGGATGACAATCTGGATGAACCGAGTTTTTATTGAACATGTGCATACAATAACAATGGGCATGGAATATTGACTTATCTTTAGATCTATTAAACACTTCATCCGTCCCAAAATATTGGGGCTCTATGTATTTACGTGCAACTTTTACCGACAAATAATTAATGTCTAATTTGTTGAAATCGAATTTTTCAAAAGCTAATGACATAGTTCAAATGTTAAACTATATAAACAAATTTTAAAATTTTATATTTTGATAATCTAAACACAAGATATTTGACGATCTAAATTACACGTAGATATATAATGTTTCAATATTTTGGTACAGAAAGAGTATATATTCCATGAGCAACTTGAAGTTTTAATAAAGCATAAATAGATGGAGCGAGATGTTTTGCATAAATAAAGTAGGTAACAGTAACACCATGGTGGGAAGTTTTTTTGAAAAATAACAAATGTCAAGTGGTAACATGTAGATATGCCCATATGTGGTCACCCACTTGTGTAGCGGGGGTTATTTTTTACATATTCTAACTGCTAAAAACTATAAAGGACGTGGTATCTGAGATCCCATGTCTACGTGTCGGCTGAATTTTTATTTTATTTTTCTTCTTTTCTTTTGTTTCTCTGGGTAAATTTTTTTCTTTTTTTTTTTTTTTTTTTTATCTCAAGCTCAGTTCGTTTTTATGTTATTTCATTTTAATATATCAAAAAAAATTGTCCAATTTTACTTAAAAAATTTCCCAATTTTATCCCAAAAAAACCTTAACCATCAACCATCAAATTCGTTCCTATATCAAATTAATATATTTTTTTATCAAATCAACATCACTCTACCACTACAATTATCCCTAATTTTAACAAAAAAAAAAAAACCTCTCCCAATTTAACAAAAAAATAAATTTTTCCAATTTTACCCAAAAAAAACTCTAACCATCAACCATCAACCATCAAACTCTTTCGTATATCAAATTAATATATTTTTTTCTCAAATAAACATCACTCTACCACTACATTTATACCCAATTTTACCAAAAAAAAAACATATCACAATTTACCAAAATAAAACCTCCCCCAATTTTACAAAAAAAATAAACTCCAACCATCAACCACCAAAGTATTTATGTTGATGGTTAGAGTTTATTTTTTTGGTAAACTGGGGGAGCTTTTATTTTGGTAAATTGTGATAGGGTTTTTTTTTTGGTAAAATTGGGGATAAATATAGTGGTAGAGTGATGTTTATTTGAGAAAAATATATATTAATTTGATATATGAAGAAGTTTGATTGTTGATGGTCGATGGTTAGATTTTTTTTGGGTAAAATTGGAAAAGTTTTTTTTTTTGTTAAATTAGGAGAGGTATTTTTTTTTTTTGTGTTAAAATTAGGAATAATTGTAGTGGTAGAGTGATGTTGATTTGATAAAAAAATATATTAATTTGATATAGGAATGAATTTGATGGTTGATGGTTAGAGTTTTTTTTGATAAAATTCGGAAAGTTTTTGAGTAAAATTGGACAATTTTTTTTTATATATTAAAATGAAATAACATAAAAACGAACTGAGCTTGAGCTAAAAAAAAAAAAAAGAAGAAAAAAATTTACCCAGAGAAAGACAAAAGAAAAGAAGAAAAAAAAAATAAAAAAATTTCAGCCGCCACCTAGACATCCCACGTCCCTTATAGTTTTTAGCAGTTAGAGTATGTAAAAAAGAACTGGCCCCTTGTATAGTTGGAACAATTATCAAAGTTTCATTTTATTTTTTTATTCTTCCTTTGGTGTTTTATTTATTGTTTCTTTTGTTTTAACTTATAATGATGGTTATATTACCATTGACTTGCTGTTGTTTAATTTTTGAGTTCAGATTTATCTACTCGGAAATATGCATGCTAATTGGATCGGATCATTCAAAACCCAAAACCCGACCCGATCCGACTTATGTATAAAATTGTATTTTTTTATCCATTTAATCCGATCCGATCTAACCCGACTCATTTGACCCGTTTTTTATAGCATTTTTTTCATTTGAAAAATAACACTAAATAGGAAGATTTGGAAAAATTTTTGTTAAAAACACATATGGTAAAGTAAAAAATCATTTCATTTATAAATACTAATGTTGCATTAAATACTCTTTCATATTAATTTAGTGATTTAAATTTTATAATTTTTTTTAACATATCCACGTTTATTGAATTAAGTTGGGCTCATTAATTTTGTCAATTAAAACATTGATATATGTAAAAATATAATATAAATATATGCGATTAATATGATGATTTGGTTTTCCGTAAATCATTCTATAAATAAAGACGATAACATATTAGTCATTAATTAACATGAATAAATTTCATTCACATTTACTACAAATATCATTTCATTAATTAATAAATTAATTTTATATAAGATTTTTTTTAATAAATTCATCGAAATGTATGTTATGCATTACCATAGAAGAGAGATTAATGTATATGAGATAGAGTCTTAAATTGCATTTTTTTTTTTTTACCCATTTAAATTATAGAAGAGAGTTTAATTCATATGAGAGAGAGAAAATAGAGTGTTAAGTTGCACTTTTACCCATTTAAATATATGTTAGAGTATCTATCATAGTGTTGTTATGTCTATTGTTAACTAAAATAGTTAGCTAAAAATACTATTTTTTGTCTCCATTAGTTATGTTATATCTTTATAGATGTTAAAAAAGTTGTTAAAGATAACAATGTTTTTAATGTTATTAATTGATGATGTAGCAAAATATCATTAATTTGAACGTAAACTCTATTTCAACTATTACTATTTTAGTTCCTATTTTAGTGGGATTTACAAAATGACTAAGACCATCCATAATATTTGTGTTAACTTTTTATTGTTAACTAGTGACACATCATTATTTAAAAAGCTATTAAATGACACATATGCATATTAAGTTAAACACTCACATTAGTTTTAACTTTAACAATGTTATCTATTTTAATTAAAAATTAAATATTCAAAATACAGTAGTTATCTGATTTTTTTTTTCTAGCAACCATACATTACCGTCAAATTTCAGCGCCAAATTTGAGAAAATATTGAATTTTAGAAATAGGAAAATAAGTTATTTATTTTCAACATATATTTATAAATAAAGGGCTGAGTAACAAATCATGGGTTGAATGATTCTGTGAATATTGCTACACTGGTTTAAATATATTGTTGATGTACATGTTAGTATTTGTATTTCTTTCAACATTTTGTTGTTTTTTGTAATTGATATGTTATCAAACGATTTGGTAATATTTTCAGATTGAAATTGAAAATGATTTTTTTTGATTGTAGTCTAGAGATAGAAAAATAGAGTATGTTAGAGATAGAAAAGATATGCGTGAGAAATACAAGGATGAGTCAGTTTTTTTTGCCATGTCATCAAGTAATAACACTTAAAAAGATTGTTATCTTTAACAATCTTTTTAAGTGTTATAAAGTTAACAGACACTTTAACACACACTTTAACACATCTAATGGAGAGACAAAATTGTATTGTTAGCTACCATACACTTTAACACACCTATTGTAGATGCTCTAATCAATGAGATTTCAATTAATAATTAATTTTAATTAAAATTAGATAAGTTACAAATGATGATGTGTCAAAGTTAATATTGTTAAAATTAACACAACTATTGTGGATGTTTTTATCTGTTATTATATGAGAGAAAGTTCAATGAAAGTGTTAACTTGCACTTTTTAAGTTATTGTTTACTCATTTAAACCTGACCCGATTCGACCAAAATAGAATTGCATTTTTATTCGACCCACATCGGATCGGATCGATTAAAAACCCGTAAAATTGTCATCATATTGGGAACACTCCTTTAATTGGTTTTTGCTAAGTTACAACCGCCCCCATAAGCCATAATACATTTTTAAAATTCTTTTTTATTCATTTTTTTTTTTTGTATTAACTAATGAATGCCCCAGGCTAGGGCAATTTGTCATTAAATTCTGGAAAGTTGAGTCGTCAAAATAGACGAGCCCAACAAATTTTCCTTTTAGTTTTTTTTTTTAATCATCCTTTGCTGTTTTATTCATTGTTTCTTTTGTTATAACTTATAATGATGTTTATATTACCATTGACTTGCGATTGTTTAATTTTTGAGTTCAGATTTATCTACTAATCTTCTGAAGACCATATGTATGTAATATGACTAATTTCATCTTAATATGGTATTTTTTATATCCTTGAGTCTTGAGTCTCTTGACATTACATACATAAAACAAAAATATACTGTAGAAAAATAGGTATAAATACAACGTGATGGAAATTTCAAATGAGATGTAGAAATGATAAGCCGCGTTACCAATTGGGTGGGTCCACCTAAGCCGTGTGAAAAAACAATGACCAAGTCATATTTTCGAAGATTCTACTTATCAATTTATCATGTAAATAAATAAAAAATCAATTAGTCAATATCTCGGTGCCACATTATAAATTATACAGTGTTATTGTAAAACTACGTGTAATTTTGATCGTATTTCAATATGTAACTAAATTATCGAAATGATTTTTTTATTTAAAAAATCTATATAGTTTAAATGTTAAACTATATGATATAATTTTTTTTTAAATTATTTCGATAATTTAGATACGAGTTATTTATTGATAAAAATTATACTAGGATACAAGCAAGTATTGTTTTGACCCATGAATCACTACTTCTCATTAGATACGGAGCACTTGAACTTTATAAATGAGGAAAAAAAAATTAATTGTTTTGTTTCTCTATTAGAAGTACCTTTAGAAAATTTAAATAATGTATTTGTGTTATCAAACATGAATTAGTTCTATTTACTTCTTTTTGATAACCAATAACCTTCACTTTAAAGATAATTTAATTTACATGGACCGTAATTTGAATATTGATGGCGAACATATTATACTAAACTCTAAATAAAAATACACAAGCAATATTAATAGTACTTCGAACTTGCTCAATAAATGAGTTACCAACTCTTCATGTCACCGGTATTTATTTAGACTTTCATATGTCACCAATATTTATTTAGACTTTCATATGTAATGTTGCCACCCACTTGTAGTATAAGTAGTAATTATTATCGTATAGTAAATTAAATTCTTATCGTGTAGTCATAATAAAATTGAAAATTTATAATAAAGAAAGCTAACTTGATCATTGAGTTGAAACGGAACAAATCGATTATTGAGAAAATAAAAGTCAAATTTTCAAGTACTCATTGTATCGGGTTGGAAAAAAATAGGATAAACTTTTCTCTATCATCCCTTTAATACAACTAAAAATTAAACAAAACAATTAAGCACATTCGTGATTGGAAATACCTTTTCAATTTTACGCAAATCTTGTGAATATAAGTTTTAGATGTGTAACAAATAATAGATTAAGTCACTTCCGTACATGTATTTTATTAGTTAGTAAATATGTTATTATTATTGTTCTAGGGTTAAATGTATTTTTTACCTATTATTTAAAGTCACATGATACGCATGTTTTGCAACTATCCGGCGTGTCTTCAGTTAAAATTTACGACGAAATCACAAAATCTAGTTAAATGTATTTTTTACCTATTATTTAAAGTCACATGATACGCATGTTGTGCAACTATCCGGCGTGTCTTCGGTTAAAATTTATGACGAAATCACAAAACCAAACTAATTCTATAAACGTGACGGACTAAACCAAGTTTTTTTTTAAACCGATGATATTAAATTGATTTTTGGTGACACATATTACAACAAAATTGACTTAATTTCTAACAAATTGACTTAGTTTATAACAAAAATTAAACAAACTTAATAAAAACAAAAGAGCAATTAAGTCACAACTAAAAAGTAGACCTTGTCATTTCACGTTTG